>CM060969.1:31925329-32480329 GCA_030765045.1 Tenodera sinensis | reverse complement strand
CCTTTCTTTTGCTAAGACTGTAGAGACTAATTGCACTTTTCGTTTCTTCAGAATACCTAGTCTTAATTATTCTGCTTGGGTTCGTTTTCCCGCATCAAAAAAAGTTGTACTGAATTCTTTATGGCGATTTTACTTTAAATAAACCCAACAGGTCTCCTTACTGTAAACGTTATGTGATACGCCAACGCATTACCTAATTACACGATTATAACTTTGACGGCCGCTGTTAATAAATCACAACACACCTTACAAAACCCGTTTGCCCGTTTCATATGTTCGTTCAAGGACATGTTCTAAGTGCATATTCACTTGATTTTAAAGCGGAAGGGATTATTGCATAATATAATGTGCTTAGATACTACGAAATATTTATGCACTCCAAGTTTCGCAGATAAGCTCTATAAATCAAGGTATGGATTACCTTTATTCGCTTTCACTGAACAGGAAGAGCATTCTTCTGGTTCATGTTTGCACATATCGGTGTTTCGGATAATTGTGCATACTTGATACTCCAGTCCTGACCTTATAATTATTTTCTATGCCGCTTACTTATGTAAATTAACTACTCCACCCCAAAATTTTGTACCTAGAGTTCATTAGAATTACGCGAGTTTAGGACCTCTGAGTCGATCACGGAAAGAAAACAAAAAAGATGTATAAAAAATCTTACGTGTTGCTCTGCTCACTCTTATACAAATTATTCTTACAAACAATTTACCCTCCGTGTTAATCGAGGCACGTAGAAATGCTTTTTATGGATCCCTTGTAGGTACAATGGGAATAGGGGAAGGCGTTAGGCATAAGCGGTAGTCAAATCTTTTAATAGCTGATCACTATGTGATGGCTTTGAAATTTCATTCTCTTTTTATCAATTAGGTTCAAAGACTACTCCCAGAAAATTCAACCTGCGAGTCGGACAAGATGAGATAACGCACCTAAGACCCATCGAGCATCTTGGTGTCTGCAGGGTAACCCTGGCGGAGGTTGCGATTTGGGTTCACCAGGCGCTAGGTGGCAGCGAAGGTGCACCAGGAAGGTCAAGAGTCATGGAACCCCGTGGGCCATCTTCACGTAATGAGCAGGATGGCCCGTAAACAACCTGGTGGAGAGCAACTAGACGAATACTCGTCATGGCCGGTGAACCTGCCGTAGAGTTTTCAAGTAGGATGGCATAATCGCCCTAACCGCACCACGGCACGCCATCCAACAACCTCAGCAAGAACCGCGTCACATGGAGAAAAGGTTCAACGGCGTAGTCTACCGCATCTAGCGGCTGCCCCGGGGGAAGATGCTGGTGGTACCCTCGGATCGACTGGCCCACTACGACAGTGCTGGTAGGGACGACCAGTCCTAAGGAGGGAGCAGTGTTATGTCGGGCGCCCCTCAAAGGGGACCTTATTATTAGCTATGTCACAGCACTGAGTGTGTGAAGCAGTTTAGCGAGTGTGTCGTAGGTGCCAATTGTTTGTGAGACAAAGAGAGTAGTAGAACTGTGAGCAGTAATTGTGTCAGTTTAGAAGACAAAGTGTATTAAAAGAAAACGAACTTGTCATAATATAATGTTAATGGAATGTTTGTTATTTCTGAACTTTGTACTCAGCGTACTGGTTTCCATTGCATTTGTTTTGTCTTTGTGTTTTGCGATTAGTCAGGGAAGTAGAACCTTAGCCAGTGCTTTCCAAGGTTCCAATAAAAGTGAAGTTGCAGATCAGTGTACATCCGCTTGCAAATCTTCTGTTATAGCGAACCTCTCTCTCTCTCTCTCTCTCTCTGTCTGTCTGTGTGTGTATCGTAGGTCTTTTATGTTATTTTATCTTTTTTTAAGATGTATTCTGCCTCCTTTGCCAGACCAACATGTAGAAACCTGCACGGCTAACTTTTCAAAATGAAAAGGTAATGCACTAGGTGGTAAATAATGGCAAATACATTGGTACAAAAATTGCTTTTAAATACAAGTTATTGAGTCAGAACAAACATAGTCATTAAATATAATAATTCTCAATAAGATTGTCCACGTCCTAAAAACACCCCTTTCTTTTTCTTTCTTTCTTTTTTTTTTTTTTTTTTTTTTTTTTTTTTTTTTTTTTTTTTTTTTTTTTTTTTTTTCGTTAACTAATTGTGATAAGGCAAAATTGCGAACTTCTCTGTCAGTGCGTAATTGTAAGTATACCTAAATAAAGGTGAACACAAACAACGCAATTGGAAGTAAAAAGGATTTCTATTGCTATTATGTATTTTAAAGATTAGTAAATAGCATTTTAATCGATTGATCGATAATCCGTTAAAAGACATAATGTTCGATTTGCACTGCTGTTACAATCCAAATAAACACTATTTGTGAAATGGCAGCCGGTTTACTACCTCATGATGCCTGTTACTAGCCATAGAGCGTCTAAAAAGTTTTGAAACCTACTGTACTGTTACTTCCCGTTACCTGGCCCACACTTAATATGGCACTACGGGTTTGCTGCCTTCATCCTTTCAGAGAACATTGTGGGTGTACCAGTTGTGAAAGTGTTCCATTTAACGATCAAACAGCTTGCGTTTGTCTTACCGAGAGACACAGCTCTCGTAGATTAGGTACCTCGAGGAAAACCGCATTCTTTTAAAGAACATCTGCGGAAAGCAAATTAAGGTGCATTGTCTGGACTCCCACTGCTATCCTTGCGCAAGGTAACTAGAGAAAGATCCTTGCGATGTTGCCAAGGCTATGAAGATCATAGAACACTTCTGTGCAGAACACCTAAGAACATGAAGATGCACTATAGTGCTGCCAAAATAAGAAAGTTGATTGAAGTGCACAAACGCTCGCAGCGGCTGTAAGCACATGATCGCAGAGAACGCTCTGATTGGTTCCTGACTGAATCTGAGGGGCAAAAAAACTATACTCCATCCAGCCTTAGATCCGCACCTTGTATCCCTCCGCCTGATGTTCATATCAGCTGCGACTAACACAAACACCATGTGGACTCCTGCCTTGTGTTTATGGTGCAACAGAACGATATTTATTCGGGAGTTTTAGGAATAGCGCTGCTATCGCGTTATATTCAAGTAGTCTTTACCAGGGTTATTATTGATCTTGAAAAGTTAGAGATAATCGTCAATATCTAAGGTACTATATTTTGTGATGTACTTTGGTTTCGGCGTGTCGCGGTTAGTTGTTGATGGCTTGTGTTTGTTTACATCAAGTGCGGATCTAAGGGTGGATTGACTATATATAGATACATTTTTTGATGTTACTGCTGTTTTACTTTTGTTTTTTTACATTAGCGGGGTTGATGTTGAGCGCTTTCTTAGGCCGGATTTGCTGTAATGGTCGTTACATACACACGGACATGCATTACTGCTGCTAGTTATCAGTGTTCGAATGCACACTGGATTTGTTTTTAGAGCAGAGGGACTTTCTGGAATACATTGGCTCTCAAAAGCTACATCGTTGACACCCAGCGCTATATTGGGTGAATTTCGCCCCTAAATATTGTGTTTATATATTGAATGTATTGTTTTAAATATCTAAATTTAATTGTTATAGGTACATTCTAAGTCGTGTCATACAACTTTGCCCCGTATCTTTTAAGTCACTGACTACACTTCGCGATGGTTGTTGTGGTGGAAGATTGTTCTGCGATGCAAAATATGTAGTTCCGTATTTAACATGATCATTTGTCTTACTATTTAACTTAATATATTCGTGTCAGATTTACGCTATAACTGTATTCATAAAATATATTATGTTTCGGAGTTAATACATCTGAAATGTATGTGAATCCCTATCAAGAAATAGATGGGAGGCTTCCTCTGTTTAAACTTGCCTCGCAGGATATCGATAACATACATCTATTATTATATTGTTTATATAGCTTTTATCGCCTATCATTGCATTGCACACGGCTTGTTTGACTTCATTCGAAGGCGTACGTTAGCAATCGTGGGAAAGGGGAAGAAAACACATGAAAGCGCAACGGAAACAGTATATGTTAGCGCGTCAAGAAACAGGGTTTAGTATATTCCTTTGTTTACAAATGAACAAAATATTAAACGTTTCAAAGAGAATAAAATATTTAAGCGTGTCAGAAGTATGTAAAGTCATTCATATATTTTCCGTTAAACATAAAGGTATGCATTATCCATAGTCACTTTAGAAAATTATCCATGTCGAGGGGATATCAACTGTATCACTAAACAAGATATATACGGTGACTAAAGGAAGTAGATCAGCATAAGAAAACAAACAAAAAATGTAAGTATTTATAGGACCAAAAGGAAAATATGGGTACATGGGGACCAACCCTCTTAGTATACAGAGATACCGGTATCTACTTACCGTAAGTAGGAAGTAGTAAAGAAACAAAAAAAAAATGTCGGTCTGGGTGGCTCAGTTGGTTAGACGCTGGTCTACTGATCCCAAAGTCGCGGGTTCAAACCCGGCCTAGGCCGATGGTTTTTAAGTGTGCTTAAAAACGACAGCTCCATTTCAGTAGATTTACTGGCATGTAAAAGAACTCCTGCGGGACAAAATTCCGGCACACCGGCGACGCTGATGTGATCCTGACAATTGACAGCGTCGTTAAGCAACAAAATATTTATTTTTGAAACCGAAAAAATCTGATGTGTTGCATGCACTCACATTACTTTCTATACTCTTATACTAACCATTCTTGCAAACTCTTATTACTGTATCTTCTTTGTGTTAGTTGAGATAAACAAATGTACAAATTATCTTATTGCTTATTTCCTTGTAGGTGCAAGGGCAATATTAGAACACAGTAGGCTTTGAGCGATAGGCAAATATTTTAAAGCTTTGAGATCCCGTTCTCTTTGCACACTTAGCATATAAAAATGAACGATGTTTCATTTCATGAAAGTTTTGAAGTTTTGCGAAACTGACACAAATAACAAGGAACATCTCCAAAAACGTTCACTCTTCTAAAAAGTTATTTAGACATAATTTTTTTTAGCGAGACCTACATTTTTGTATAGTAAGATTTAGTCTATCTCTTACGGTTTACGAGTTATTCAAAAGTCTCCAGGGCAAATAGGACTCCATAGGCTATAGCAGAAAATTCAAATTATACATTTTATTTGTCATACAAATATCTTAAAAATATGGCATTTTAATCAAAATCGCTAGGGCCATTTTCAGGAAAATCAAAATTTTCCAAGTAAGGGGTAGTTTAGGGTGGGACTATTTTCTTCAAAATCTTCGTGTAGCATCCTTGAAAGACGTTAAACTTAAATACCGACTTTTCGCTTTTGAGTTCTGCTGTCCACAGACCGACACACACACACACACACACACACACACACACACACACACACACACACACACACACACACACACACACACACACACGCAGGCCTTTTTCTTAAAATGCTTTTTTTTTTTAATTCAGGGGGTCTCAAAACATATTTCCGGTGAAATCTCGATATCGAATTTTTGGGTGGAAAACAATACTTCCTCTACCTACCAGTAGAGAAAGTAATATATAGAAGGATCTGCATCAACTGTGCTTAATTTTGTGCCGATTTCAACTAAACTTTAAATGTTTCAATAATTTTTCTTTAAATTTGCAAATCATAGAAACTTAACTGCGTATTTGCAAATTGTTTCGCGTATGGGAGAGAGGGGGTACCTACGAATGTTACATGCTTAGTAGTAGCGTACAATTTTATAAAATGTCCATAAGGGGCAGGTGAAAACTTAATTTTCTGCTTCCAAGATGCCAGACTTAAGTAGGAAACTTGAAATTTATCCGACTTTTGGTATTTGAGTTGCTTTGATGTTCAGATAAAACCACACATCCCACACATTAGTGAGCACAGGTCTTTTTCCCGAATATTTTCATTCTGAAAGTGACTCAAGAGACCTAAACGCGTATGTATTTGGTGAAAGAGAATAGTTGGGTCAAATGGAAAAATGGAATGTTTCCTCTGCCTTATATAAGCGGGAGACAATGAAAAATGTCAGAGAAAGTTATATAATCATTTGCTTCAGAGTTTCGATAAATCGACATAGAAGAATTAAAAACTTATTCGGGTATTCTTTTCGTCCAAATTCCCGTATTAATGAAGTGTTATAGCATAACTGAAGTAGTGAAAGCTCTTGGACTAATGAACCATCTCGTGAAAGCATTCCTTTGCTGCAACACTCGGTAAACACAACTGGCTTCTCACCAAAAACGTGCTAGGCATAACAACAACTTGATGACAGTGAGGTAATCGAAAGTGAGGAAAAAAAACTAGCTCCGCTTTATGGCGACTCGTCCACGAATCGCATCCTACTAATAACGTAAACGCCAAACGCTGCCACAAGAAAGCTACAATTACAGAATTACAAAAACAAATGCGTTCTAAACAACAGTGGGAACTCCAATCATTGAAGTACTACAGGCAAGCCAAAGCCTGGTGCTAGAGCAGAAATGTCCAACGTTTACGAAAGAGGGGAGGTTGGATTCACCTCATTCCACTATACGCGGACTTTGCCATTATTTAACACTCGGACGTGCGTTGTATTGCAGTGGCGGTTGGTTATATGTACGCTGCATTTTATTTACGAAAGCACTTTTAAATCTTATGCGATAAACATCTCTTCCTTAGTGTCGTTGTGTAACCTATTGCGATACAGTCTTCTAGAACAGTTCAATTTAGAGGAAACTGTTCACAAATATATGTAGAGCTATACTCACTCCTATACAAACTATTTCTCAAATGCTTACTTCTCTTTCTACTTCATTTTAATCACATAAGCATTTTCAGAAATTATCTTATTGCTAATTTTCTTGTAGGTGCAAGGGGAATGTGGGAATACAATAGCCTTTAAGCGATAGTCAAATGTTTTAAGAGCTGGGCGCTATGCGATGCCTTTGAAATTGCATTATCTTTGCAAGGCTAAAAGATAAAAAATGAAGAACATATTGCTATTTCAGAAAAATACAAAAATTTAAAAATTCCAAAGATAATAAAGAATAAAGAACTATTTATCATAAATTGTGTGTTTTAACGAGATCCACATTTTTATTTAGAAAGCTTTTGTTTATCTCTTACTGTTTACCATTTATGTAAAAATGAAGAATGAAGAGGTCTTCTAAGAACATTCTCAAAAAATTCAAGGTGTGACTTAGAAACTGCCTTTAAGTTTAAGTTCCTCCTTCCCGTTACCAGGCAAGGCCTGTTAGATTCATATTGTGGGTATTATGCTTTATTCATGGTGGCCGTGCCATGAAACAGCCATTACAGCTCTCTCTAGTCGCAAGCTAGAAAAATGAATTCCTAATGCACAATATCGACCTACACTTTCTATCGGTAAGCTCATCCATAATATCCCTTCCCGTTCTCGTTGCCGGGCTGTTGTGAACCCGTTGCCGTTCTGGTTACCGTTACCGGATGGTTGTAAACCAGCCTTAACGCAATAACGCGAGTGCAGGTGAGAATTTTGCGTGTGGTTATCAGTGTCAATCTGGAAACGGAGGAGTCCACAAAAATTACTCAGGTTGAAACAACGAGGATTTTAAGGGGAATGACTATGCAGCCATGCATTAACTTTTTTGGCAAAAACAAAACCTTGTCTAGTGGATTTCACCTATCAGCAATGTCTTATTTTAAATCTCTGGCTTTCTCTCGGTGCTTTTTGTTCTGCCTTAAATAAATCAGTTCCGTTCAATTGTTTTATTTACGCTTTTCAGGCCAAGTCACTGACTTACTGCTTACTAGGCAGATTTCTAGGAAGCAAGCGGTAGCTGTAAAAAGTCGTCTGTGACACGTAGGTGGTCACAGAACACCTATTAGGTGGTGTTAGAAGACGTCAAGCGCCCAACATAATACTTTTATCTCCTCGCTAATTTGTATTACTTCTGCGCGTGAAACAAAATTTCCATTATAATGGAAAGAATGCTCTAATACTCGTACTTAAACGTTAAGCCAGAAATAAGGTTGTCCAAAACCAGCTTTTGTTTCGTTGTTTCGAAATCACATGTTCCAAATTCTCCTTAATGTGCCTAGTTAGTGGCGCAATAATTCCTTATACCTAACATTACACTAATATTATAAAATAGGTAACATTTGTGTGTATTTATGTGTGCAGGTATGTATGATAATCTAGTCGGGTTGGATGGCTCAGTTTTTAGGAGCCGGTCTACAGATACCGAGGTCACGGATTCAAACCCAGCTCTGACCAATGGTTTTTGTGTGCTTTAAAGCGACAGCTCCATGTCAGTAGTTTGGCTGGCATGTAAAAGAGCCCCTGCGGCTCGAAATTCCAGCACACCGGCAGGCTGATGTGATCCTGGCGTTTGATAGCATCGTTAACTAGCAAAATATTTATTTATTTATTTAGCCTGCCGGTGTGCTGGAATTTCGATCCGCAAGGGTTGGTGTTTTTCTTTCGACACATTGTATATGCACCTTGTAATTCGGTGCAATGATTTGTAAAGCTTTACAAATGTGTGCTGTATATTTTCTAAAGGGGCTAAGCGCCAATTTTTTCAAATTCCACTTTATTGGATCTATTGATGGTGCATCCCAAAGGGCATTTCATACTAAAAGGACTCTGTCGTAGTCAACTGCAAGTGAGTGATTGTTATGCTGTCAGATGGTGCTTGAGGTATCTTCCCGCGCGCCCCCGTTCTATTGCGGCAGGACCTTCCAGATAACGGACCTGACACTGGCATTCGAGTTGAACAAAAATGGCGCCGGTAGTTGGTGATTTCTGAGGTATTGCTATCCTTCGTTACGCTGTCCTTCGTATTGTTTTCTATGCATTTGCGTTATTGTTTGTTATAATAATTCCTATGTAAGTTTGTTTTCATATTAGCTAAGCGAGTGTTTAAAAACTTTTATTTGGGGAGTATAGAAAATGGAAATATATCCAATAACGTATTGACTGTGCCATGTGCTTTCCACGGTTTATGTTTATTGTATTCCATCTAAGACTATGGTTACATTAGACGAATAGTGTGGTTAATTTATCTGTTTGCAAGTACAATTTGTGTCACGATTACAGCGGTGAGAGGTTGTTGAAGAAAAATGGTTCAAATCCCGGTCATGGCATTCAATTTTTCAGTCTCACTCTACCTTTTCCAACATTTTTAAAGTTGTTTTAATTGAGAATTTTGAATGGGAAGTAATTTTGAGAGCCGAACAGCTCTTGAGTGGGACTATATATGGAGCTCAGCTTTAGCTGCTGATGGATTTGCTCCTTGGTTATATGGTATGCCCGCAAGCTATGCGAGGAACCCGGTTCGACCTAAAGCGGCGTATTCCGGGATTGTAGTCCCCAAGAGACCTAATCATGGCGCTTTGGTGCTTTGGTAATTTGGCGTAAAATTTTGTTGCCCAACGTCAATTTCGTCCTGCAGGTGCGGAAGACATGAGGCTGCGTGAAGTAGTCTCACAGGGAAAGGCAGGGGAACAGAAAAGATGGACCGGAGTCCTGTATTCTGTGCCCTTTGGAGCCATAGGATCCAGCTATCTGCGGCCATGCCGCAGACTTCGCAGGCATATAGCATGAGTGGGATTAGAAGAGCCCGGAAAAGGTGTAACTTTAGGCGGACTGGCATCTCGGACCTCAGCATGGAGTACAGAGAGGCAGTAGCCCCCTATGTCCTTGCAGAGAGGTCTTTGATGTGCTCACGGAAAGTTATATCCCTGTCCAATTTAACTCCCAAGTACGTAATGGAATTCCTCCACTCGATCCTTCGACCTCAAAATTGAAAGGTGGGGCAGTCTGTGGGGTGTGGCGCATCGTTAAGAGGATGGTGTGGCTCTTGTCCGCGTTAACGGACATTTGCCAACGTCAGCACCACTCTTGGACGAGGCGGAGGCGTCACTCTATGGGGTTGAAGGCTCTGAGGATGTGTTTGTTGGTGCAGAACAGCAGCATATCATCAACATATTGAGCTGTGCCTGGCAATGCGGGTGCTAATTTCTGTCAACACTGGATTGTGGTCCGATTGAAGAGCGTTGATTGATGTGAGATGAAATGTGAAGTGCTTGGTGATCGCAAAGTCGATGACTGAAGGTAGTTCCTCGGCCTCACGGATGGTGTGTGGGTTGCCACGGACTCTGCACACAAAGTTTAGGGTCCGCCTCAATGAGACGAATGATTGCGTTGCTCTGGGCATCCGCCCGTCGACCACAATGCCAGCGCTGTTGCTTGGCATTGAAGTCACCGGCCATCGTGGTACTGGGATGTAGGGCCGGGAAGAGAGGTAGTCGTTGGGAACGACCTGGCTGTTGGGAGGATGGTACACAGAGGCTATCAAAATCTCCGTGCCGTCGAGGTCCAAAGTGACTGCCGTGACCTCTAAAGTTTGAAGATTTGAGAGTTGGACTGGACGATGGACCACGTTCTGCCTATCGAACACCACCATTCCACCCCAAAGGGCGACCTTGGCGATCTGTTTTATGGCAGATGTAGCCTGGAATGCGGACGCGGACGTTTGGACGGAGATGTGTTTCACCGACTAAGATGACGTCTAGACTATAGGATCGAGCAAAGTGGGATAACTCGTCCGCCTGGCCGGTCAGTTCTCACGCCTTCCAAAACGCAAACCGAAAAGAGGTACGTGACCTAGTTCGATTGGCCATTCTGGGCGCGCGGGAGGAGAGAGGTCAGGAGAGCAAGCCCCTCCATTGCGATCAACGTTTTTCCCACTGCATCGTTGGTGGAGAAGAATCTGGCTATTAATTTGCAGATCTTCTGCCCGTGAGACTGCAGTAATTGCTGCATCCACCTAAGCCGGTCCGCGAAGACGAAGCTAGGGGTTGGGGTGTGGTACTTGTGGGTGGCAGTGATGCTGGTGGAATGGCCTCAGCCCTTTCCTCCCCCTGATGATGAGGTGCGGGAGAGCCATCCTCTCCGCCGGTCTGGTTCCAATTTGGGTTCCCGGGTTTTCCCATCCCTCTGCGGTCTAGGAACTGTCTGGGCGGAAGGTTTGGTCTGGGGCTGGTGTTGTGTGCTGTGTGTTGGCTGTGTGTGTTGGTCTCGAGGCGTCTGCGGAGTCTTCGAGGTGCTCTTTGCTGCTTGGGCATATGTGCCCCTAGAAGAGTTGGCTAGCTGGGGTGCTTGGTGTTGCCCCTGGGCGCTTAAGGTGTCTCCCAAGGGTCTCCCAAGGTCTCCATTGGTGGGAATTGGCACCTGTGTAGACTGTGGGCGCCTGGAGGCGATTACTCGCTTCGTTGCACAGCTGGACTCGTCCGCTATCGTGTGTGGACAGGACTCTTGGGTGCGATTCGCCGCAGCGAAGACACGCAAGTTGCGTAGGTAGAATTGGTTTGAGTGGCTGAAGCCAATACACCTATGGCACTGAGGAGGCCCAAAAGAGCTTCTCACCACCTAGACCTTCAACCGGAGGTAGCAGAGGGTTGCGAAGAGCAGTCTGAACCGTGACACAGGCAAGCCACTCAATACGATATGGAAGACCCTATTAGCAGGTCAACTTCCTACTGGAGGAGAAGGAACCAATAGGATTACGAATGGGACAGGACGAGGCCAATCAGAGTAGGCAGTGACTAATTGGATGGACCTTTTGCAGTCGCCCACTGAAGAAGCCGAACAGTTTTGCGGATAAACGTTGGCATAATTTTTAATTTCTTAAATAAGCCAACCAGAACGGTTCCGGGATCAAACTCTCTGGGCCAACCAATCTACCTATTTTTATTTATTTATTTATTTATCTATCTAGTTATTTTATTTTTTCGTGATTTCCCTCACTCACCAAGGTAAACACAGGATTGGATATTTAATACCGCGATCCAATGTTTCACCTTAACTGCAAAATAATAGTGAAAATAGATGGTAATAGCAAATGCACTGTCATTTATCCACAAATAATGAAAGCAGATAAACTGGACGGCATCGTTATGCCACCTATCCGGCACGTGTAGAAGCAGAGATAGTTATTTTGTTTGTTCCATTTAACATCGAAGGTCATATCGGCGGCTTTTAACCTATGTGAACAATTGCAATTGTGTTCACTCGCTTAACGGTGGTATTGAGCGTTGGTTTTCTATTACCTTTTTTTTCTCTTTGCTTCCTTTTTTAAATTAAATTCACACACATTCACACCCCCATTCATACTTCCAGACTACGGAGGATGGGGAATAATCCCAGTTAGAGAAAAATCCTCACCCTCCCAACCGGGAATCGAACAGCAGGCAGGTGGTCTACCGACTAAGCCACGGCGCCAGCCAAGAGATAAAGTTGCTTAGCAACACGTGGACTCTTGTCGAAATTATCATCTACCCATCAATTATAGAACCAGAGGTGTAATTATTGGCTAACACTAAGGTCACTAGTTGCGGCTAGTGGCCAAGCGGTTAGGGCGTTCGCCTACCACCTAGGAGGCCCGGGTTCTATAACCACATTCGTGGAGGTCGAGGCGGCGTCAAGGAGGGCTTTCTCCGGGTTCTCCGGTTTCCCCCGCCACTCATTCCACCAATTGCTCCAATAATCGACTTCACCTGCATTTCATATTATCCTCTTCCTCACCTAGTGCTTGGCTGACTGCCCGCTTCCAGGTCTTCATTCTGTCCGGTCCATTGGTTCCTGTGCTCCCCGACAGGCGTCTGGCCCTAGGCGCTGGCTTGTAAGTCTTACATAAGGGGAGGTTAATCACAATCAGGTAAAGAAGAAGAACTAAGGTCCCTAGTAACTCTGCAGGGAAGAAATATGAATGCTATTACATAACGGACATAATATGTAAATCTGTCGTTGGTAGAAAAGGTTGTGTGAATACAACACGTCAGATTTACTCGCCCTCATCACTGTCGGTTTGTATCCGTAAATGTGCTAAGGAGCTAACACAAAGGAAACACGATAATCCTTTATTATAATTTCCGTTTGTACGGTTCTCAGATATATTTATATAAATAATAAATAAGCTTGGGCTGCCACCCACTCCGAATAGTATGTATATACAGAACGGGCGTAAATTAACTAGTGAAACCGTCCGTTCAGTCCTGTGAATGTTGAAAGATGTATCATAATAGCAAGTCTATCAAGTATATTAAATATAGCTAATAGGTTTTAGAGTAGCAAATAAAAGTGAAGAAAAATATCACGTGATTAAGTGATGGACAGATTCGTGAAGGGAGGGGGAAGTTTGGTGTTATGGCACAAGTAGCTATTTCTCGGACAGGTCAATCAGTAATACCAGTCATTCTCAGCGAAAATATTTCCGGACGAGGGTGGATTCATAAACCGAACAGTGGTGTGAAGTCGACGATTTGACTTCAGGGCGGGTTTTCTCCGGGTACTCCGGTTTCCCCCGCCATCTCATTCCACCGGTGCTCCATCTTCATGTATCATCAGTGTCACCGCCTGCGGTGCCGTAGTAGTAAAAGCGGGCGTTAAACACTACAACAACTACAACAACGATTTGACTTCGTTCTTTTGTGCAACATATTCATGCGGAAGTGAGTGGAGTAACGAACGGTAGCAAAATAAAGCAATTATCAAATGAACGGAAAGGAGTGCATTCATTTATCCGAGCCGCCAGCAAGGATCCAGGAACTATCCAGGCCCTGAAACTACAAAGAAAGACTCTCATGTCAACACAAACCTACATCGAACACAGATCACCCGCTCATATTTCCCATCCACATCCTGTCACCCAGTAGTGTGAGGCGACGAATGCACCGTCTCGCTAGGTACGTATTATTAAATGCCTGTTAAGTATTTTATATTGATGGAGTAATATTAGAAATAGCTCAAACATGCAGAACATTAAATAGGACAGTGATTTTTCACGCCGCGTAGTACCCACGTGGCCGCGAGAGGCGGTACACTCAACAATAACAAAGATGGACGATCGCCATCAGCAAAGATTGCTTCACGCTAAGAGGTGTGGAATTTGATCGTTCTTGTGCAGAGATGGTGGCGTACGTGAAGGGATGGAATGCCAATTCATCCGGAGACAATAAAGAATTGTCACACGAAGCTAAGACCACATGTTCTGTTAGGGATGCAGCAAAAACAGGCCGCCCATCCGCATCGCAGTGCACTGAGAATGTCATCGGCCCATGTCTCCTACAAGAAGTCCAGACCTGACACCCTGTGGTTGCACAAAAGAGGAGGTGTACCGGACCAAACCTCGTACTTTGGACGAATTGGAAGCACGGACTTGGGAAGTTTTTACCATTATGCCACAAAACTGTGGATTCCATTCCAGGTCGTTTAAGGAGATTGGTCGACGCCACAGGTACCTACACAATAATTTAATGGAGTTTTATCTATCCAACCATATTCCCATATAACAGTATACATACTGTATTAATTTGAAATAAATAACTCTGCAAACATAAAAGTTATACGTCAATTTCAATACCTATTCACTTCCCGCCCACCTGTATGTGCTTCGACATATTGAGCAATGAGCTCCGGTACATTTAGCGTTAAACAGGAGAAAAGGAATTTCTGAAGCAATCTCGTATTTCTGGTTTAACAACCAGTAGCTCTTCACTTTTAAAGGAGAGGCTTGCTCACCCACGCATTTCTCCAGAAGGAACTATGGACTGCATTTCCTTGCCTCTAAATGCAGAAGACAATATGCATGTGACATGGATAGGTGGGATATCCGTGGGTGACCTCATGCATACTTATAACCCAACAATCGCACTTTCATTTCGTGCGCTTTCCTTAACCTCCTAATTATTAATTCTGTTGTGTTAAGGATGAAATCTGTTGCCTTGAACGTTCGGCGCAGGTTATTGCTAAATAAATTGTTTATCCTTTTATTTAGATCATAATAAAACATAACATGGCTGGCCCCGTAGCTCAGTCGATAGAGCACCTGCCTGCTATGCAAGGGCTCCCAGGTTCGATTCCCGGCTGGGAAGTTGGCAATTTTTCTTCCACTAGGATTATTCCCCATCTTCCCTACGAGGGTATGAATGTAATAAAATAAAAAACCAAGGTAATAGAAACCCAAAGTTCAAAACCATCGCTAAGCGAGTGAACACTATTGCTCTTCAGCAAGTATTCCAAGAGGTTAAAAGTCGTCGATATGACCTTCAATATTAAAGGCGGCACATAAATGGAACATTCAAAAATATAAGATCCTTTATGTTCCCGCTGTATTACTCAAATGTACAATCTGTATTTTCACTACCGTATACCTGTGGTGGCGGAAGATTATATTCGACTCAAAAATCGAGATCGACTAAATCGAGATTTCACTCGAAATAATTCGATCAGAGGACTCTTGAATGTAAATTTTAATTGCGTGTATGTGTGTGAAAATGTATATGCGTGTTATGTATGCATATACGAATGTATGTACTTACATATGTACGTGTACGTGTGTATGAGTGTGTCTGTAAACGCGCACACGCATATATATACACACATACACACGTACACGCACACATACACACTTGCACGCACACATACAGACACAGGCGTACGCGCTTGTATGTGTGTGCGCGCACATGTGTGCGTGCGTGTGTGTATGTATATGTGTACGTGTGTATGTGTGGCAAAAGTATAAATACCAAATGGCGCGCCCTTTTAAGGATGTAAAGAGAA
Organism: Tenodera sinensis; assembly: GCA_030765045.1. NCBI lineage: Eukaryota > Metazoa > Arthropoda > Insecta > Mantodea > Mantidae > Tenodera > Tenodera sinensis. The sequence goes on along the minus strand of CM060969.1, from coordinate 32,464,806 downwards.
GATTTTCAGCAAATTCCCTTCATCCTAAACAACCATTTACATGGCAAATACTCTCTCTCTCTCTCTCTGTCTCTCTCTCACTCTCAAAACTTGTTCTACGAATTTTGTCAAATGTATGTTTGAGATACTGATACGTTTAATGAAACATGCAGATATTTTAAATGTTGTATAGATTCCAAGGGCTTTTTATTCACCCTTATTTAATTTTATATGTCTGGACAATCATAACAAAACATAAATCTACTGCAGGGAAAACAACGAAGTTATTGAAATATATAATTTATGTGGAATAATTTATTTTCGGGCATTAGCCGTTTAGAAAATATTTATTGTTAATATTTAAGCTTTCTCATGAAGTTTACTTCCATGCCCTAATAGAGGTTTAAAATGTCATTCTTTGTCTTCTTGTTTCTTTTTCAAGAGCTCTAACAAATATGTATATGCCTACCTGTGATGTAAACAATTGACTGTTTTTTACTTTCTCTGCTGGTAAGTAGGGGAAGTATTGTATTCCACCCAACAATTCGATGTCGAGATTTCACCGGAAATATATGTTTTGAGACTCCTGAATAAAAAAAAAAGCATTTTTAGAAAAAGGTCCGTGTGTGTGTGTGTGTGTGTGTGTGTGTGCGTGTGTGTGTGTGTGCGCGCGCGCGCGTGTGTGTCTGTGTGTGTGTGTGTGTGTGTGTGTCAGTCTGAGGACAGCATAAATCAAAAACGAAAAACAGGTTACAAATCAAAGTTGGTAAGTTAAGTTTAATGTCTTTCAAGGATGCGACACGAAGATTTTGAGGAAAATAGCGCCACCCTAAACTACCCTTTACATGGAAAATTTTTCGAAAATTTTTATTTCTTGAAAATGGCTCTAACGATTTTGATTAACATGTCATATGTTTGAAATATTTTTAGGGCAAATGAAATGTATATCTTGAATTTTCTGGATATAGCCCCTGTAGTCGCATTTACTATGAACGACTTTTGCATAACTGGTAAACCGTTAGAGATAGACCAAATCATACTATATAAAAATGTAGATCTTGGCTAAAATACACAGTTTGTCTCAATAAATTTTCTTGTAGGGTGAACCATTTCGAAGATATTCCTTGTTATGTGTGTGAGTTTCGGAAAACTTAAAACTTCCGTGAAATGGAACATTGTTGTTAATTTTGTTATGTCTTAAGTGTACAAAGAGAACGGAATCTGAGAGCTTTAAAAGATTTGACTATCACACAAAGTCTACTGTATTCTAATATTGCCCTTGCACCTACAAGGAAATAAGCAATAAGATAATTTGTACAAATGTTTATCTCAATTAACACGAAGAAGATATAGGAATAAGGATTTGTAAGAATGGCTAGTACAAGAGTAGAGAAAGTCATGTGAGTGCAACACATCAGATTTTTCTAAGTCTGCATTACCTATAAAACTATTTCTAAACATTCATTGCCGTGGATATAAAATGGTTAGAAGACACAGGAAACAGTGGATTTCTTAGCGTACTCTGTGCAGTAGATAATTTTTTAAACACTTCTGTCTGCTTATCATTGTTATTAGGAGGAACAGAAAATGCAGTATTTTATTATTCGTGGAATAACATGAAACATGTGTACCGAATAAATAGTACGATTGTCATAAAGCAGGTCTATTTTTGACAAATTTTGTATACCTACATTCGTATTCAAATCCTCATTTCAATAATGTTTAGTCCTGAATGTAATTGCTTTGGTAACTTATTCAATTCATCTCTAGAGTGTCAAGTAGTAGAATAATGATCTTTTATAGGAATTAATGTAAAATAAATGTATAAAAATGTAATAACGGGTAGAAACGTTCCTGACTACTGCTAGACTGCCATAGCTGCCAAAATGAACATAAGTTTCTGTAATTTTATAAAGAAACATATTTATTATAGTTTCAAGCAGCTGCTTGGCATATTGATCAGCATTTAGCGTATTTATTTATGAAGTAAACGGAATGTACATTCCCTCATATCTGTTGTTTAGTTGCCCGGTTGTTCGTTCAAGGTCTTATTTCGAAAATAAGAGGTGTGTTTTAAAGTTAAATATTGCAGCAACGCTTGAACCTTGGAGCTAAAAAAGTTCTATAATGTCTCTGTTTAATGAAGATCGGGTGTACTTGTGATACACTTTCAAAGACAGAATGCTAACTTCTAGTATTACAATGTGATAATTAGCGGAAAAACGAAAGTGTTTCTTTTTTTCTTTTACATTCCCACATAAGGCAAGAATCAAACCTTGACGGACGTGTGTAGCGCTGGTGCAGAGAGGGGGGAGTGTGAAAGAATCTTACGTGTTACATACCTGAGCTATTGTTTCCAAGACACATTCCTGTAAATCACCACATTAACATTGTTTTCGTTGAGATAATCCGAGCTTCATTCCCAGATGCTCTATTTTCAAAACAAACAAGCACACGTAGAACGACTCACCTCAACTATGTATCCATTTTGTTGTCATCTTGCACACTGGAGATACTGCACATTGCTGGAACAGAAGGTGAAATCAACTCCCGCCTATCCCGGATGACGTCACGACACGATCCGCCTGAAGGCTGACTGACGTGGTGGGCGATCTCCAGTAAAGGTGGACCCAAGGTAACGGGGTATGTAGTGTCATGAAGAAAATTACTGGAACCAAAGAGCCAGAGCAACAGCCATTGAGGATCTATTTGTTTCTCGCTACTGCACCGACGAGACGGCATCCACGTAAACCAAAATATCTCTCTGCTCCAAGTTCGTTAGATAATCTCATTTGGAGTCACTGAAAGGGAACGAATATCTACAGTCACTTTCCAAGTCCTCAATTGCTATGTCATCAGTTCAATCTTTCACCAGTCACTGTCGAGAGTTGTCAGGTGTACGAGAGTTCTTGTACTTATTTTAAGCGTAAATAGTACTAAAAATTTAGTTTCTTTAGATGAACTTTCTATTGCTCAGTTTCCTCACCATTATTATAATAAGAAAATACTTCTCCAAAAATGAAAATGCCAGTCATATGTAAAATGCCTCCCATGATGAGGTTTTGAACATTTTAAACATTTAAATATTCTCGTATAACACTAAAACTTTTTCTGTAAAAGGGCCAAGTAATAGTCTAATTTTCTAAAAATCAATCATGTATAGAATTGCTACTGGAACCCATCCTTGATAACAATAAAAATCTCTTTAGACTCCTTCGTTTAGCTTCAAAGAACGTATACTTACTGAAAATATTAATAAATGGATAAAAATGCATAATGTGGAACATTTTAAAAAAGTAAACATGTGAGAAGGCAAGATCAAGACAAAATCAAGATCTGAAATCTCGTGTGCTATTTGCACACATCTACATACAACCATTTAAAGTTTGGACATTTAATTGACCAAAAGAGCAAAACGGAACCTGATTCCACAACTTAGTATTTATTCTGTGATTATTTTAGAAAACTGTTAAATGCTTTGTTAAAATTCAATAACCAATACCATTAAGACTTGGAGGCTTGTCTCTTATTGATCTTATATGGGACGTCCAAAATCTCTTACACACGGACAAGTAAAAAATGTCAAGTTTGTACTTTATATAACACATAGGTAACTTTCTAAGACACTGCAAGTACACAATTCGACCCCAAAATCCTATATTGTCAGAAAACAAATTTTGAACGCCCCACTTAATTAAAAAAACTAACAAGTATACGAAAATAAAGAAAGAAAAAACGGACAACTTTTCCTAGTGCTTATTTGCCTACGGTGGTACTACATTCTATTCAAAAATTCTATGTGAAACTTTCATCGGAAAGACCATCTTGAGCTCCCCGAAAAATAAAGAAAACATCTGATGTGTTGCATTCACATGACTTTCTCTACTCTTGTATTAAACATTCTTACAATCTCTTATTTCTATATGTTCTTCGTGTTAGTTGACATAAACATTTGCAGAAATTATCTTATTGCTTATTTCCTTGTAGGTGCAAGGGGAATGTGGGTGCACAGTAGGCTTTGAGCGATAGTCAAATATTTTAAAGCTTTCAACTTCCGTTTTCTTTGCACGCCTAACATATAAAAAATGAACAACCATGATGTATTTGACAAAAGTTTTCCGAAACTGACACAAATAACAAGGTATATCTCCGAAATGTTTCACTTTACAAAAAAATTTATTTGGACATAGATTGTGTGTTTTAGCGAGATCTACATTATTTGTATAGTAAGAGTTTTTCTATCTCTCACGGTTTACAAGTTATTCAAAAGTCATCCAGAGTAAACAGGATTACATAAGCTATAGCGTGAAAATTCAAAATATACATTTTTTCATAAAAATATCCTAAATATGACATTTTAATCAAAATTGTTAGAGCCATTTTCAAGAAAATCAAAATTTTCAAAAACAGAGCAATTTTCTTCAAAATCTTTGTGTCGCATCCTTGAAAGACATTAAACTTAAATACCAACTTAGGTTTTTAACCGACTTTTCGCTTTTGAGCTATGCTGTCCACAGACTGACATACACACACACACACACACACACACACACACACACACACACACACACACACACACACACACACACACACAAGGACCTTTTTCTAAAAATGCTTTATTTGGATTCAGGTGGTCTCAAAACATAATATATATTTCCGGTGAAATCTCGACATCGAATTTTTGGGTGGAATACAATACTTCTACTTACCAGTAGAGAAAGTAAAAATGAAGAACTCGTTTAAAAGGGGTTGCGAGTTTGTATATCGCCACCTGTATGTGAATAGGATAATTCAAAATTGGAAAATTCGATAACGAATGTTCGTATCTGAACCAAAAATGTTTAACACTTTACATGAAAAGAAAAGAAACGGAGCTCCCCGACAGGCGTCTGACCCTAGCCTGGCTTGTAAGTCCTAGGGGGTAATCAGGGAAAGAAGAAGAAAATAAAGGGGAAAAAGTAAAAGAAAAAGAAAAAGAGAAAAAGTATTGTGTTTCTTTTTTGGGGGAGTCTCAAAAGCAACTCTAACGACTTGGCTTAGAGCATCGAATGCTTGAGATGGTGACACACAAGTAAAATGTGTATCTTGAATTTTCCATGAATAACCTATGTCCCTACTAATTAATTTCCTATTAATTTGTGTAACTGGGAAACAAATTAGATGTGGTGTCCCATAAAGAACGCAGTTTTTAATTTAATAATAAAACCCATAATTTATTTGAAAATTGTTAATATTACTATGTCAGTATTAAGCACAAAGACTGCGATTAAATGTGAAAAAATATCAGGCAAATGTCCTCCTCGGCTTCGTCTGCACACAGCCACTCTTTGGACAAAATTGTTTTACTTGAACTTAACCCATTACACGTCTAATTTGTGCATTGAACTGGGGAATGGTTCGTGGTCACATAAACACAAGACTTCACACACTCCACAAAAGGTAATGGTGTGAAATCAGACGATCTCGGTGGCCAGTTCAGATCTCCGTGGCGAGAGATGAGACGAGCAGGAAATCTTTCTCTTAGCAACCTTGTTGTTTCAATGGCTGTGTGGCGGATTGTCCCATCCGTTAGAACTACAAGTCTTCCACACCAGTTCTTGCAATTGCGGACATAAAAACTGTATTATCACGTGGCGATAACAATCACCAGCCACTATGACTGCTTTTCCAGTCTCGTCTTCAAAAAAGTATGGCACAATTAGTCCGTCAGCCCATAATCCGCACCAATATTTCAATGGAAATTGTATTCAGAAGCAAAAATAGGAGTGTAGCATCTAATAGGTATTTCGCACTGGCTGCAGTTGAGATGCAAGTTGAAATTCTTTAGAATCATTTAGAATAATTATTCACGGTTTTACCTTTACTGGATCACATACCCTTTCTCAAGGCTCACACATTACCAACATCATCTCGTCGCTTCTTTATAAGGTAGCTTAGAAACAATGCACATGCCACGGAGAGATGAAAACGTGGAGGTAAGAGCAGAGGCGAGGCAAAATAATTGAAGTATTACTCTTAGCAGCTTTGTTTAACGAAAAAGAGAATGAAGTTGCGAGAAATAAGTTACTCGTATAATCAGCGTTTCGATTGAATGAGCAGTTATGCACAGATAAGTAGTACTTTAGGGCTTTAATAATAATAATAATAATAATAATAATAATAATAATAATAATAATAATAATAATAATAATAATAATAATAATAATAATAATAATAATAATAATAATAATAATAATAATAATAATAATAATAATAATAATAATAATAATAATAATAATAATAATAACAATAATAATAAAAATAACAATGCCAGTCCACTTCGGTCCTACCTTTTAGCAAAGTTTTTGATGAGACCAAGTTTTATGTATACTGGAGGAATTAAAATGTGCTATGATAATCACTTTATATGCACAGAAAAAAAGATGAGGTTATTGACATTAGTGATTTCAATCTCATTTGTCTGTTATTAATAAAAATAAACTAAACGAACTTAAACACCACACTGAACACTGCGATACTTGTGCTTGTTATAGAAATATTCCCTTTCCTTATTTCTCTAAATAAATGAAAGCGAAAACTTAGAAAAAGAAAAGCAAATTTTTAAACCATTTCTAAAGGTGCACACGAACTTTCCGCCTTGCAGTGAAATTAGCTGCTAAGGTAGTGACAGCAAGAACATATGATACAGGGCGAATACCCCAGTGACGAATAGCCAAGAGCGCTTTGTCCTTGACTGTGTAATTCAGAATTGCTAGCTGCCGGGGGTTCGATCCTCGTCTTTCGCATATTTATTTTCTGAAATAGAAGATTAACAAACGTGTTTAGTTCTCTACATCTTTCTATCAGGAATGGAGAATCGGATGAAGGCACACTGCTACAAATTGAGTTAATGGAGACATGGCAACGTTGTGTCTGCTTGGAAATAACGACATGACAACCTTGCTGGGTGCAAAGGTTGCTTCACCCTCAAGTAATCTACTACTGCATTCTGTTCTGTTTAATGTGTCATATTCACTGGCATCCAGATCTGGTAATTTACACTATTACACGCTTATATATTTTAATATGGTAATAGCCTACGAAATCCATAGAATGTGAATGATTAATTTCAGGGGGAATGTTTGACAATTGAGTTAGGCGTGTTCCCTGCTTCATTTTCAGCAATTGATGTCTTAGGAAGCATTCATTTGTAAAATGTCCATCATACTGCAGCATTCACAAGACGGCGGGAAAAGTTATAACGGTACTCGGAATAAAATACCTAAAGGAGTAGCTTCATCAGAAATAGATTCCATTAGTTTACATAATTTTATATTTCGCACGGGTTATATAAATAATAATATTCCCGTTAAGAAAAAGGGAAATGAAAAGGAATATGTTAAATGGGATTCTAACCCATGTCAGCCGACATTGTTCGTTTGAAAGAACACGCCTTGGCCAGCACAGCTATAGTGAATAGTGGAGTGCGGTCTGACTGATTAAACTCACGTTCTATAAGTCTAGCACCAACACTGGAATCATTTTAGCTCTAGTCCACAACTTAATAGAAACACCATAAGAACTTACGTTCTGCAGGTGCACTGAAGTTGAATCTGCAATGTTTTCCCGTTAATGTAGGATTGCTGAAATATTGCTTATCCAAAATGCGAGGTGAGGTGAGTTACGAGGTGACATGGCTGTCATGTCCTCCGAACAGCAAGGGAAGCATCACAGAACACTCTATTAGGGGAAGCATATGACTAATTTAATTCTCATACCGCCTATGCAAGAACGCCTGAGAATTAGGTGACCCTTCGCGCACGTCTCACCGGAGATGGGTATTTACTCTTGTGAAAGATAGTACATTTTCATTGAACTGCACGGTATACAGTCTAGCATTCTTCTTTGGTGCATCTGAAATTGCATTTCGATTTCTTTCAAAAGTTTTCAAATTAACCTGGTATTTTAAATGCTCTGCCGAATCCGAGTGTTTGTGGAATGAACGTGTTATATTCAACAAAGCAGCAAATCCTTCTCTATTCCAAACGTTGCTTTTATTGCTAAAAAGCAAGCATGGCCAACAAAACAATTTCTGCAGAGTTGGGGAGGAGCACAACCATGGAAATTCCACAAACCACGATTGTTTGAAACCAAGCTTGTAGCATTTTCCTGAATGTTTCACTTCTTTCGTACCACATATTTGTAGAGATTCAGTAGGGCTCCCACAATTTAAATCTTCCTTCTTATCTTCGTCTTTCCAATGTGAAAAAAGGTGTTACTAATAAAATGCACAGTACCTACGTCATAAGCATAATTCATATAGCATTACTGCTTAAAAAATCTGACATGTTGCACTTACATGACTTTCTATACTTTTGTCCTAACCATTCTTATAAACTCTTAATCTCCTATCTTTGTGTTAGTTAAGATAAACATTTGTACAAATTATCTTATTGCTCATTTCCTTGTAGGTGCAAGGGGAATGTTAGAATACAATAGGCTGTGAGCGATAGTCAAATCTTTTAAAGCTTTGAGATTCCGTTCTCTTTGCACACTTAACATATAAAAAATGAACAACGATGTTCCATTTCATGAAAGTGAAACTCACACACATAACAAGGAATATCTCCGAAATGGTTCACCCTACAAGAAAATTTATTCGGACATAAAGTGTGTATTTTAGCAAGATCTACATTTTTTGTATAGTATGATTTGGTCTATCTCTAACGGTTTACCAGTTATGCAAAAGTCGTGCAGAGTAAATACGACTACAGGGGCTATAATCAGAAAATTTAAGATATACATTTCGTTTGTCATAAAAATATCTCAAACATATGACATTTTAATCAAAATTGTTGGAGCCATTTTCAAGAAAATCAAAATTTTCGAAAAATTTTCAATGTAAAGGATAGTTTAGGGTGGCGCTATTTTCTTCAAAACCTTCGTGTTGCATTCTTGAAAGACATTAAACTTAAATATAAACTTTGGTTTTTAACCTACTTTTCGTTTTTGAGTTATGCTGTACGCAGCCTGGCGGACACACATTCGGAGCTTTTTTTTTTTTTTTGGATTCACGGGGTCTCAAAACATACATTTCCGGTGAAATCTCGACATCGAACTTTTGGGTGGAATACAATACTGCCCCTACTTAAAAGTAGAGAAAGTAATAAATCACAGCCTTCCTTTCAGAAATCAGTTTTGTTTCAACAATGAATGTTTCGGGTATGTTTCGAACTGTTAACGACTAAAGTTTAGATTTTTAGTATTCAATGGACTTAGAGAACAGTTATAAGCACGGAGGATAAGAAATTAGTAAGATTTGTTTGTAAATCACAACTTCCAAAAATTAATAAACCTGAATCGCGCTAACTTCATTCAACAGCACGAGAAGGGAAAATGAATGCTATGTCAATTCTTTGCATCGACTCTGATGTACTTCCTCAGATCGACTTCGACGTCGCCAATGCTTTCTCTATGAACAAAGTACATAGGAAATAGTTATAATTTGCAAGTAAGATGCATGTATTTTTATTCCAAATATTTTTTTTTTTTTTTCAGAAAATTTAGAATTCAATTTTTAATCTTCATTTAATGACGACTCATTTAACACTAATTTAAACTTATAATGAGCTGTATAATAGCTGTTCATTTGTTTAGGGAAAATTGGAGGGGGTGGGTGGGCGGACAATTTTAGCACTCCCTAGTGGCGGCAAAATACCTAAATCCGCACTGCCTGGAATACGAGTTTCGCAAATTTAGCGTATTTAATCCCAGCTTTGGATAAACATAAGTTCAACAGATGCCGTTCTTATACTTGTCAATCTGTGAATTTTATTAAGGAAACCAGACAATTCTTTATGTCTCTTAATGGTTTACCCGCCTTTTTCTCACATTCCACTTCTGGTAGGTGCATTTCAAGTTACAAGTTGTATACCTGAAAATGGCAATTTATTATCTTTCCACGTAGTGATTTGAAGCTTTCCTGGCGACGAACATATTCAAGATGCTCTCGGGCTTAGAGCATCTTGAATATTTCCATGTAGTGTATTACAAATTATAATATATACTGTATTCATATTACATTTTATGTATCTTTGACCTATATAGCAAGATAGGTAATATCTTTTACAGCTGTAAAAACTTTCGACACTCAACGGACATTCATTGAACTGTTAGAAAAAATTGTTGACCGTTTGCTTAGTGAAAAAATTAAAGAAAATAGAAATGTATTGCATAAATTGATTGATGCAGTTCTTATACTTGCCAATCTGTGAGTTTTATTAAGGAAACTAGGCAATTCTTTATTTCCTTTAATGGTTTAGTGCTTTTTTCTCACATTCCACTTCACGTATGTACGTTTAAAATTACAGGTTTTGTACCTGAATACATGAGAGTCGGCAGACCCTTTTCCAGGGGCGAATGTTGGAAGTTTTGCAATCAATATTAATTTATTATTTTGTTGTCAAAAGTTATAATTTTTGTTGAGGATAACCGTATTGATTTGTGCTAGATAAAAATTGTTCTTTACATGAAAATTGAAATAAGTGTCTAATAGTAATTGATTGCACATTGCCTTCGCGACGCCCATGCCTGAATATCGGAATTTACTCTTTCCATGTAGGGTAGTACAGATTTTAATGTATATTTTGTTCATACTACATTTTGTCTATCTTTGATTTATCTAGTAAGAAAAAGTTAAAGTCCTGTATATTCAAGCTAAATGAAACTAAACATGGTAATGAAGGAAAAATGAAGTTCAAAAGAATAAGTACAAGCATATAAGCACAGAAATATAGTGCGGGCCAACGGTGCGCGCTTAACGGAAGGTTTCTCAACAACCCCTTACTGTCCATATCTATCAATATATAAATAGATATATAGATAGCCGAAGTCACAATCCTAGCATACGCCACTGGTTAAATTCTTCAAACAATGCATACTATTTCCATTATATCTGAGCTTCCAAATTCCATTTCTTTTAACTGATATCCATATTCGTCTTAAAATCTTTCTTTTGAAAGACTTAAGAAAACTTTCATAATTTTTAGTAATGGACCAGTTCTCACAGCCTTAGTACTATACTGTTTTAATACGTTACAAGCATTTTATTAACGTTCGTCCAAGTTGTAATTAATCGATCTGCTGTTTCGCACAGCAAGTGTTCTGCACAGGTGGTATGAGAAATTCAGAAGTCACATTCGGAAAGTATGTGAACATAGTACAGCACGTACAGCAGTTCAACAGCCGCGGTGTGTACGGTACGTGATATGACGTGAAAGCATTTATTTTAAATCAACCGATTTCGGGAGTTTTAAAAAAATCATTACTTTCTAAAGTGTCAATTGAACGTTCTTGCGGAAGGGCGACTTAATCTATCAAAGGCACGTGATATTTCTTCAAGTCATTTCCTCTGTGCATTGCATGGTTATGATAATTTATTCATTTATAAGACAGGGTTTTCGAAAGTCATTACTGCTTATGGGTCAAAGAAATTCAGCCTTGATAAGCAACGTAAGCCAATGTCATTGATGCACTCTGAATATATTATTGACACAGTAATGTGAAACTCTTGAAGTCTAAAGCTAATAGCATTTGACAATCTGGTTGACATTCTGTTACAGACGATGTCGACTTCATCACTTCTTCATGATGTTAACGTGGAAACTAAAAAGGCAACATTTGCAATGGCATGTTTTTGGGCTCCAGATTCTTTATTCGGAGTTCATAAGGGAGTAATCAGAACACGTGTTGGTTATGCAGGAGGGACAACACCCAGTCCAACATATAAGAACATGTAAGTTTCTTGTGGTTTTCATATTGGCTTGTGGTTTTCATATTGGCTTGGAAAGTAATATCAATTGTTTTCGAAATTTAAATCTTATGCATCCCTGTTAATTTCACACGAGTAGCAGGCGTTAGCTCTCTCTATGGAACATATCAACTTTAGCTTTGCTTCTCATTAAAATACATTTGATTATGTAATGCAGTTAAATCTATGATAAAAGTAATAGTTCATGGCAAAAAATTGTGTTTGATATATTTTAAACACGCTAGTGGCCTGACCAACAACTGAGGCAAAAAAGTGTCTGATGTAATACTTCTTATTTTGATTTTCAAGTAGGATGTCTTATGTTACCAAAGATTTTAATCAATATAAATGTGAATCAGTACCATTTGTATGGTACAACAGTTCAAAAAACTTCAGATACCTATTCTCTTGTATACTCTACTATTCATGTAAAGTCATTTTTCTATTCACATTATGTAACTAGTGAATTGCACATATGGACAATACAATACAGAAAACAAAATAAGTCAGTATTTTCGTAAATCAGGCTTTCTTGTTAATAAACCCATGCAAGAAAAAAATAATGTTCAAGACACTAGATAAGCAGTTCTACCTGGGAGAACCTAAAGATGTAGCAATAAATATTTCTTAAATGACAACCTAGAAAAAAGTATTTGAAAATTTTATATTTCAGTGAGTGTAATAAGATTTTGTTTATCGCTCATGTTTACTGATTATATAAAATAAAAAAAGAATCATTCACTTAATAGAAAATTCCAGACAAACATTTCATCAGCCATGCAAATATTTTAAGATTGGTATATTAGTAAAAATTGTTGGAGACAATTTTGCAAAAATGAAAAATAATAGTTATAATTATTTATGCCAACAAACTTACTGTTGGTATTTTTAAACACACAAGTCGCGTGTGGTACAAGTTTTTCCATATAAAGGTAGATTTTGATAGGAGCATTTTTTTAAAATCTTTTGAGTGGCATGTATAAAATTGCTTCTGATACATAAGAATTTGGCATTGATACAACTGTCCTTTTTGAGCTATGCTGTTCACGCACATACACACAATTTGAAAAAATGTTTTATTTTTAATTATTTTTTCAGGGGACCTCAAATGTATGCTTCACGTATTGCTGGTGAAATCTCATTATTGAATTTTCAAGCAAAATACATCAATTCATAGAGAAAACAAAAATACTTCTGAAAACTATTCTTATTTGAACACTATTTATGGGCAAGTTTTGCTAGTAGTTTATCTCTTTGTAAACAAATATTAAAAAACATATCACAAGAATAAAGCATTCCTTGTTAGTTTTTCACAAAAGTAATTTGTATGGAAGGAAAGTCATTTGGTGTTTGAATCTCTGTGGTAGTCAATCAGAAAATGAAAACTGAATTAAAGACGTTTTATGAACAGTTTATTGGTTCTTTGTGAAATTCCTTTCAATATTCCATTACAAAAACTTTCAAGTACCCAAAGATTTGTCTCAAATGGAGTTCAAATAACGGGTGATCCAAGAGACTCTGAGCCGGCTGCGCTATGTTTTGCCTGTGCGCATCCTCAACACTCATTGCAGACTACCGCTGTCATAGAACAGTGCGAATGAAACCATACAACATGTTTAAAACTGCTTTTAAAGGCTTTACTTACCAGTTTCATGAAAAGAGATGCTGAAACTGACCACCGTTGTTGTCCATACACTTTGGCACCTCTTTGGGAAACTATCCATCACTCGCCATGGATCACTTGAGAAATGCTGGCAATTTTCTGATGGATATTTTGTTTTAATTCCTCCAGGCATGTGGGTTTGTCTTGTACACTTTGTCTTAAGTTACCCCAGAGATACCATATCACCTGGAAATCTTTTGGCAAATTGCACTTTCAATAGGCGAGCTGATTGAGTTAACACATACGAATCATAAACACACGATGTGCAGTAGAAAACAAATGCCGAGCCATAATACACTTTGTGACTAAGTACAGGACAAAACAATAAACCACACTGGTAATAACTCAATCACATGATATCATGTCAGTTCAATACTGCACTTTCGGAGCAGAGAAAAACAAGTCAACTGCATGAAGTGTAAGGCAGCTGCATTATCGTGTTTCTGTGTGCGCAGTGGAAAAACACCACACAGCAGTTTGAATGTTTTTGGGTCTCTGTATTAAATGTGCTTGGTTTATTTTCATCTGAACCATTATTGGAATTAAGTACATTTACCTGTTTTATTACCAATAGTATGTTCTACAAACAATCTTCTCTTAAAACTGATGCAGTAATGCTGCTTTTATCCTGTATGTGTATTATTCAGCATTATTTGAACAGTGTTGCTAACAGCAAATGTGTAAACCAAAGGTTCTATTGCACTTGCTGATGTCATGGCCATTACAGTGCAACATAGTCAGAGTTTAATATAATTTAATATTGTAGATAAATCATATTGTCATGAGCAGGCAGCAAAACTTGGACACCAGTGGGGGAAAAAAGATGAGTTCAGGTCAACATGTGTTCTAGAAAGGGTATAATGTATGCTGGTTATAATAAAAGTTAGTCCTGTCCTGTTGCAGTAGAATTATGCTTGAGAAACAGCTGGTCACACCTGGAAGGGTGTGGTTATATTTGTTGTTGCAACATAAATAGCTGCTTTCCATTATGGTGCACCTTTTATGCACATCACTTTATAATTTAACGAAAGTTGACAGGGGTAGATACGCTCTTTTGTTTAACTTTTGTCATAAGAAGCAGAGTAACTCCATGATGCGACACACTGCATGGGCAGTGAATGGGTTACAAATATTTATAAACTCACTTTTCACTCATTACCTTCATGGTGTACCTTCATGTGTTAATCAGTATGCCAAGGGGAAGATCAGGGATATTTTCTCACTGGAGTTACATTAAAACTAAAATGGGGTTTAATATTTTTAATCTTTTGCAGTTCCCTGTGGCAATTAATTATGCTTGTTTTCAATTTATTGCAATGAACCGAGATATTTTAAAATCATTGACATGTCTCAGAAATGCTTGTCTTTCTGGGTATCCTAAAATATTTTCACAAATTTAGGCAACATTAACATTACTATTAAAAGTAAGTAAAAACATTATGGAATCCCATAGATCTACAAAACATCCTGTTCTGCAATGCTATGGTAAAACCCCCACATATGTATATTGGCTTGCAAAATGCAAACTGCATACCAATGTGTATAAAAAGATATATTAGTTTTGTTGGTATTTTTTAAATGGCAAGGGAACAAGTGAAGATTATAAATCTGACATCTTATGCTGTGTGAACATTTATGGTCTTGTTTTTGTTCTCATATAAAAACTACGTGCACCTTACTTGTCCAGAGCTTCGATATTAAAATAATAGTTTCCTAAAAACCATGCCCAAATTTTATTCAAATTGTTCTTTTCTCTTCACTAAACTTATACTTCTGGAAGATTGGTGTAGTTTGATTATCAGACTGGAGTATTAATGTAGCAAACCCTTAAGCCTTCAGAGATTTCATGTTTTGTTATTGCCTCAAATTTGAATAATACTGAGAGCATGATTCAAAAGAGAATCTGCTTTTCTGTCATAGCATACCTCTGTAAAGCAAATAAACCTCTCTTCAATATTTCTGTCAAAATTTATGTAACAAACGATACAGAGTTTTCCTTCACTACTAATGTCATCAGTTTCATCTAATACACAGACTTTTTAATGTTCATTGTAATACTAAGTGGAGGATCTGCTTTAATTGCATAGTGCTTTTTACAGACATTTTAATGTTTGGAAGCTGTTTTTGTGGAGTTTGTCATTCACACAACAGTTTATTTCCATTTTGGTTGCAACAACGGCACGGAAACGAAGTTTTGTTTGCTACTGCAGGTCTGATTCATGTCGTGACGTAATGGATGTAACTGTCTGTGTATATACATACCTTCGTCCCAGAATCCGCGCAAATCTTAACCTATATTTGCTTTAGGTAATATTAAGCAACCAAGTGTCCAAATCATGCTCAAATGTCCACAGTTGAAGAGCACACATACAAGTAAAACAAATCGCGAATTACCCCGTATTAGCGATTATAAATGCAATAACGTTAGCGCCATTCTTAACATGAGACGTACAATAACACCTTACATCCCGTGGGTCAAGCGTAAAACGTCGGTCTGTGTGGCTCAGTTGGTTAGACGCTGGCCTACTAATCCCAAGGTCGCGGGTTCATATTCGGCACAGACCGATGGTTTTTAAGTGTGCTTAAAAATGGTAGCTCCATGTCAGTAGATTTACTGGTTATGCGTGGGCGTCGCGAAGAGAGGGCAATTCCCCTCACCTTGGAAATTAATGCATTTATTGTGCAATCAATTACTATTGGACTATTGTTTTAATTTTGATGTTAACAGTTTTTATTTGGCACAAATTAATATACTTATCCGCAACAAATACTATAACTCGTATATTTTATAGTTTTTGGCAATAATGGTTTAATACTGTTTGATTGCAAACTTCCAACTTGCGGCCCTCCCGTGAAAAAAGTCTGCCGAAGTTCATGGGCATGTAAAAACTGCGGGACAAAATTCCGGCACACCGGCGACGCTAATATGATCCTGGCTATCGACCACGTCTCTAAACAACAAACTATTTATTTCAAGCGTAAAACACCATTTTCCTGCACCTGACGACAGATGCCGTTGACTCAAGCTTTGTTTCCAAGCATACTGCTGCGAAATTATTGCAGAGTGACCGAAGTTAAATCGTAATTTTAAGCAAAGCGTGATTTTTAATTACGTTAAAGCGATTCTGAACCACAAAATTATAATGAGCACCAGTTTGACAATCGGTTTGAGGAAAATTACAGGGTATAAGTCGTGAGTCAAAACAAGAACAATTTCCGTACCTGCGCAGTGGCAACTTCACCTGAAAGGCTGATGGTGGGGGAAGTTGCGCAATCATGTATGCGCAGAAGTTATAACGTTTCTGTCCACGAGGGAGCGAACCTAATAGAGTGTTCTGTGGGAGCGAAGTTCGCTAGCATAGCTTTTGTACATATTGCTAATGACAGTATATATGCATAAAATTAGCATTATAACGAACAAAGTGATTTGGCTATAACTATGGCTATGGGCCAACAATTACTATGTGAACTGCAAATGTTTCAGCTGCTCGTTGTTATAGTAATGTTTACTCATTCGCGGCAAGCTCGCCCGCAAGAAGGAGGGAAGGAAAGCAGCTTCCTCTATGCGCAAGATAAGTTCATATATCACCTATATGTAATACATCTCTCACATCCATTGACGCTACATCCCCATTGGAGCTATTTGTGTATAGCGAATCTCCACTGTTCGTTTAACGTTCGTTTTTATCGTGTTCTTATATTGCAAGATTGACAGCTCACCCAGGTCACCCTTCTTTTAAATCTGTATTGCACCCAGATCTCGCTCACCGTTATATCGCCCAAGTGATACTAGGTTTCGCGAACTGCCCGCCGCTCATGACATCCGCGTGCTCCGTGTAGAGTGGTCCTCTCTTGTCCGTACTTCTTCGTGGGAAATGCCCTCTTCGGCCTCGAGCTCTCGAATAATGCAAAGGTGCTACCCCTTATTCGGTGTTTCCTCAACTTTTCACCGCACTTCTGTGCCATTACTGGAACTTCCCTCTGGTATATACTGATGGTTCCCAGTTTGGTAGTTCTACAACTTGCGCTTTCGTGTACAACGGCGGGGCTCACAAGTACCGCCTTCCGGACGCCAGTTCCGTTTTTACCGCCGATTTGCTTGCCATATCTTACTTTTTATCTCCAAGTTAGTACCTGGATGTTTTATCGTATGCTGCGACTCTTTGAGCACTATTCGGGCCCTGCAACAGTTCATCGACCTTGCCTTTGTCGTGAAAATTCAGGCACTCCTCCCTCAGTGGGTCTCTCGCGAATAGCAGTTCTTACATGGAGCCCAGGTCATGAGGACATTTCGGGCAATGAGGAAGTGGATACGTCTGCGAAGTCCGCATAATGTTTGGCGCAGTCTTCCTCTAACACTCTACCTTTTACGGATGGTATTCAGCGGTTCTTCCTTTGCCATCTATTAATATTATCGGTCTGGCAGCCGTCATGGGGAGCGTTAACTGGCACTCAATTGCGAACAATCAAGGACACGTTACAACCCTGGCTAACTTCTTGCAGCAACTACTGGCGGTCCGAGGTTATTCTAAACCGCTTACGAATAGGTTGCACACGCGCCACTCATGGGCATCTTACACGTGGTGAGCCGGCCCTTTGTGTTCAACGTGCGGCGTGCGACTCTCCGTGTCACATGTCCGCGATACGCTCTTGAGTGCCAGTCCCTTGGCCTGGGTTTTATTCTGCGCTCAATTACAGGCAACCACCCGGTAGCGGTGTATAAGGCTCTGGCAGTTCATCGCCATTATTGGGTTCGCTAAGCAGGTTTCATCTGAATGCTATTCTTACGCAGCATTTTAGACTTTTGGAATGTGATTATATCCTGTTTTAACATTGTAAGGGTTTAGCGTTTTAACTATTTACTAGTTTACCTTTCATTTTTAATGGTTTTAACTTTCACTTTTTAACTTTTTAAGTTTGAGGCCTATCTGAGCTTTTCTGGCTTTTACCTTTTGACTTCGGACCCAAGTGATATAGTTGTTGACGGGCCCTTAAACCCTACTCACTCACTCACTGCAACTATTTTGCGAGATCAATCTTCACATTTTTAAGAAAGTTAAGAGTAATGTATGGACCTTTGGCTAATATTTTAATGTCACAGTTAGTTGTTCTCATAGGAATACACAGTTAATATAATGTTTTCAAATGTGTAGGCTGATTAGATACAAGGACTCCCCAAACTCTGTAGTAATCTGGAGATAATTCTGGAATGGAACTTCCTATACTGTGGCTTCACTCTGGCAATGACATGTGTGATTGCTTAAAAACTCTTTGAGGTACTCTGCTGTCTTGCTCATAGAATTCGGTACACGCATGATCTATTATAACTAAAACTCGGACGTTTAGGAAAAATCCTTTTCTCCATGAGTGTCCAACGATAAGGCCCTACACTCATAATATGTTGTGACAAATGACAAGCCCAGTTATTTTTCTCACTTTATTTCCCTTAAAAAAATTCACAACTCGTGACCTTGCAACTCTCAGATGTTTTGCTCTATCCTAAAACTCGTATGCAGTTCATTCTGACAATACAAATTAACAACTCAATTGACTTAACTCTTAAAATGACTTCTCTGTGTGTGCCGACATGCGATGTTTCTGGAAATTGACTTTTCGCGAAGCTTCTCGCAACGAGCCACACACTCGAAGCTTCCAGAACTATATGGGAACGACTTTTGTTCTTGGTGCCATTGTCGCATGTTACGTAGCAACATACTGGTATGAGGTACTTGACTTTGAGCTTCCTTTGATGTGCTACAGATGCCACCCTACTCCCTCGCGGCTGGTCGAGTGTTTCTTCAGTACCTTCCCTCGGGGTACCTTTGGATGCAGTAGACCACGTCGTTGATCATCTCCACGTGGTGCAGTCCTTACCATGGTTGTAGGAAGGTGCCCCTCGGTTCGGGTAGGGTGATATATGCCCTCCTGCTTGAAACCTTGCCGATCGTAAGAGGTCATCATTTAGTTGTCCTCCAAATGGGTGTGTTGAATGGCCATCTGTGCACAACGTGAAATTGGCAAATGGGGTTCCATGACCACTTATCTTCCTGATGCACCTTTGCGGCCACCTTGCTCCTGACAGGCCCAACCTCAACCTCCGCCAGGTCGGTCTGGGTGAATTAGTTGGTTAGACTCCAGTCTGTTGATTCCAAGGTTGTGGGTTCTAATCCAGCCCAGATTGATGGTTTTTAAGTGCACTTAAAAACGACAGCTCCATGTCAGTAGATTTACTGTAATGTAAAAGAACTCCTGTGGTACAAAATTCCGGCACACTGGTGATGCTGATGTGATCCTGGCAATTGAGTGTCGTTAAACAACAAAATATTTTTTTTTTTCAACCTCCGCCAAGACTACCCTGCAAATCCCAAGATGTTTGCTGGGGCTTCGGAACATATTTCATCTTGTCCAACTCTCAGGGCCCTTTTACCGAGGCCGAACATCGACCTCCTGAGGGCATCTAGGTTCATTATCACTTACTCAACCATTCTCGCGACCAACACCCAGACTTATACTGCTTTGTCCAAGGTCAATTTCTGCCAGGCCTCCTCCATAGGCAAGGTTACACCCAATGCCAACACTATCTGGTTTCCTCGACGGCAAGTCCTCCGCCACATCAGGTCAGATCACAGTCATGGTTGAATCCGTGTCTGCCAGTACCCAGCACAACTTTCTCTGTATCCTGGCATCCGTATTGAGGTTGTCTTCCACTCTTCTGTCCAAGGCACATAGCATCACTTCATGGTATGACTCCGATGGTTCTTCTGTGCCCCATACCACACCGATCTTTACTTGCTTCTCGCTTGCTTGTGAGCTTTGCTGTTAACAGTCCTTCACAATGCGTCCTAGTTGGCTACATCCCTAACACACTCCATTAGGGGATCATTGCAGACGTCCTTGAGTTGGCTCTTTGTGTCCCTTGTGTTGTACACTTCTGTTCTCCGAGACGGGTGTAGCTGTTTCCTTGCCACTAGGTGCTCCCTCCTCAGCTTTGTGCTATCCTTTCCATCCCCGGCTTTCAGTTCTTTGGTGCTGCTGTCAAATCTGCCTTCCAGGATGCCAAGTCTTCTTTGATATCCTCCAGGGCGTTAATGCGTTGGCAGTTGAGATTTTCCATATCTTCCTTGTGGTTCTGGTTATCATTCTCAGTTACTAGCATATGCTGAGGGCTCCATTTACTGGAAGCACTTTCATATTTACAGCATATTATACAAATGTTATGCCTTACTTACACAGAACTAGCAGAGGTGCATTACATCTATGGTACTGCTTGAGAAAAGTGAAGAGGGAATGAGAGCTTGTGTACCAGATACCAGTTAATAGTAAAGAGGAGTTAATGGCCAGAACCTTTATAGCTATTAGTGATATACCAGGTATTTTTGAAAGAGCTCAGCAATCATTACCATGACACTATTAATTATGCTCCGAAGTGCAACATTGGCGTTTTGAACATTGTTTATAAACACATGCACTTGTTCAATTCTTGTTTTGCTCTTATTTTGATTATGTTTGAAGGCTTTTAATAGTGGAGAAAATTTGACCATTAATAGTAGTATTTGCATACGTTATTGACAATAACATGCATTGTAGATCAGTTAAAAGGTTTGACCTGCCCTCAGAGCACATGGGTTTAGTGCCATATAATTAAATGAATATTTAAAACAAAGCTGTGTATTATTGTAGGTTTTAAAATTAAAGATACACAGCTTTTCTTATTTCAAAACTCTCCTAGTGTGTTATAGTAAATGTGCTAAGCAACCTGGCAGAATTTCATCTAACCCGACACAGTGTTTTAAAAGCTTTTAATGCCCTCTAGCTCGATAATAAGACGTTTACAGACATACATTCCTGATGATAAAATATTCCATTGTAAGTCCTGAATCAGGCCTTAAAATTATTTGGTGTTATTCTGACTCACTCTGTATATTTATAGTTTTGTTTGTTTTCACCCTTTCAATTGCCAGGTCATAATCAGCACTGCTAGTGTGCCTGAATTTTTATCCCACAAGAGTTTTTATATGCCAGTAAACCTACTGACATGGGGCTATAAAAGTAAAGGGTCTCTTTGTGTACATTGCATGCATGGATTATCTGTCTGTGAACAGCATAACTCAAAAACAAAGGGTCTTTAGGTCTTCCAAGGGTATGACATGATATTCAAAAACATCCTCCATCCCAAATTACCTCTCATATGAAACAATCTTTGCAAATTTTAATTTTATAAAGGACAATGCTATGAAATAAATTACTATTTAGTGTTTACGCCTTCAGATACCATTTCCATGTAGTTACAGAAGTAAATATTTTTATTGCAGTGGTGACCATACAGAATCAATTGACATTGATTATGACCCCAAAGAAGTGACATATGATGAACTTCTAGATGTATTCTGGAAACACCATGATCCTACTGCACGCACCTCAAAACAGGTTTGTATCATCTAAGAAGACTTATCTGAACAAAAGTGGTAGAGTAAAATGGCAGGAAAGAAAGGAACTGGAAATGACTAATTCAAAAATTAATGTCTTGGAGACTGGTTCACAATACCAAACGTAAAACATTTTGGTTTATAATACACTGGGAATGAGAACAAGAATGAATTTTGATGCTCATATCAATAGTAAAGTGAAAAGTCTACTTTGCGCATTAGGAGATCATTTTTATGTAAGTTAAATTTTGTCACCTGCTTCCGTTTCTGCCAACATAATTCTTCCAGTGAAAGTGACTTACCAATCATCATTCCCTTATTAACAGCATAAGAGAATTGCAAACCTACCATAGGCTATCGTACATTATCATAAGTGAGTGTAGACTATAGTATTTTTCCTAGTAGAATTGGTCAGTTAAGAACCTACATACCTATCCCGCATGCCTATTGAGCCTTACTTTACATTGATCACATTTTGTATGCTGTATGATTATGTTTTACCACATTCTTCTACAGTAGGTTTACTACAAAACTTGACTGGCAGGTGCACGGCCTGTCTCCTGGGCACGTACTGCATGACTTAGCTGGCAGTCGCACAGCCTGTCTCCCGATCACACATGCGTGGCCGTCAAATCAAATCTCAAATCACATTAACCATTATCAGAATAAACACAAAGCATACATTATCACAGGAGATTTTGGAAATGCAGTCCATCTGCATCAATACATTTGCGGCATCTTCTAAGGAAATTTTCATTCACGTTCGTTACGTGAGCTTCCATTATGGCGTTAATTTCTCTCCTGATATTTTCTTTTAAAGGTAGTGCCGTGCCTGTCAGTTAGAGCATTTGCCTACCACTTAGGCGACCTGGGTTCAATTCCAGAGACCCACATGTGGTATTTGTGGTGGATGAAGTGGTATCAGGGTGGGTTTTCTCCAGTTTCCCCTCGCCACTCATTCTACTAATTGCTCCATTGTCACCTTTCCAATCACCAATCACCTGCATTTCATATCATCCCCTATCTCACTACCATACCTGGTGCTTGGCAGACCACCCTCTTCCAAGTCTTCACTCTGTCTGGTCCATAGGTTCCTGTGTTCCCTGACAGGCGTCTGGCCCTAGGCATTGGCTTGTATGTCCTGGAAGATGTAAGTACTACTTAAGGGGAGGGTAAACAGGAAAAGAAAAAAAAAATTTTCCTTTAATTTTGTCTTGTGCAAGGAACCTAAGAGATTTTCGAAGTGACCATTCTCACCTTTCTCCAATTTCATCTAATTTCTGTTCCATAAACACATGCTGTTTTACCTTTCTTTTTCTATCACAAATTGAACCCATATCCCTGAATTTATTTATAAGTAAACAAACAGTATCTCTCCTTGGAACACGCACGCCAGGAAATTAGGTTTCAAATTGTCTTTACAAAAATGGCGTAGGCACACACATATAGTACATAAATAGTATTTGTTGTACTGCATACTGCAATCGATTCATTTTGAAAACACTTCAAGCAAAACTAAACACTTCTAAACACTCCTATGTTATTTACATGTGAACTGGACTAGAACAGCACAGAACACCTACCTAACTGAAGTAAGACTGTCACACGTGTGATGATTAGCATGTGTGTGCACAGGGAAATGTAATGAAGATCACATGGGCCATGAACTGCTGCCCAAGTTTTATAGTAAACATACTGTAGAAAGCAAAAGCATTGAACTCTGAACCTTCTTGAAACTCTTGTAAGACTACAGTTCAGATCGAAGAGACTGATAGTGATCACAAGTAACTTTATTTTGAATCAAAAAGTACAATTTTTATTTTAATGACGGTGACCAAAGTCATGATCAGTTTTTGGTGCTCGTTTGAATTTTTCATTAAATTTCTTGATGGTATTTTGTTTCTTTCTGAACCACTGCTACCAATACTACTGATAATCCTACCATTTACTACATTACCATTGTACTTATTTGGAAATAAATGAAAATGAATAGAAAATAAGGGTATTTTGTGGGAAATATCCTATCCCCAGTAAAGTTTGCATTAAGAATACATTGTTAGAAAGAGTGAATGCATTTAACTATCTTGGCTACAAATTATCTTTCCTTGGATGTGGAAAAAATTATTAAATTTAACAGAACTATAAGTATCATTAACAAAGTCCTTAAACTGTTTAGTACAGTGGCATACCAGAACACTTCATAAGACTCTGGCACGACTCACTCCTCAATCCTTTGCTATAGAAGTGAGGCATGGACACTCGGAAGAACAGTGAATGTTGAATAACTAGTGAGATGCGATTCATGGGATTTACTGCAGGGTACACCATATTGGACCACATTCGTAATATATTGAAAGAACTTCAGGTTCAACATGTGTTAGGCTTCATATAACAATATCAATTGGAATGACCACATATTCCGCATGCCAAGGACTCCATTATCACCCAATGTGAAAACAACTTCTTGGTCGTCCAAGGAAGAGGTGGACAGAAAATTCTGTGTTGAGAGCATAATGGGTCACAAGGCCCAATATCTGGAAGGATGAGGATGACGATGACGATGACGACAACGACAACGATTTACGTATTGTACTTTAAAATCAGGATGCACGTTTGTGAGATTTGATTTTCCCAGGTTATGATGCATAGCATACTAACAGATGTTTTAGTTCAAAGACATCTTAAATAATTTCGTAGGCAAAGAGTTTAATATGTTCAATACAGATCTACTATGTCCTTCACAGGAATGGCAGTGAAAAAGTTTAAACTTCAAGTCCTTTTTCCCATTCCCAGTACCCAGTAAACTTTCCTGGTAATTATGAATTCTCAATATTACATCTAATTTTAACTGTAGTTCACATTCTGGTTTCTGTTTCCAGTTATTATGAACCAACCTTAAATCATGTGTTTATCTAGAAAGTTTGTACACTGCATAATATGTTACATTAGCAGTATATTTTCCTAAGTTTCCATTTGTAAATTCAGTGAATAATCATTTAAACTATGGGGAATATGTAAGCACATTTATATTATTTCCCATAGGTGTCTAAAATAGCAGATATTGCATTTGACCAAAATTGCAATATGAAAATGTCACCAGAAATGATAGCTTTTAAGCCCTTCTGAACCTCAAAAGAATTTGGAAAGTTTATATTTATGTCAGGAAGCTTTGGAATTATATATCTTCCTTTCATAGAAGTTTGAAAACAGTGTTGTTATAATCAATTTAATTTAAAAGGTGAGTCAATTAATAACACTAAACAACACTTATTATAATTTTATAATTTTCCAGAACTCGTTTCGGAGGTTAACTTTCCTCCATTATCAACTGGACAATAACTGGGTTTCCATGGTATTTCATGGTGCGGATGACAATGCTTCTTCTGATGTTTCTTCTGGTAACGGTTCAAGGAACTTGCTGAAAATAGAATATTCTATTGTCATCCGCACCATGAAATACCATGGAAACCCAGTTATTGTCCAGTTGATAATGGAGGAAAGTTAACCTCCGAAACGCATTCTGGAAAATTATAATGTAAGTGTTGTGACTCACCTTTTAAATTAAATTGGAATTATATACTTGAATATATAAAAAGTTATAATTCAAATAATTTTTAATTTCAGTACACATCTTTAATATTTTACCATGATGCAGAACAGAAAGAATTGGCAGAGAAATCAATTAATTATGAGGAGAAAACCAAGACAAGTTATATTGTTACAAAACTATTGCCAGCAAAAGAATTTTATGATGCAGAAGAGTAAGTATTTCCATTAGTACTGAGCACGGTCTGCTGGGTCATAACTTATAGTACTCATGCTGCTTGACTAATACTTTATTTAACATTGGTTTACACATGACTAGTTTTAAACTCCACATTTATTTTGCAACACTTGAAAAAATAAGAAGTGGAATCAGGACTGAAAAATTCAATGCCATAGCCGGGATTTGAACCACGGATCTACCGCTTCAAGTGCGGCTGCTCTAAACACTAAGCTACCCTGGCCAACATGCCACTGACATTAAATTCCCCAACCGATATGTACTTCTTCCCGGTGGACCACTCCAGACGGAATCTCACATCAGAGATTCCACCTCTTGAACATTGCCCATACATGGCTTATGTGTTTAAAAACACCAGCAGTAAGTTTGTTTGTTGGCATAAAAATAACAACATGAAAAAATACTTCCAGGTTTAGCACAAAGAATAACACATGCAGTGTCAATCACAGGAACAGCTGTGGTAGTTTCATACTTCCTTCAACACAAATCTTATTCTTAGGTAGCATTTCTTTATCGTTAATTGATTGTTTAGGCTATTAGTCAATGTCTTCTTGTAAGAATACCATATACAAATTTGTCACCATGAAAAGGTGGTGTAGTCTAACAAAGAGTATTGCAACTGTTCTTTTTAATAAAATTATCTTCAGAGCACATATGGGTTTAGATAAAATTGTGAGGGCAAGAATTCTTTTAAATTAACATTCAGTTTTAACAAAGCATTAGTTTTAATTTAATTTGATAAGGACAAAGAACTTGCTACCTAGTTACAATTTGAACCAAGACTGTCCAAAACTACTCTTTTTGGAATGTTTATGGAAATAGCACATAAGTTTTTACATGACAAGACTTGTCTGAAGAACTTGTATAATGTGACTATATTTTCTGAAGCTGAAAATGGGGACATCTCTCAACTGTTTAAATTACTGTTAACCTTAGCCCTTTAAGTTAATGCAATTAGAAAATCTAAAACCGTATTTATCTATCTATTATTAATTAACAAAAATTATCAGAGTAATCCATGTATTATTACGCAATGTTATTACAATACACAAAATAATATTGTAACATTACTATTACTATAAAAATAAACACCAAAACAATTATCATGTTATTATATAACACATAAAACTGTTTGTTATTGGACGTATTTTTCTGAATAAGGAATTTTCTTCAGAAGTTTCTCTTTTGCTTCAAGTAATTAAAAAACTCAAGCAACTGTATTTGAATTATTATTTATTTATGCCAACAAACTTACTGTTGGTGTTATTAAACACACAAACAGTGTGTGGGCAATGTTTGAGAGGTGGAACTGGAACTTAAAAATTCAATGCCACAGCTGGGACTTGAACCACAGACCTTCCGCTTACCAGGCGGGTGCTCTAACCATTGAGCTACTGTGACAATCTGCCAGAATATAACCAACAATGCTCTCAGCATTTCAACTTTTAATTTTTTTTTCTTTTCTGATCATATTTTTTCCCTATAAATTGCAAGTCCTCTGCCATAGGCTAAGACTCTTTTCTTGCAACACAGCAATGAACACACTTTTATTTTGGTATCTTGAATCTGTCACGGAAATGCTGATTTAAAGATTTAAATATTACATAGCAGAACATAGAGAGTAAAAATGAAATGCTATTTTTTAACAAAATAGGACAAGTAAGTGCACCAACAAAATCTATCGGGACTGGGACCACAGGTTGAAAAACAGTACTGTTCTGTTCAAAACAGGATGTCTGGTCACTTTAACTTTTGAGATTATTGATCTCTTTCATATGTAGATACAATATATTTGGTGACAAGCATTTTTAATCATACTTCTGACATGTGAAGTAACCATATCAATGCAGGTAATGTTTCCTTTCATTGGATAATATGAATTACGCTTTATTATTGCATTTGATTTAGGTTATAGTTTCAGACATCTGTGAAACATTTAATTATGATAGCAATAAGCAAAATTAATATAAGTAACGTACATATACTGGTCCCTTCACTCTTGCTTTTCATTCCTCATCCTGAAGATGGGAGAGATGTACACTCCTGAAACGTCGATGTTTCTTCATCACTACACCTGGCTCGAAGCCCGAGAGCATCTAGAATATAAACATTTCTCAATTAACACAATACAAATAAATACTAATCATATTTAAACAAGACATCAATAATAGTGTTTTTACTTTATAAATCACAATATTGATTTAGGTTTTGTATATATATTGTAACAAATGAGAAAACAACACTTACTGCTAATCACAATTTATTGCCTACTGGTCAGTTAGCATAGTTACACTTAGATCACTTTTGTACAAACTCGAAGCAACAGAACAACTGTCGAGTCAAATCACAATAAAGAACTGTCAGATTACAACTCGCACTGAACTGCTACTTGGCGCGATTCACATGCACTGTCTGCTGAACGCTTTGTAAACATTTAACTCACTCCTCAGCTCTCGGCAGCTCCTTATATAAACCAAGTTCAGTCTTAGGTTTGTCCGCATCAAAACAAACCCACGTGATCAGTGCACCGTGGTACAACACGGTAGCAATGCATGCAGGGAAGTAGTCCCATTCTAGTAATCTGAGTTTTAGAATGAATTTATTGTTAAATGATATAACATTCTACACAAATACCTGAGAGGTTAATTAACGCTGATGTATACTGATAAACAGAGCTACAAGTCCCAACATGCAACTCGTGTAATAACCTGATATCCGAGTATTGTTTATAGCAGCAGTTTCTATTTAGAATCATGGTGGACGGTCTCGGTGAATTTGCTCTTGCATCTTTGTCGACTTATGTAAAGCATAAGGCGGGAAAACCATTGACTAGTGGTGAAAAAACAATAGTGTTGAACGTGTATTATAAGTTGTGTGAGAAATATCCAACTGTTCCCATCAAAGAAGTAGTGAAATTAACTTCTGAGTTCACCGGTGTTTTGAGTACCAGTATAAATAGTGCTCGTAAAGAAAAAGCTGAAACAGGAAAGGTGGTTACACCCGGGAAAAAATGAAAGCGTGTGAAATATGCCATGCAAGAATGTGACGAGTTTGTTAGAAATGCAATTCGTGTTACATGTTAGTCACTCTTTAAATTGACGGAATAAGGGATCATTTCGTTTCTATTACGTACTGCATGCACTCACCACGTGGTTGTGTTGTGACTATTTCTGGCGCGAATGGCAGAAGGATACATTATAACTGTGCACTGGCCACATGGGTTCAATTTCGCGTGGATAAACCTTAGAGTGAATAGATAGTAGGTCTCTAGACAATGGAAAAGTTCTGAAAGTAAAATGGTCAAGAGTGAATGTGGAAGAACGGTCTAGACACCGGACCACCAAACAATAGCTATTGTTCCTGTATGCTCTATTGTTCTGCTGGAAGACGGGTCATTAAGGCAAGTAAGTGCCTCCAGCCTATTCCTGTTGCTGGCAGAGCTCAGGCCCTGACCGGCAATCTTACCAGCCGCATCCGAACTTTTGGCCAGCATGACAATATTCTGTTTCAGTACATAAACAGAGTTACTGGAAGTTGAGAAAATTTACACTCAATTGATTTTGTGATAAATATGGTGACAGTTTTACTTGTACAATTGATGTGAACTCATCCAATAGTATGCCATGTTTAATAGAAAACATGTTAAATACTCAAAGTTTTAATCATTCACACTTTGTATATAAAAACTACTGGAACTTGTTTCAGAGAATGTTGCCTTTATTATCTCCATAAGCTCTCATCAGCTTCCTCCTGTGTCATGTAGATGGCATTTCTGATTGGGTATACTGCGTGAAGAGAGTTTTCATATGGAACATCAAAATTTGTAAATCTAGGCTAATACTGGAGACAACAATCTATGAAACATATTCAAGTAAATGTTTTATGCACAGTGAAGTTAGAATGATTCAATATTTATTTTGAGTATTTAGTGTATTAAGCAACTTTACTGTGATTATCTTATCTTTTTAAACGAGCAATTCTTGTATATATATTCCGCGCAACTTGGCAACGGCTCTAACGATTTTAATCAAATTTTTTATTCAGATAGGGTTTTGCTTTTTAAGTTCAGCTATATAGGTGTAATTCCCAAAAAAACGCGATTTTACATAAAAAATATTTTTTAGTCCTACTTCTAAGAGCAATTCTTGTATATACTCACAGTATTTCAGAAACAGCTCTAAAGATTTGATTAAACTTTTGTATACATGCATATTAATTTCACAGCGTTTTCTCTACCCACTTTTAGGTAACACATTCACATCTCTATCTCTACTCACTCTTCTATAAACAATTTTCCATAAAAAACATGATTTTGCATCAAAAAACATTTTTATCGTCACTTTTAAAATAAGTCATACCATATTCTATATGTATGAAATATAAATGCTATTATATTCACACTGTTTTCTCCTCTCACTTTTAGGTAACACATTCATATCTCTTTCTCTACTCACTCATCTACAAATAAGTATACATACAATTTTCTGTATGTTTGAAATAGAGATGCTGCATATTACATTCACAGTGTTTTCTCTACTTACTTTTAGGTAACACAGTCACATTTCTTTCTGTACTCACTCTTCTATAAGCAATTCCATAAAAAACGTGATTTTGCACCAAAAACATTTTTATCGTCACTTTTAAAATAAGTCATACCATGTTCTGTATATTTGACATAGAAATGCTATTACATTCACACTGTTTTCTCTTCTCACTTTTAGGTAACACATTCACATCTCTTTCTCTACTCACTCTTCTACAAATAAGTCACAATTTTCTGTATGTTTGAAATAGAGATACTGCATATTACATTCACAGTGGTTTCTCTACTTACTTTTAGGTAACACATTCACATTTATTTCTCTACTCACTTTTCTATAAGCAATTTTCCATAAAAAACGTGATTTTGCACCAGAAAACATTTTTATTCACACTTTTAAAATAAGTCATACCATGTTCTGTATATTTGACATAGAAATGCTATTACATTCACACTGTTTTCTCCTCTCACTTTTAGAACACATTCACATCTTTTTCTCTACGCACTCTTCTACAAAGAAGTCATACAATTTTCTGTACGTTTGAAATAGAAATGCTACATTCATACTGTTTTCTCTGCTCACTTTTAGGTAACACATTCACATTTATTTCTCTACTCACTTTTCTATAAGCAATTTTCCATAAAAAACGTGATTTTGCACCAGAAAACATTTTTATTCACACTTTTAAAATAAGTCATACCATGTTCTGTATATTTGACATAGAAATGCTATTACATTCACACTGTTTTCTCCTCTCACTTTTAGAACACATTCACATCTTTTTCTCTACGCACTCTTCTACAAAGAAGTCATACAATTTTCTGTACGTTTGAAATAGAAATGCTACATTCATACTGTTTTCTCTGCTCACTTTTAGGTAACACATTCACATCTCTCTCTACTCACTCTTCTATAAATAAGTCATATCATCTATATAACTTGGATGTTTGTATATATCTAACTGTTAAGCTCGAAAACCACTTAAGCGATCATTGCGAAATTCGGCACGTATATGTATTTTTTCATGGGGAAAGTTTTTATGGTAACAATTTTACTACACAATATATTACTTTCAAATGGCTTTCTACTCGCATTTCTTTTACGTAGCACATTCATTTATCCTCTGTTTTCCCTTCAACATACAATTCATATAATATTCTATGATTGAATTATAAATGCAACGCATTACATTCACACGACTTCCTCTACTAATTCTTCCTTTACGAGGCACCATCAGTCTTCTTTTGCTACTCGCCCTTCAACATATAATACATACAATTTGATATGTTTGAACAAGAAATACAACGTATTGCATTCATACTATTTTCTCTACTCACTTTTGTTTTACGTAACAATTCACATGTTATTCCCTATCGTTTATCAACTTCATACATACCAATGCCTATACATTTTGTATGTTGAAGAGTGAGTAAATTCCAAAATAGGTTGACTGATCGCCATGAAAAGTGACATATCTAATTGTTTTCATGGTGAAGATTTTTATGCAGTCCATTTTACCACGCAATGTATTACGTTCACATGGTTTTCTCTACTCCCTTTTCTTTTACCTAACATATTACTCCCTCTTCTACAAACAATCCATAAATTTTTCCATACACTTGATATATAAGTGCAACGTATAACATTCACACGGTTTTTCTACTCATTTTTCTTTTACTAAACACAATCACATTTCTTTCGCTACTCCCGCTTCGGCGAACAATTACGAATAATTCATACAATTTTCTACATGATTGAAACAGAAATGCGTAGTACATTCACATGACTTTATCAACCAGCTTTTCTTCCTGTAGCATTTGTTATTGTTCAACAGTGCCTTTGCTCCGGTGTTTTAATAAAAAAATAAAGAAATAGTTAAAAAAGTAAAGTAATGACAATTGATGTCAGGAGTGTGCCGAAAAGCACAATATGGAACAGTTGAAATAAATGTTAGCCAAGATGGACATAATGGGAAATGAAATGAGTTCCGGAATGCGGCAGAGGAAACAAATATGAAAACCGAATTGGAAAAATGCAAACTACGGAATAGAACATATAGGAACAAAAATGGACAAAATGGAAACAAAAATGGAAGGCAAATTGAAAATGACTCTTCCAGGGTAATACCATTTTTAGCAACCATTTTCATATCACTTTTTAAGGAGTTGTATGTTGGTGGTTTATCTATTTTCTTTCTTCTTTCTTTCCCTGATTACCCTCCCCTTATGTAGAACTTACACCCCCTAGGACATACAAGTCAGCCTAGGGTCAGATGCCTGTTGGGGAGCAGCAGGACCTCTGGACCAGACAGAGTGAAGATCTGGAAGCAAGTGGTCAGGCAAGCACCAGGTATGATAGTGAGGAAGAGGATGATATGAAATGCAGGCGAAATGGATGATTGGAAGGGCGATAATGGAGCAATTGGTGGAATGAATGGCGGGGGAAACCGGAGAACCCAGAGAAAACCTGCCTAGACGCTGCTTCGTACACCACGAATACCACATGCGGGTCCCGCCTAGGTGGTAGATGAACGGTCTAACCACTCAGCCATGGCGCCGCCATTATAGTTGATCTATTTGAGCATTGTGATACTCGTAGAATGGTTGTCAACTATCAGGGCAGAATATTTAGAAAGATTAGGACTGAGCATAATTTTCAGCTATTTAACATAGTTTTGCGTGTTCATTTCATGGTAGAAATCTGCAGATTTTTGCACATAAGCAGGTCATTTGGTAGGAATCCATACTTTCCACCAGAATAAATGGGATGCTGTTAATAAACCAGCATTACTTTTATTATCTTGCTCTTTTGATTTGTATACTGTGTACATACCTCTCACCTTCATACATAATAGGTGCATGAGAGCTATACTGAAAAGTTTTAGAATTAATGTTTCCAAGAACAAATGAAATCATATTCGACAGCTACTTTCTAATGTTTTGTGAGTTGATTGCCATGTAGTTTGTTCAAGTAGTTCTAATAGTTTGTTAATCCTTTCCTCTTCTTTACCTGAATACTCTCCCCTTATGTAGGACTTGCATCCTTTAAGACTTTACAAGTAGTTTGTTAATTATCATCTACAAATTTCACTTTCACCCAAAAATAATTTTGACTATAGAATATTTCCAGACTATGATTGTTTAGAGTTTCAAATCATCATTAATGCCTAAAGTGAAGATCAGCTTACAAATATATTTGGCAAAGAAGCTATATTTGAGGCAACAATTTATAATTGGTACAGTGAATTCAAAAGCGATGAGTATTTTCTACTGATTATTGCCAGTAATATATACTTATGCATTTATTTCATGGTTACTAGCCTTAATTTCTACTTCACAGATTCTCTCTGATTGGGTAGGAAGTATAAGTACTATAGGATATGTTTCTGAAGGCATTGACACCTAATTTAAGATAAGCTATCCAGTTCCATTTACTTTTCTTCAGGATCCATTTTATTTAAGGCTAAAATATAGAAGGAAAAGATTGACTTGATGTGTTTTGTTCAACAGTTACCATCAGAAATACAGACTGCAGCAGCATCCGTGGCTGGTTGAAGCCATAGGTCTGAAAAAAGGACCAATGTTAAAGAAATCTCATCTTGCAGCAAGGTTAAATGGCTACGTTGTTGGCTTGGGAGGCATAAAACAGTTTGAATCAGAAGTTTCTCGCCTTGGCCTTGATGAGAAAACTGCTGACTATGTGCGAAAGCAGATAGTAAAGTTTGAAGGCCATGGATTATTTTGTTAAGATGTAAGTATGTGTTCATTGTTGAAAAATATGTGAATAATCAATGTTACAATCATGCTATTTTTTGCCCACACCATCAATTATCATTTCTGTTCTACATTATTTATACAGAAGTGCAAGCTTTCAATCATAGTAAGTATTCCCTAGAAATTGTTTCAGTACCTACACATTTTGGAAAGCTGAATCAGACTTAGAAAATTCAAGACTACAACCAGACTTAAACTATGTATCTTCAGCTCTCTTTTCTGATAGAAATAGACAGCATGGTAAGAGAGAGAGCCATCTTCATTTATGGTACTTCTAAGAAATGTTTTCATCCAGACAAAGTGGAGGAACATCTCTGCTTCACACATCATTGGAATAGTAGCTACTAATTTCGACAATTTCATAACATCACCAAAGAGTTCTTGCAGGTTATTTTCAATTAAAAACTTTAGAAGGGCTATTGCACTTTTCATTTCTTCAAAACCATTTCGAGAATAAATGTTAACTTGGATTTACTTAAAAATGGATAGGACTGCATGTCAGAAAGGATTTTTTCGGGAAATTTATTTTTCAACGAAGGAAAGAAGTGCTGGTCAAGTAAATTAATGGCCAATAAGTGACTGGAGAATTCAAACCTCTGTTGGCTCCGATGTATTATTATGTGATATACTTCCTTTGCTGCTACATTCCTCCATTGGCAGTTTGCTATACTGCCCCTTTCATTGTCAGGAGCAGATACAAATGCGAGTGATGATTCGAGACACAGCCTGCTTGCGTGTCCGACATATGGAACAGAAACTATCAACAAACTCAGGCTGCATCTTAGAAATATCAACTTGTGTAAGCTGCGCTGCTGCACGACGTGGGATTTAGAAATATTCTGCTCTCTTAAAGCCCTCAATCATTTTTTCCATGGCTGTACCTTTAAAGACTGTAGCATTATTCAAGT
The DNA here is from genome assembly GCA_030765045.1 of Tenodera sinensis. Taxonomy (NCBI): domain Eukaryota; kingdom Metazoa; phylum Arthropoda; class Insecta; order Mantodea; family Mantidae; genus Tenodera; species Tenodera sinensis. The sequence continues at coordinate 32,429,944 of CM060969.1, read as the reverse complement.
GCTCTTTTACAACTGCATCCAAAGCTGAAGCGAAATTTACTATTGCACTAATATTCCAGGATTGTTAGATTCTGCAGCTTTATCATGTCCACGTAACTCAAGTTCAAATTCACAGCAGAAGTTAATACAATCAATTATTTTGGAAAGAATATAGCGATTTTTCCTTATGTTGTCATTGTGTCTTTCTATATTCTGTTAGAAAGCTGAGCTAAGCTGTTGCATAATTTCTGTTTTTCCAAGGACTGATAAATCTAAATAAGCATTCTTATGTGAAATATTCTTTGCGCTTCTTAACCTTCTGTTTTAGATGACTTACATTTGACATGCCAGAGCATGTCCAGCTTGTATATTTACCCTTAGCAAACAGCAAGTACGGAAAACAAAATAGCTTATTTGTGGAAATAAACTGCAAGTGCAACCATTTCTTTTATTTATATTTACATTAACCTCTTGAGCGATGGCCATTTAAAACGTCCGCGAACCGAGAACTGCTACCCAATATCCAATGCAGGGCATTTAAAGTGCTTCGTATATACACAGCTGTATTTTGTGTAAATATTAAGTTATTTTAATGAAACAAAAAAACTGGTATAAAACTCGTTATATGCAGTATAAATCTATGTCATCAGCAAAGTTGAGTTGTATTTACAAAACATTGAAATGGCACTATTTTGTTTCACTGTGGTGAAAAGTCAACTTTGCTCTGTCGAACGCATCTAATATAAGTTCTCTGAAAGAAACAGTAGTCGACCCATTGTATGTGTGGCTTATGCGTCAGCATACTGTATGATAAAGCCCTACTGTATGCGTGGTCTCTTCAGTCATCAGAATAGAGCAACATTGCAACTTTTGCTTACGCGAGTTTCGTAACTTAGTAGACTCCGTTTCTTTCTTTGTTGAAATACATATATATATATATTTCACAAACAAAAATTGTGACATCTGCCTGACATTGCAGGTGACCATAAATAAGAAAAAATAAGAAAAAATTGAAGCTATTAACAGTGAAGCAACAAGATTCTAAAGTAAGAACAAATTAGAAACTAAAAACTTCACTTATCTTAGTAATGTTGCAGTTCTTTTTGCTGACCCTGGGTTTCAAGTTGTCTCCAAATCATTCTCAAAGCTATACAAACAAATTTGTTACCAAAGCTACAATCTTTCATTCTTTTTTCTGAAAACAAAAAACAAATACTGATATTCAATTTTTATTTACCAATCTCTGAAAACAAAAATTTATAAATACAATCTATAGATGGTAATTCGAAGTTCATAACACGGTTCCTGTTTTTTAAAATAAATTTTTTTTCCCAAACCATTAAATCTATAGGACTACTTAATTGTTTTAATAATTTAACTTCTGGATTAATTTCATGATCAAATGACCAAAAATAATCTGCCACAGTTGATTTATCAGTTTGTTTATATTTAATATTTCTAAAATGTTCTTTTATTCTGGTTTCTAAATGACGTTTAGTTTTATCAATATAAACCTTATCACAATCTAAACAGCTAAATTGATAAATGCCAGATTTTTATAATTTGGTATTTTATCTTTTTTAGAAAAATTAAGTAAATTTTGTATATTAAATTTATTTTGAGGGACCAAATTTATTCCATATTCTTTAAAAATCTTTGTAAATTTTTTATTGGCCCATGGATGGTAAGTAAACTTTTTAAAAATACAATTATCTTTTATTTTTTGAAGGGTTGAAACTTCTTTAACAGCTTTTTGATAGAAAAATTTAAGTATCAGCAGTCGCGGGCCGGATTGAAGACACTGGCAGGCCGGATTTGGCCCGCGGGCCGTAGTTTGGAGACCCTGGGCCTAGGGTCATACACCTGTCAGGGAGCACAGGAACCTATGGACCCAAGTGAAGACCTGGAAACGGGTGGTCAGCCAAGCACCAGGTATGAGAGTGAGGAAGAGGATGATATGAAATTCAGGCGAAATGGATGATTGGAAAGGTGATAATGGAGCAATTGGTGGAATGAGTGGCAGAGAAAACTGGAGCACCAGGTGAAAACCCGCCTTGATGCTGCTTCATCCACCATGAATACCACATGCGGGTTCCTGGGATCAAACCTGGGCTGCCTAGGTGGTAGGTGAGCGCGCTAACAGTTTCAAAGATTCAAAATAAGGATTTTTACCAAAGTCGCTCTACTGCAAATAACACTTTACATGAGAAAATGTAACTTTTTTATTTCCGCAAAAAAAAGTAACATTTTGATTAAAATGTTATGTGTTTGAAATACTGATATGTCAAACAACATGTATATTTTGAATATTCTGTGTGTACCTTATGAAACTCTCATCAGGGTCATTGATTTCTGTATTATTTTATACAATGGGAAAATTATTAGAGGTTAAGAAATACTGATACCGAAATTTAGATTTCAAATCGAATGGGCTTGATAAAGACACGTTTTAATTTAATTGCCGGATATGAGATTTGCGATAAGTGTTGAGTAATAACATAGGTAGATAATAGAGTAGGAAGTGTTGTAAGGTGAGCAAGATATGAGTAAATAATAGTCGTTAAATTTGTAGGATAAATGCATTATTGGTTTGAAATTAACGAGTCATGACGTCATACCACATAGTTTGAAATCAGTCAAAATTCAGGTCTGCCAACCTTAAAAGTCGCGCGATATGTTTAATAGAATATAAAGAAAACATCGTTTAATCATAAAAAGGTAACTATATATTTGGAATTCAAAAAAAAGAACGTGTTATAATAGAAAGGGACATTTCTAAATTGGGAAAAGGAATGAAATAGCATTTTGGATACGAGGCTTTCTTTTGGATGACGTCATGAAATTTAAATCGGAAAGAATGTTTTCCTAGCGTGGGTACGCCAGAAAGCGTCACCACTCGCCCCAGACCGGTAGTGGACGTTGTGGTGTACACACGTGAGTGCGATTGCTCTGCGAGTATCTCTATGTATCGAAAGTCGGCATAACTCCAGAAAGTGTCAGAGAGTAAAAAAATAAATAATATACAAAAGTTCTTCTGGGGTAATCTATAAAACATACCTACGCATACCCGGGATTAAAGAGATTTCATGCTGAACTAGCCGGAGAAAACAACACCATTCCACATCAAAGGGCGACACAACGTGAACATCATATATTCCGCTACAAATGGCGATCCAACGTGAACCAATAGCATTTTTTTTTTGCATCAATACAAATGACAAATAATTCTGTGTGGCATTAATCATTTATAGTTATTTTTCCTTATTGGTTTGTTGTATTTTCCAATATATTAAGCTATACACTTTTGATAGGTTGTGTCCAGTCTTATTTCTTGTGAGCTCATGCAAAGAGTATATGTCAAGTTAAGGATATTTCACCCTGTAACATGTTATGCCTGCTCATCTTGAAAATGTGCTTATTTTATATTTTGTAATAAATTGAAAGCTGAAAGTTACTTTCTCTTATAGGAGGAGTTACATGGGAACAGATTGTCCCCAGTGAAGAGGAATGTTGCAGAGTTTTCTATTTTCTTTTTGTTTTTGAGATAAAAAGCATAAAGAAACCACCAGAGCTAAAGTGCCTTGTACAGCTTATTTCTCTTAGTAATTTTTTATCATGTCTGATAGTTTAAACTGCATATATCCTGAAGTATTATTGCTCAATGTATTTATTAAGCATGGTTCAACCTTCTTTGAAGTTTCTTTTGATGCACTATTTGTAAAAGATATTTTCTCACATAGTGTGGTACTCAGTTCTTCACATTGAATTTTTAATTATGTTAAACTTTGCAATTGTTTTATGGGATATTTTACAACTATTTTATAAATATTTGCTCTTTATGAAACCAGTACTCTAACTGACTTGCCACAGTAGATGCACATGTACGTTTAGATATTTGGAAATAAAATATTTATGACTTTGTTAAAAGAGTGAGTCATTTTGGTAAGCATATACATTATTTCATCAGCAATTTATCACACCCTTCATTGACATGTTGTTTCCTTTTATAATCCATGAAGTTTATTAATAATTATGTTGATTTGAGAAGCCTAACAGTTGAATGCAGTGTGAGTGATGGATAGATTGAAACTTGATTTGTTGTGTAATTTGGAGCATTAAGCCCCAGATAAACAATATTTAAAATGTTTAATTTTCATTCTGGGCTCATAAACCTTTTGCTTACTTATATATAAATTATTTATTTATTCAGGATGAAATAGAAAGCTTTGAGTTGCTTTGATAAACAGTTTGATGGTCACTTGTTTGAGCACAGATGTTATATGGTAGGAACGTTTTCGTAGAGGTTACGTCCATATCCTCATCCTCAGCTGATGGCAGCTGCAGTTGAATTTTCTTCAACCTCTTGAATGCAAAGCTGTTAAGTATTAGACTGCACTGTGGTTGTAGAAACAAGATTAATTTTGGCATGGATAGAATTTGAAAGTACTGGTTGCAGGAAAGTACTGGAGGTGTCAAAAGTATTCCATTGGCAGCACTACAGTTATACACAGGTAATATACCAATAGAACAAGAAATGATACAAGCAGCAAATACATATGAAAGGACAAAATCCCTGAAAGATCAGTCATGGATAAACTCAAAGATAATGGCAGAACTTAAAACTCGGAAAGACCCAATATACATAATCACCGGCTATATGGAAACATTAGGGATCCCAACCAAGGCTAAACAATCAACACTGCAGAAAATCCAATAGAATATGTTTATTATGATATTCATACAGATCTCATACAATCAGTCAATAAACAGTTGGATTCAACAGAAATATTAAAAATGTTGACAATAGAAACTATCAATGAAAAGTACCCCACAGAAACATGACTGAGGGTCTACACAGATGGCTAACAGAAAACAGAAAAAGGAGATGTTGGAGCGGGAGTTTACTGTGAACTCTGTAGTCATTATATTATAATAGGTCAAAATAAGACAGAGTTCGAAGGTCAGACAAGCAATTGCATTTGCACTCACACAACTTCTATATAGACAAGGTCATATGAAAAGGCAGTTATACTAGTTGATTCAAAAGCAGTAATACAAGCAATCTCTTCTATACAAAAACCAAAATCAAGAACAATACAAGAAATAAAGAAGCTCTTAACCCAAATTTGCAAATTCAAACATATTGCAATACAGTGGATTCCAGCTCAGTAGGAATCCAAGGCAATGAAATAGCTCATTCTCTGGCAAAAAAAGGAACAACTCTATCAAAAACAAATAAAATTCTGGATGGTCAAGAAATTAAAACACTTCCAAATAGAAAGGCTCAGCAAGACTACAAAACTAAAATCCAGAACGACATTAAAGACAAACAGTGGGCTAAAATACAAACAGCATAGTCTACCAGTGGCACTATTCAGACTCAAGGCAGAGCATGACTGTCTTGCAGCACACCTGTGCAAAATAAATATCTTCACATCTGAGGAGTTTACACTTTGTCAACAGCCAGGGACCAGAATGAATGCTCAACTGCAGGAAACTTGATTTCAAATAACAGGAAGCAGCCTGCTTGGCCAAATTATACTGGACAGCAAGATTCCAAATGAAATAGAAGTTTTCAGAAGGAAGGCCATTAGAAGAGGAAGAAGGAGAAGTTTGAAGGTTGTACAGGTATTTATGTTTATAGTGTTTCTCCCAAAGATTCCAATACTTTAATGCTATGGTAATCTAATAAAATTATATTTAGAAAAGCACAATTAATTGCTATGTGAGGAATGAAAAAGGTACTTAAATATTTAATCCTTTAACTCAACAAAATTGACCACAAACTACACTTAGTGTAGCTGTTTGAAAATGATACCATAGATTGTTGAATTACATCCAATAAAATTGTACCCATAGTAATATAATAAAAAGATAAAATTTGACTCAACAGATTTTTGATAATTCTTTCATCATTAAAGAGCTTCGTTGTTTTAAATGGACAGATTATAAAATATTTCTAAAAAAAATTTAACTGAAATGGTTTAGGCTTGGTTTCCTAATCTGTCATCAAATTTCAATCCCATGTCAGAAATTAATGTCTAAAGACATCTTTTGACATTTATTGCAAACGGCGAGTTATAAATGACATCCGATTCAAAGTTATAACTAGGGAGGTTTAAAATCTAAAATTGAGTTATTGGAAGTGGATATGTACCTCAGATTTCAGTGAAAATTTTTATCAGGTATACTTTTATGTTATTTACACAAAACTTGGTGTACTTGGATTTTAAAATGTGGCAAAATGGTAATCTAACGTATAACTTTAAAAACTTTTTGCTAACCTATTCTTGATCTCTATTTTCAACTCCTAAGATACAGATCAATTCTCTTTGGACTACTCAGACAAAACTTTATATAATAGCACCTATCCCTTAATGACTACATTCCAAGAAGTTGTAAAACTGTCCCTCAACCTTCTTCCTCTGCTAATGACATGAACACAATAGAACGGTTCCTCTCAATGTACCAGTGGGTACTCCAAAAGGCAGAGGGGTAAGGAAAGTGTTAAGGTATGGGCATTACTATACCCATAGGAGTCTACAAAAGTTGTAGGCTACTTTTTAAACTCAACCTACCTCTTACATTGTTCAGTCCCTTGTATAGAAATCTGCACTCTTTTAACCCATCCAATTATACAAGCTATTATGGGTATAAGTACAGATATTTTATAATTCATACCTTAATATGTATCCACTTTGATGTATTATTATTTTTTCTTTGTCTAGCGATTTTCCCACCAACTAATCACAAAGTTTACTACCTGATGTTTTTTGCATGGTTGTAACTGGGCTGCAAAATATAAAATGCCTGCTGTGTATACTCTCCATTTTCCATCTTGCCTCAAGGTGTAACTTACTGGCCTAGTTAGTGTGAGGTCATTGGTCTTGCGGAAAATGTCGGAACTTGGTTTACATCATTCCCTTACAAGACTATCATGCCTTCTGTGCCACACTTGGTTACTAACCAACCTGAAAACATATGCTTCTCTTAATAAGTAAAATTATAAGTTCGTAAATTAAGAAAATATTGATGTAATTTGTTCATTGCACTGTCCTCAATTACTAGTAAAAATTTTTGCACTTATGCCCCTAACACCCTGTATAATGGGACCAGACAAAAATTAACCATTATTTTCACTCATAGAGTATCTTAATTTTTTTTAAACATACACTTATCCTTTATTTTCAACCTGGAATATCAATCTAGCAATGGAGATGAGCTGACGTATAGTGAAGGAAACTCCCACAGCTGAGGGGAAAAAGTAGTTAAGTGACATGGTAGCTAAAGAGCAGATAAACAAAACAGTTTTAGTAAGAGATAAAGGACTGGCAGAGAGATTCACACAAGAGGGATGAAATACAAAGGGGAAACAAATAAATGGGTATGTTAAAACCGGAAATTCAAAACTTTAAAAGAACACTGGAAAAAATGGAAGACAAAAGCAGAAAATACAATGTAGTGATTTCAGGAGTTGAAGAAAACTGTAGAGTGGGAGTATATCAAGATTTAGGAGATCTACTAGTAAACACATTGGAAATACATCTGAGAGGCTACAAAATTTGCGACACTTTTAGAATGTGCAAAATACCAGGGAAAATAAATATTCTTGTGAAGTTCACAAACACGCAAACAGCTATAGAAATACTGAAACAAGCAAACAAATTGAGAGGATCAGCTATTTATATCAACATGGACTTAACATATGCACAAAGGGTGCAATTGAAGGAGTTAATCAGCGAAAGTCAAGCAAGAAATGAAGGCAAGAGGGTATACATTAAAAACTTCAAGTTGTAGGCAGTTGACCAGGCAGCAAAAAGGAAAAACGAACCAAGCAATGGGCAGAGACAGGACTAGCAGTCATTGCACCAAGAAAGACAGGGAAATGATCAAGCATCAGCAAGAAATACCACAGAACAGATGACTACTCAGCATTTTGCAATACACGTGGTTCCAGTAACAAGTGCATCAAAATCAAGGTCAAATGTGAGCAAAATGCAAGATGGGGAAATGATAGGATGTGGTGCGCAAAAGAAACGGGAAAGAGCCAAAGGTGGGGATGACAACAGTGGATAGTCGGGAGGAGGTGATATCAATGAGGGTGAGTGGGGGGGGGGAGAACTTAGTGGGAGGAAAAAAAAAGGGATATTTCGCCAAGTAACAAGGTTAAAAAAACAGTTGGGTAATCCATAAATGCGGAAGTAGAGGGTTTTTATACACAGCAAAGGTGAGGTTATAGTGAAGTAGTGAAATTGGGATAATGAAGATCAGTGAAGTGTACAATGTAAACTGATGAATAAATGTTATAAGATTGAAGCTGAAGAAAAGTTTGGAAAGAAGGAAAGTGAATAGGGTTGGGAAAAGAAAGAAAACAAATAAAAGTTAAAGGGTGGGAGCAGGATAAGATTAGTGTAAAGGTAAACATGTGTAATGTGTATGTAAAAGGCAATTATACTGAAGGGTTACCCTAATAGCAAAGGGGCCAGAGCCCAGCTCAGGGCTAGCCCAAGGTGTGTAAGATTTGGTACTCAATAAATAAATAATTCATTCATTAATTTTCAACCTCTTACAGATGAAATTCTACTGCTTCATGAATCAAGCCTAAATTTGTGCATTTGAGCTTTAGAGTTTGGTAAAAATTATAAAAAGATTATCCAACTCATATTTTTAACTGCTTATGTGTTAATTTGCACAATTCGATCAAAACTTTGAACACCAAAGTTCTGAGGGCAAATTGTAGGCTACTCATGATTTAAAAAAAGAGAAAAGAAAAACAGGAACGAAACAAAAACAAGACACCTTTATCCTTATTTTGGATGCTTAAATGCCAGGTAAGACAAGTAGTCATAAATAAATTATATTTTTACAATAGTTTAATGTAAAAAGAGTGTGATATAAAGTTTAATCAGATGAAAAATTCAGCACCTTGGCCAGCATTCAAAGTGCAGTTTTTCCTTTTCCATGCTGATTCTCTTCCGGTGAGCTACTAAGGCTGTGTGCAAGAACACATTCAGGCTTGCCATGCCTTGCTGTGTTGAATAGTTAAACATGCTGTGAAATCACACTGTAAAGCCAATGATATAACCACAAAATTTATTTGCACAACAGGAATAATAATGATGATGATAATAACAATAACAACAACCACCACAACCGCCACCACCACCACCACAATCATCACAATCATCATAACAAAAACAGTAACAGTTATAATAATAGTAATAATAGTCTGCCATCAGGTGCCATAAAAGAGGCAACTCGCTATTACAAATACTTCACCAGATATCTAGCCTGATGCTAAGCCTAATTTATATAAAGAAGTCGTAGATTTTAAAATTGGCCATATGTTAATGCAAGGGTAGTTCGTTAAGTGCTATTTTCAATCTATTTATTGAAATTTTTATCACACTTATTCAACATAATTATAACAGACAATTAAATTGTGTCCTTTGTACCTACTTTCTAAAAAAATTAAGTTTTAAAAAGTGAAAATCAAGTCAATTGTGAAATGTCCATATGATGAACATTTAAAATGTTTAACATTATGCATATTATTTATCGAACAGTTATTTACAATCAACAGTTAAATTTGTGTATCATTAATACTTTGGCAGGAAAAAGTAATAAAATGTGTAACAAAAGTTAAACCTTCCATCAATCTTTTAAAAACAATTTTTGTTCCACTTACTAGTCAGCTCAGAACATGTTTTAAGGAGAAGTCATCCTCATCTGCATTTGATTATCAACTGAGCAGCTGAAGATGACAGGGACGTATCCTTGAAACATGTTCTGTTAGGTGCAAGTAAGAGAAGCAAAAAGTATTTTTAAAAGTTGATGAACGTTTCTAACTTTAACATGCTCCATGTTTTAAATACTTCTTTGCATATTTAATTTTATAAATGTTGTTGTTGTTGGCTAATGCTGGATTTCTGACAATGAAGTCATTAATCCTCTTGCTCTCCAATATTTTTCACTGATGATATTGAAGAGAGCAATAGCAGTAATAGTAACCGCTTTTTAGAGAGCACCATATTTTTATGTTTTGGCGGTCACATCGCTCTCTCGCAACCCCCAGAATGTCTGGAGGACCACACCTGTCATTGGTTTACAGGTCTCACCGACCTGACCGGGAGAATTATCAAAATAAATTCACCGACCACATCCTCTGATCACCAATCACAGGACGTATTACATGCCATGACAGATCAGCATGTTGGGGTTAAGATTTTATAGAGAAATGGAGAGGTTGGAAAAATAAAGACTCCCTAGCCCTCGGGAACCCTAATAGCATCGGGGTCGGAAGAGAACAAGAGATGACCAAGGTAAGGTCAGATAGGAAAGTTACAGTGAGGAGCAAAACACCAGTAAGTGGAAGTAATGTTCTGCTCAGCTTGGGTACCTTGTGGTTGCTATTCACATATCCCCTAGACGGAGACCCCTGAGTATAACACTATAATTTTTTTCTTAATATATTCGTACCCTATTACCAAAAAATTTCTTAAAGTTCTTTAGAAATGCTCATCAACCTAAACTGAATGTATACCAAAATTTGAAAAAAAGAAACTGAATACGTAATGCATCATGACCATTTAAATTGGACAAAAATAGGTACAAGAAAAAAATTATAATAAAATTATGTTTTACATAGCTGTGTATGTTAATTTCATCACCACAGTTGAACATTTAAATGACCAAAAATGCAAAGCTGTAATTGAATCCTGAAAATCTATGTATGAGAATTTTTTCCTATGAAAATTTTAAAACAATCTTATCTTCTTTATTTTGTCAAAAAGTAAGCATCAAATATGTTTAAAAGACAGGAGTTGAACCAAGCATGAAAAGTGTAGAAACTGTTCTTATTCACAATGATTGTATTTTTATACATAGGAAGCTGACGTTGACTTGCAAAAAGTTGTTTTTAGGTTGAAATACTGTCAATTTGAGTAGAAAAAGTGTACATATAAGTGCAACTTAATTAAGTAGCACATTTATTTACATTTTGCAATATTTCTAAAACTAGATTCAATATGAGAACCTGTGTTGATTATCATATTTAAAGAGCCTTATAATTTGAAATTAAATATGCATTTTTGGAAAGTACTTATAGTTTTCTATAGAAAGTAAAATTTGCAATGTCAGAAGAAGAAACTTCTTCTTCTTCTTCTTCCTCTTTCCCTTCTACCTTTACAGCGTAGGGGTGGCTCCGTAAATCCATCTTCTCCAGTCATTCCTATCCCTCATCATTCTCTTCATTTCTTCCATTGTCTTGTTCCTTTTTCTTCCAATCTTTTCCATTCTGTCCTCAAACATTATCCGGGGTCTTCCTACTCCTCTCCTTCCTTGTACCCTTACTTCTAGCATCTGTTTAACTTTACTATCCTCTGCCATTCTAAATGCATGTCCCCACCATTTCAATTGTTTTTGTTCGATTTTCTCCTCCAGTGATCCTTGACCTACTTCTTCTCTGATCCTCTCATTTCTTATCCTATCCCTCCTGGTTTTATTTACAGCTTTTCTTAAGTATTTCATTTCACTGGATTGTATTTTACTTATTTGCTTATCTTGCAGTGGAATGCTTTCTATTCCATATGTAAGCGTAGGGACCAATACCGATTGATATAACTGCATTTTTGTTTTTAGTGCTACTTCTTTCTTTCCAAGGATAGTTTTGTTAAATTGGTAATACATCTTATTTGCCTTCCTTTTCCTATTTAGTATTTCTTCATCCCATCGTCCATCACTCGTAAAGATCGTTCCTAAATACTCGTACATATCCACCTGTTCTATTTTCTCATTCTTATGTTTAATAGATATTTCCTGTCCAAGTTCTTTTGAAATACACATTACTTTACTTTTCTTAGTATTTATTTCCATTCCCTTTCTTCCGAGTTCCTCTCCCCATTCTATCATGCATCTCTGTAATTTTTCCTCATTTTCTGCTATTAATATTATGTCGTCTGCATATATCAGTGACTGTATTTGAATCAGTCTCATCAGAAGAAGAAACTGAATAGTTAAAAACCATTGCTTCAGGGCAGGGAAATCAATTTGTGACCTGTGGTGTCATTCTCCTACTTTCCCCTTCCCCTATCGTGTGTTGCAGGTGATCTGACTAAGTGGCTCAGCGCTAAGATGCTCTTTAAACATTAGGCAATTTGAAGAACAAAATAAGGGGATGGGTTAAATCTTACCTCCCTTTTATTAGCACCACTGCTTTAGAGGAAGATAATTCATTGGATTTCAATCAGTGAAGTAAAAAAAAAACATAGATACATGTCAGTTTTTTCATACCTTTTATTAATTCTTAAAGAGTACACAAGTTTAGTATAATGGAGTTCATTAAGGAGAAATATTCTCAATATTAGACTCCGGATTGTATCTTACATTTTTGGTGTAACTAGGAAAGCCTTCTTTCATGCTTTTTTTTAAATACAAATATAATTCAAGTTCCTGCAATTACCTCCCTTTTATTAGCACCACTGCTTTAGAGGAAGATAATTCATTGGATTTCAATCAGTGAAGTAAAAAAAAACATAGATACATGTCAGTTTTTTCATACCTTTTATTAATTCTTAAAGAGTACACAAGTTTAGTATAATGGAGTTCATTAAAGAGAAATATTCTCAATATTAGACTTCGGCATGTATCTTACATTTTTGGTGTAACTAGGAAAGCCTTCTTTCATGCTTTTTTTAAATACAAATATAATTCAAGTTCCTGCAATTTTTTTGTACAAACATGGGATATTAAAGCAAAAAAATAATTTAACACCCTCTCTAATAGTAAAACTATCTACAGTTCTTATATATACAAACATTTTTGATATGGTTCTAGTTAGTGTCCAGTCATAGAATCCTTAAGTTTCTGATTGATCCACTCCTTGTAGTAACTGACATTTGTATACACGCCAGGTTTGTTTGCTCGCCCACATCCATGTCCCCAACTCGTTATTCCATACAGGACAAATTCGTCTGAAAAAGCAAGGATGTTAGAATCAGTGGCGGTTAAAACATGAATGCACTGGTAGTGCCAACACCACTTTCCCAAAATAGTTTGTTTTATAATGTACAACGACAGATACTGCAATTACTACTACCACTATGACTACCACTACTAATAATATGACCACTCAGGAGATAATGGTGGAAGAAGCTTGAGGGATGGTGGTCTATCACCTGATGTTTTTATTATCTGCTATTTTGACCAGAACAACAATAAGCTCTGCTTATTTTCATGCAAATAGGAAAATTTCATCTTGTTTTAGATGGTCTAGGTAATCTTTTTTGTATTAAAGCTACGCAGGCTTTCACGGCCGGCATCTAAATTGTAGAATGAAGTATCTTCCGGGCTGTTATGCCGTGGTCTGCTGGAGATCTGTCTTCCAGATGTTTCGTTTACAACTGCGGTAAACATCCTCAGTGGTGTTGTCGAAGTCTCCTCGTGGAAGGTATCACTGTGACTGATGCGTCGACTGTCTGTGGGGCTCCATTTATACCATGCGCAACGTGCGCTGATTGGCCCAGGGTGTCCAGAGGTGTGGTGGCTGGTGGAGGGGGTTCTATCTCTCTTATGCTGCTGGTCTCTTCTGATTGGCTTCCCTTGCTATCCTGCTTCTTATGATGTTCTATGACCGGATGCCAGTTGCTGTTTAATCTTAAGGCCTCCTCCTTCTTATTAAAGTTGTATAGTTTTAGATATTCCTTGAAATGCAGTGGAAGATGACGAGTGTAATTTTAATTCCCTATCCATCTCAGCGCTGACCTGGGTTAATTTTTTGAATATACCTTTATTATTCGAGTATGCTGACTCATTGTGTCCATGTAATGCTAATTCTAACTTTCCACAGGATCGTATGCATTTGATTATTAAATTTAGCACATACCTGTTTCTGTGTGGTTATGCTTTAGAATGGTCTGCTGCTACTGGGAGTCACTGCCTATTATAGTTAAGCTCATCACATTATTATTGTGCTGCTTGGATTTCTCGTGGATCTTAATTTTTTCCAAACGTGAACTAAATCCACCACACCTTTCTTTTAAGCGATTGTTATTGCCACCAAAAAGATGAATGGAAAGCACAGTAAAGTGCTTTTTGTATAAATGTTCCTATTGAATTTCCTAATGCAGTTGACCTTTACACTTTTTTGTTTTGTGTTTATGTGCAGACTAGAAGTAGGTCTTCCCATGCATTTTACTTTTGGCTTGTCTTCTAACGATAATGCAGAAAATGACCTACCTAGTAAAGATCTTACTTAAACAAAGCAAACCACACACTGCACACGTAATCATCATGCTCTCAACAGTGTTTGTATTTACTACTCCTACATCCTAGCAGCCTCTCTTTCAAATGTGTAGGGTTTCTGGCAGTGCAGGCAGCATTATACAAAATATTGATTCATATAACTTTAAGTATAAACAATAGAAAGTGAATGATCATAATGATGTAATAAAATATGATTTTCTGCTTTTACACTACAGTAGTGATTAATGGCTTATTTCTCATTTTTCAGTGTGGCACAATTTGCTAAGTGTGCGATAAAGTTGGTACAAATAACTTGAATGTGCTACTAGCGGTAGCCGTTACAGATACTAACTGGCATGAATATGAGATATTCCCTTTTCCCTCCAGTGCTGGCTAGCACCCAGACTTAACATCCAGAACACTGTAAATCTGAGCCCGATATGAACTGGCACAGATCCATAGAACAATAATATGATAAGGTTGCACACTTGTATCTTGCTGTCGTTTCCTTCACTTCTATGTCAAACAAATCATTTCATTGCAGCTTTAATTATAATGCTTTTATTCTCCATGTAACTAAAGTAACATATACTCCATGTATATGTATTTCTTCATTTTATTAAGATAGTATCATGGCATGGAGGCACTACCCTAGGAGCCAGCCCTGATCAGAACTACTGGGTGATCAATATAGAGCAGAACAGGTTTGTGACCCTTAGCCAGCTGATGGTACTGCTTGCTTTGCACAATGAGTGGGTTACAGCACATTGGCAGTACATATACTATCACTTGTCACATAAGTTATTTCTGCACAAACCAAAAAAAAGGTAAATACTTAAAAATAAAAGTATCAAACCAGGAGATGTTGGAAATGTCTCCCTTCATTGCTCAAGCATTTCTGAGACCAGCTTAAAAAATTGTCCATTACACGCTGCAGTTCCATCTGAGAAGTGGCAGCAATTCATGACAAATGTTATTTTTAAATTCCTCTAAGGTGTGTGGATTTATTTTGTAGACACTCTTTTAATCCCCCCCCCCCCCAAGAGAAAATCACATGGGGTTAAATCAGGGGATTCTGCACAGACATTAATCATAAATTAATGCTTTTTGGAGAACAGAATATTGGTACCTGAATAGAGCCATTTCACTGAATATGCACGTATTGTGCCAACTAACAAACACATATCACATTTGCAAGTTCAACACGCACTGAAGTCTTGGGCCAGCTGGCTGAGAGTTGTAAAATTTGTTTTGCTCTATGCTGATCACTCAGTATATAACAAGAAGAAATAGAGCAATCTTGATTTAATGATTTAAAAAATTCAAATTATGATGCAGTATACATTTTAAGGCCAGATTGCAATGCACTTCATGACCTAAAGCGACCTGTACATATCACATATTATTAGTGTGGCCTCTCTATATACTACATCCACTAAGTGTTCTGTTGTCTGTTCACCAGCTCATGGTCTTAGGGGAATGATGGGCAGAGAAGAGACATTCCATAGTGTAACCCAAGTTTTGTAAACTTCTGTGCAAACATTGTTCTGCTGGTTACATTGTCAAGTTACCTACAATGTCATTTGCGCTATGTTTATTTGTTGCTAATTTCTCTTAACTTCAGTTGTAAAATTATGCCAGTCATTAGTTTTATGTCAGAAGTAATGATAAAGTAGTGCAGAAGTAGATAAATCTCTCCCGAGGAATACTGTGAAATCTGCTGTGATATTGTGATGAGGGGTTCAGAGTGATAGTTCTATGCTTAAAACAGATCTTTATAGGATGATTAAAAGAAATAAATCTGAAGAGGTTCTTAAAACAGATACATTTTTGGTTTCATTGGGTCACACTGTGATTTGTATGCCCCCATACATGTATGATCTTAATCCGATAGAACTAGCTTGGGCCAAGGTAAAATGAATACTTAAATGTAATGGGTGACTTATCTTTACAGGAATTGCATGATGTAACACTCGAGGATAATCACTTGAGATCGAAATAGACTGGCAGGGTTTTTAAAAAATATGTTGTTGTTGTTGTTTTCTAGTGCCTTGCATCTGGCAATGAAGCCATTAGCATTCGTGCTTTCCAATACTTTTGAACTGTAGTTTCTTCTGATCTTAATGCTTCACAGGTCTTCAAGTGGTCTTCGTTCATTTCTGCTGGATCGTTACACAGGACACATATTGGTGAGGCTGAGATACCTATTCTGTAGAGATGACTTGCCAAGCAGTCATGATTTGTCAATAGTCGGAAGGCTGCAACAGCTGTTTTCCTTGGTCTCTGGGGGATTATATCTGGATTGGAAAGTAGTGTAATCCATTTTTTATCTTTGGCATTTGTTTCTATTTCTTGTAGATATGAATGACAAAAATTTTTTATGATCAAGCGTTTTATTGAGGAATATGAGAAATTGAATTTAGAATTTTGTTTTATTGTTGTGCCTTTCTTTGCAAGTGAGTCTGCAGCTTCGTTCCCCATTTAAAAAATTTTAAATATATTTTAAAAAATATAGATACGGTAGAAAATGATCAGTGGGAGAAAGAGGGAGTAGTTGAAAACATTGTTTACATTTTATAAGCTAAATATACTCTAGTAACTGAAAATAACATTTACATTCTGCTATTTTGAGCAAGTTCTTTGCTTTAATCTAGTATGAATGCACATTTCAAGTATGGCAATACTATTGTAAGGGTGACTAGAAGCATGACTCCTACTTCAAATATTGCTGTGTGTCTGGAATTGTTTACTGAAGTACTGTCTGGCTGCATTCCTGCCAGGGACCGTGAGCTGGTGAACAAGCTGTACTCAAGATATGCAAACAGAAGAAGAAGAAGAAGTAAGGAAGAGAAAGAGTAAGATATGGTAAAATAATTCAAATCTTTTAAGCAATAAAATGAAGTAGTTGAGCTAACCATTTACAAAACAGACAAATGGTCCTCCAGAGTCACCTTGACAGGAATCCACACCACCTTCCAGCTGACCTGCACAGAACATTCCTTCTCCAATAGAGTTGTTACCATAAACATAACCTGCAGTGCAGGTCTCGGAAGGTAAAATGGGAAGCCAAGCTGCTCTCAGACGTCTTGAGTAACCTGCAACATTGCAGAATACACACTTGTGCTAGTTGTCACCTGTGGAATGAACATTTATATACCTTTTTCAGTTATTTATTTGTACCATTACTCAGGTAAAGAATAAAATTAGAATTCCTGTATTACAATTAAAATTAATAAGAGTTAAAAGTATTTGACCTAGAGACATTTACAGACTTATGTTTAGGGCTGCCCACATACATTCTAGATTGCTGATAAATAATGATGGGCTACCTCCGACTTTAGTCACAACTTTCCATATCATGTATTTATGCCAACAAACTAATTGCTGGTGTTTTTAAACACACAAGCTGTGTGTGGTCAATGTTTAAGTGGTGGAATCAGGACTGAAAAATTCAATGTCATGGGCGGGATTTGAACCACGGATCTTCTGCTTATTGAGCAGCTGCTTTAACCACTAAGCTACCATGGCCAATTTGCCAGTATAACAAAGTCCCCAGCCGATTTGGGGTATTTATTTCTGATGTGAGATTCCCTTGTGATCTAACCAGGAAAGTACGAATTGGCCAGGGAATTTAATGTCATACTAGCAAGTTGGTCATGGTAGTTTAGTGGTTAGAGCAGTAACTTGATAAGCAGATGATCTGTGGTTCAAATCCTGGCTATGACATTGAATTTTTCAGTCCTGATTCCACCTCTTAAACATCGCCCACACACAGCTTGTGTGTTTAAAAACACCAGCAGTTAGTTTGTTGGCATAAATAAATAATAATTACCATCTAAAGGTTACCTAAATTCGGGATATAAAGTACTCACAATTTGTAAGTCGCCCTTGGGGTATTTATCTCTGATGTGAGATTCCCTTGTGGCCTAACCGAGAAATTATGAATCGGCTGAGGAATTTAATGTCATACTGGCAAGTTGGGCATGGTAGCTTAGTGGTTAAAGCAGCCGCTCAATAAGCAGTTCAAATCCCGGCTATAGGTATTGAATTTTTCAGTCCTGATTCCACCTCTTAAACATCGCCCACACACAGCTTGTGTGTTTAAAAACACCAGCAGTTAGTTTGTTGGCATAAATAAATGATAATTACCATCTAAAGGTTACTTAAACCCAAGACATAAAGTACTTACAATTTGTAAGTTGCCCTTGGGGTATTTATCTCTGACGTGAGATTCCCTTGTGGTCTAACTGGGAAAGTATGAATCGGTGGGGAATTTAATGTCATACTAGCAAGTTGGCCAAGGTAGCTTAGCATTTAAAGCAGTCACTCCATAAGCAGAAGATCCATGGTTCAAATCCCGGCTATGGCATTGAATTTTTCAGTCCTGATTTCACCTCTTAAACATTGCCCGCACATGGCTTGTGTGTTTAAAACCACCAGCAGTTTGTTGGCATAAATAAATGATAATTACCATCTAAAGGTTACTTAAACCCAGGACATTATGTACTTACAATTTGTAAGTCACCCTTGGGGTATTTATCTCTGATGTGAGATTCCCTTGTGGTCTACCTGGAAAGTACGAATTAGCTGGGGAGTTTAATGTCATACTGGCAAGTTGGCCATGGTAGCTTAGTGGTTAAAGCAGTCACTCGATAAGCGGAAGATCCGTGGTTCAAATTCCTGGCTTCGGCATTGAATTTTTCAGTCTTGATTCCACCTCTTTTCCATATCATTTTTACAATAATGGGAATTATATCAGTGAAATATCTCTTGAATTATTTCCAGAAACTATGTGCAATGATTCCTGATACAGTTTCACTCTCCAGTAAGATTCTATTGAGCAGAGATATAAAAATCTGATGCATTACATGCATTTAATTTTTTCTACCCTCTGTTATTTATTAATGCACACATGAACTATTCTTACAAAAGCTTATCAATCTGCTTCATTTTAATTGAGATAAACCTTTGTAGAAACAGCTATAGAGGTTTCTTTCTGATCTCTGGTAACAAATTGCAAATATGAATGCTGCGTTTCTGCGTGCATAGCAAGGTCAAGCATTTGTGAGACAAACAAACCAGTTACTGTGCTGCCTTCATAGCAGTAGGACATGCGTGGTTCTCAGTTTGCCTAGGCAAATTGGACCATTTTGGGAAGTCTACATTGCTGCTCTTTCTGATGTACAGTGTATTATTCTACTATTATTGAAGCATGCAAAAAGCGAAATTTTGTTGTCAAAGTATGACATTAGCTCAGTGTTAAATAAAAAGGGAATGGGTCATATGGGATTAATTCCAAAAGGAAGAACACAGGGAAACGCATGGCTTGCTACTGCATACTCTCCAGAGGTGATAAGGAAAGTCAAGGCCCTCTTCTCTGGCAGTAATCCAGCCACACAAAGGACCATTGCAAAAAAATTGGAATATCCTCAAAACTGTTAACACCATTATAAACAAAGATTTAAATATGGAGAGGTCGAGTTCATAAGTAGTTGCCACATTACATCTCAGAACATTGCATCAACATCAGGAAGCTCTATGAGAAGCATCTGGCAGGAGAAAAACAGAAATTTATGGTCACATTAGATGAGGTTTATATGTATCTTAGTGATTGCAACAAATTCCATGCAATTTACTACTGACCAAGGGGTGGAAAAGATTTTCAAAAGTGGTAAGCAGAATGCAGAGAAAATTTCTCAAACGTGTTTATCATCATCACTGTTTACTGTTACAATGGAAACCTAATAATTCATAGAGCCGCTAAAAGGGCCAAAGTCAATTCCAATTATTATCAGGATGAAGTTCTCACACCAATTTACCATGCTTAAATCCTGGCTCTCTATGTGTGAGACCAAGACAAAGTCTGGATGCACCAAGACAAGGCATCTTGTCATACTTCTGTTTGAACTCTCATACTCTTGGAAAGAATGGAACAGGAAACTGGAATACATGCTATTCCATTCAGCAATATCCCAGTGAAATCTCCTGATGCCTCTTTGATGGATTTTTGTGCCTTTGGATTCTTGAAAAGAGCATTGGGAAGTAGGTGCCTTTGAACAAATGATGGTCTTTGGAAAACCTGTAAAGAGGAGTGGGAACTTCTGGACATAACTGCACTATACAAGAGCCTTCTACAGTGGAAACTGAAGTGTACAGTGATTGCTTGGATGAACTAATAATAAATAGACCATGACCAGTGGTGAAGACATGGCTTTTCATAAGGTAGGAATAAAGTCAAACTTGTTATCAGAGACAAGAAACAGTGCTCCATGTGTTATAGATACAAACAGAACAGCTATAGTCCATTGTTTGAGAACTGGAGACCACATGCTGGCCTTAAAATCTTATACTGTTTCCACACAATTTCTAGAAACAACTGAAATTCAACAGTACTTTAGAAGAATAACAAAGCATTGAACAACAATTCAAACTTCATTATGTCAGAAAGGGCTTATGCCACAAAAAAAAAAGTTATTTGAAATAAATTGTTTTTAAGAGATCTACATTTTTTGTGTTGTATGTCTTTGTTTATCACTTAATATAGATAAACTGTTACAATAAAATATAAAACTCCTTCCTAACGAAGGGAACTTCACAGATTTTTCTGACAAAATTGAAGATGTGCATTTTATTTGCATTGTAAATAGTTTTAATATATGGTGTTTTAATCAAAATTGTTAGAGCCATTTTTTAAAAACTAAAAAGTTTCAAAAAATGATCCATATAAAGAATACTTGGGGTGTATGAATTTACTTGAAAATCTGTCACATTTTTGGAAGATATTGAAATTAAATACAAATCTTGGTATTTATTTGAAGTTTTGTTAAGAGTTATGCTGTTCATACACAAACAAGTACACCCCCACCCTCAACCAAACAGACATGCACGTGCATGCGCGCGCGCACACACACACACACACACACACACACACACACACACACACACACACACACACACACACACACGCACACACACTTTTTCTAAAAATGCTTTTTTTGGATTAAGGGTGTCTGAAAACGTGTATTTCTGCTGAAATCTTGGTATTGAATTTTGGATGGAATGCAATACCTCCTCTATACATACTATAGGCAAGCAATAGAGAAAGTAAACAATTCTTGTTACATTCACATGGCTGTCTCTATCTCTATTGCTCCTATAAATACCTGCTTAAAAGGTTGGTTGTTGATCATGCTAACCCCTCATTTTCTTTATTTAGCTAATATCTATACACTAATATCTATAATCTGGTTGGAATTCTTCTCAGTTGGATAAATAGGGGTCTAAAAGAGACCATGGAATGAAGTTATGACTGACTGTGTGTTTCAGCTACTCCCCTTTCAAACATACTCTCTTCATATGACCCTGGAAGCAACTAACCATTTACCTTTGTGTACTATTTCTTCAATTATTCCATATTTGCATTTGATATGTGATTTTGCCGCTAAAAGTAGCAGTATTTTTCAGGTAATGTGCCTACCAGCACAAATATACATACAGGTAAGTGAAATAAAATGTTTTCTGGTACACAATGTTATTTTCCATAATGTTAGAATTCCTGATGATAAATTTCAAAATGAAAAATTTGAATAAGGATATATACATATTTTAATCACCTGAACCAGCAGCCTTGAGTGAACCCCATCCTGATACAGTACAATTTAGACTAGTAGAATAAGTAGTTCCTGCTTCAGGTAGACATACTGGTTGTACTGTATCACCCAGCTGTATGCCCAAGCCTTTGAGTTTCACAAGAGCAATATCATTATTGAGTCTCACTCCTTTGTTGAACTGCTCATGCATGTAAATCTGATCTATATTAAGTTCCTGTTCAAATTCTTCTATCTCCTGTAAAAAATAGAGTAGTATTATGGAAATACTCATATCAGCCTTATAAGCTATTAAAACATCTGTATTAGACCACTGCAGATCCAAGTAGGATGAGGATAAATTAAGCAAACATAGTTCAGTTTGGTGGGCTACACACATTAAATGACATGTTTACCAAGTGAATACTTCCTTGTTTGTAAATTACTTATATCTATTTTTCTACGACTAAAGTATTTATTGCAAAATAGGAATGATAACTAAGTTGCATTTTTATTTATTTAAAATTTATGGTGTATTTATTGCACAGAATGTCCTAATGAGCTGACAGCTCTAAGCAAAACTACCCTTTAGAGCAGGAGTTGGCAAATTGGTCATCGCAATTGAGGGAATAGTGACTCCACAGAACACAACCTGCAATGAACATACATAATGCACAATTTGAACATGGGGATTTCAGAAGCCACAGGGCAAAGTAAAAAGTTATCTAAGGCTTTAACTAATTTTTCATACATACTGATGTCAACAGAGCATGTAGAGTTTTATCTGTCAATTGCAAACTGCTTTTAGATTTTATAAACTCATTTTAGATAAAAAATTGCTCACACACATATGTTGGGCTAAACATAGCACTAACCAGTTGTCACCTCACTCACTCACTCACTCACTCACTCACTCACTCACTCACTCTCTTTCACTCACTCACTCACTCTCTTTCACTCATTCACCCTGTCACATGCACTAACTCTGACAATACAATCACTTGATGTCCATTGAAACTTAACTTCAGCACAACATATTTTTCACCACAACAGTACCACACACACATACACACGCACGCATGCACACACATACACAGAGCTATCTTTCACTCACTGACATGGATCAACTCATATCTGTAACTCTCTTCTCTGTTGTTTCCTTGCCCCCTTATGTGAAGAGGATGATGTAACGTGGGTCTTTCTCAATTTCCACAAACATGCCAGGCACTGAGTGCCTCTTGAAGGTTCCAGCAATCCTTTGTTATGTGCAGCACTCATTAGTTAACTAACAGCACTGTTAGTCATGTATGCACCAACAGTCGTGTGAGGCAGCCTGACCTTGAGCACCTTTGTTTCCTTGCTATCTTGGTATGTGGTGTGTAGTAGCTTAGCCCCAATTGTCGTTTGTTGTGCACTGTGCCCAGTGTCACAATATTTTTAGACATACCAACAAAACAATATTTTTAGTTTGAATCTCTTTTTTACTATAGTTTAAAGGTTTTTTGTTTGGAAGAGGGGATACTAAGGGGCTAATGGGAGCTCTGCAGTTCAAATCCCACCAGGACTGTCTCCCCTGACCAAGTTATTTTCTAGGTCTTCCCCAAATGCTGAAGAAGTACCTTAAACTTAGGCCTGGGATGTTTTCTTCCTTAATTCTCTTTCCTAATAATCATTTCATTTCATGTAACATCAGTGTCCACCACCTGTGTGTTGCATGCAGTATGAATGGGCATTAGACACTACTGAAGTACAGTTGTACATATCAGGCACTGTTGCAATATGAAGAATTAATTAGTTCAACAAAGGTGCTAATTGGTGACAGCAGCTTTTTGGTATCTTATAATGTATTGTTAAATTTGTTACACTTATTTTTGATTTAGTGCATTGCATTTTTCTTCCAATGAATCAGTTGGTTTTAGGACTAATGACTCTATTGAAAAAGATACTATACTACAGCTGGGAGCAGAGAGGTTATTAACAGCATTATTACTAGAGCGTGGAGCTGTGTACAGTTACGTGAAATCCAGGTTAGTTGAGCATGGAGAATGAATGGTCAGTACAGCACAGCCATCCTATATGCACGTGCATCAACAGACACCTCAGCTATGTACATGTAAGAGATCAACAGTAGAATCAATGTGCACTAAACTTGCAGGTTTTTACACACTCATCCACCTTTTAATTATTACTGTATTGATAAAAGATTTCTGGGATTAGCTGTTTCCTTCAAATTTCAAATCAAGCACATATAGGCTCTTGTCTTTTTTTTTAGTTAGGGGCGGGGGGGAGAGGCAAGAGAGGATTTTATTTACAACAACCGCATATTGCTACCATTGTTTCTGTTTGTAACTTTTTTCATTGGTAATTTCTTTTTTATGATCATTTTAACCCTGCTGTTCTGTTCAGTAATACTTGACAAATGTACTGTTCGGGTCAATATGACCCGATGTGTCAAAATGCTGTAGAACATTTGAAATACATGCGCTTTTGTACAGCTGGTAACAACTGACATTGATTTTCTCTTGCCATGCTTTGTAGATGATGATGACGATGATAATTGTACACAACACTTTACTAAAGACCATTAAACAATATCCCTGATAAAACAGTACCTAATACATATTTGAAACAACAGGCAGTTTTCAGTGCAAACATTCACTTTGAAAGCAATACAGCTCTTTTTATCTTCCTTTAGCTGTTTTTCTTCTTACTTACGACAGTTTGAGCACAAATATGTTGTATGTGTTTTACAAATATGTTTATTACATTTTCCACACAACATGTTTGTTTTATTATCATTGCTTGATGGACAGAACTTGCAACGAGCTCGTTTCACAGTTTTTGTTGTTGCTGATTTTGATACCCTAACCATGTCTTCTGGATTTTGGATGCGTCTGACCAGTCTCAAAGAATCTTCTGTTCTTGGGAAAGTTGTTCTTTATTGAATGTGCTGTCTTACCAGTGATTTTCCAAGCTCTTCCAAAAATATTCTTCTTCTGGTCAATTTCCTTGTATTCCAATTAGGGTCAATTGAAGTCCACAGTATGTATACACTATAAGCAGAAACATCAAGCATATTGTAAAAGACTATCATGGGCCACCTATTGGTTTTGCGTTTGCATGTATATGTAGCTGTTAGCTGATCAAGTGTGTCTAACGCCCCTTTTGTGGGATTATAGTCCAAAATCATTTTTGGTTTCTTATCAGCTTTGTGACTGATTTGCTTATTGTGGTGGAGAGTGCTCATAAGTACATTTTTATTTCTCATGGGAACATAATTGACCACAGGAGTGAAGTAAAATGAAGAGCTGTGTACCTTCTTGTTGGTCATGTTTTGTGGAAGCTCAGGCTTATTCTTCCATATAGTTCCCAACATTGTCAATTTCCGTTTCAAAAGCAGTTGCCCCAAACTGTATGATGTAAAAAAATTTTCACGTGTGATATTCTGCCCTCGAATCTCAGCAGTGAGATCAGCTACCACTCTCATGCCCTGATTTTTTTTTCTGGTGCAGCTCCGCTCTCCTTTCCGGAATAAATTTGGGCTTTCAATATCTATGAAGATCTGATGTCACACAGGGTCCAAATTTTGATTCTATATTTTGCCGGTTTACTTGGGATATACTGCTTGAATGGACAGTGGCCTCTAAATGCTACTAACTGCTCATATACAGTCATATTTTCTCCTGGATTATACAATTTTGGAAGCACTTCTACCCATTTTTACCAAATACCTACTACGAATTGCTGCAAGTTTATCAGTACGTCGTCTTTCTTCTCTTGTACATTTCTTATCAATCGCAAGACATGTGATATCTTACAGAATGTTTCATGAGACCTAGTTGCTTGAAATATCTTTTACCCAGTGTCCTTATCCTACAAGCTTTTTGTAGATTCCCCATGAGATCTATATACACCCGCAAGTAATAAGTCCTAAGTATGCTTGAAAAACAGAATAATCAATACTTGTCCAGTGTTGACCATATGCCCTCTGTCCCTCGATGTCCTCGATGTTTGTCATCCCAATTATTTCATTTTGAAGTGCTGAAAAAAGTCCTGCTTCAAATGAACTTTTTATATCACTTATTCTAGTGATTGCATATCTAGTAATTCCAGATGTACTCTTGATTATGTTCTAAGCTGAGAGACGGCCAAGTTGTGCTGGTGGATTCAAATGTGATTCTATATTCCCATTTTTAGAAAGAAAATTCTTTATATTTGTTTGTAAAGTCTGTGAACTCTCGTAGCTGTAATCAGATCACTCACTTTCGTATTCAGTGCTGACACGATCTTTGAACTCCGAAACTGTTATTCATCTACTGAGGTATTTGCTAATTCCTCCAATCCAGCATCAGGTAATGGTCTAACTGCCATGGTGTCACAATTCAAACTGGGCGAAAACAACATAGCATACAATTGTCGAGAACTTCTATTTCTTTCCCAGAAAAAGCAACAATCAAGCCCATTGTTGTAACCCCTCATTATTGATAGTATGGGATATGTTGTTGTTCTCATACATTGTTACATGTTCAGCACTTCAATACCAATGTAAGTATTGACATATGGGCAGGCATATTTATGTCGGGTCATAATGACCCGAACGCTATATACGTAACTCTTACATTTCACGAAAAAAGTGTTTGGAGTATATTAAAATGCTTTTAAACACACGTTGTTCTTGCATTTCCAGACAAAGTCACCAAGTTTTGTAAATATATATTGGAAATTAGTAAGTTAGAAATTAAATTTAGATTCATTTCGGGTCATATTGACCCGAACAGAACAGCAGGGACTAGTTACTTTAGCGCATGCTTATGATGGTTGAATATTGCTTTTCTTGTGAGTTAACTCTAAGAAGTTTTGATAATTTTTTGATGTGTGTTTTTATTTATTTTAGGAATTTGTCTGCTGTAATCTTTACTGAAAATGTTATTCCTCTAACAACTTATTGTAGAGCACACAGCATATTGAGATACGCCAAAAAATAACTGTGACATTTTTCCCCCATTATGGCATGGTCTGGTTATATTTGGTGATATTCCATCTATTAGGTTGCATTAGTACCACCAACTGTTCATCAAATATAACTATGGTAAAGCTATGGCCATAGTTGGTGTTATTACATCTGTTATGTTGCCACAGGAGCGCTTGTTTTTGAACCTATTGCAGAGAAGCCAACTAGTAGGTTTTAAAACAAGATTCTGTTTAGATGCCATATTAATTAATTAACTAATTAGTCTGTGAATGCCATTGTATTGCTTGTGTTTACATGATTTTGTCTTGAGTTGTTTTAGAGCAGTATGTACAGTTGTTATTACTTTTGTTATTTTTGTGTTCACAACACAGTAGCACATTAAACATATATATTACAATATTTAGCATTCAGAAGTGATTTTATCCAAAAGTCTTATTGCAGAACAAGATTTGCCGAAAATGAGTAGGTTCATCATGTGTGTGTGGTAACAATGTTCAAGCATTATTATCATTTGAAAGCATGTTACTTTAACCCTGTGATATTTAAGATTAAAAATAATGCTTTTATTATGTACATTAGCAGTACTGCTTTTTGGCATAATTTCTTCTGCAATTTAGTGTAATGTTGGCCATATTGAACTCTTGGGAACTGCCGATAAGCTGTTAGGTTGCACTGAGCCGCAACGGCAACATTTTTCCGGTAAACCACAAGGAGATCACAAATTCATTTTGAGATGATTTATCCTAATTGCAGCTTGCTATGTTGTAAGTGCTTTAAAGCACCAGTTTCACAGTTTAACCAAGTATTAGGTCAATCAATCAAATGAGTTTGAGACTGGTAATTATTATTTATTTATGCCAACAAACTTACTGTTGGTGTTTTTAAACACACAAGCCCTGTGTGGGCAAAGTTTGAAAGGTAGAACTGGAACTTAAAAATTCAATGCCACAACTGGGATTTGAACCACAACTGGGTTGAGAATTTAATGCCATTCTGGCAGTTTGTCACAATAGCTCAGTGGTAGAGCAGCCACCCGGTAAGCGGAAGGCCTGTGGTTCAAATCCCAGTTGTGGCATTGAATTTTTAAGTTCCAGTTCTACCTTTCAGAGTTTGAGACTGTCTATACACCTCATTCTCTCAAAATATATGTGATAACACCAATGACAGTAAAAAACAGGTTTTAAAAAAGGCTTCTACTTAAATTATTACAAAAACCCCATGAGAAGTTAGTCCATCCAAAAGACAGATGACTCCAGCCAAAACTATTGTAATCCAAAAATAATATGTGCTTGCATTGTGGTAATAAACAATGAAGTGAGGGAAAAAAAATGTTAAAAGTTTCAGTTAAGGACATTACCACGATAGAATTTCACTACTGCTTTGCCACAGATGCCATGGATCCATATTTTTTTGATGAAATGAACACCACTATGAGTATGTTTTAAGCATTGTTTTACAGATTTTAATTCACAAAATATGTATATTTTTACTATATTTTTAGTGTTCAAGTACAAGTCAAAATAACCACACTAGAACCCTGCTAATCTGAATTAATTGGGGGTGTGGTCTGTTTTATTCAGAAATGTTTGGATTATCTAAAAAACGAGACCAAGGTGTGTTATAAATCAAAGTTAAAGTAGAGAAAAATGCGTCCATGAGTTCTCATTGTAGAAGAGGCTGTTCTTACAAAAAATGAAGAAAAAAACCATAAAGGACATCATCTACTGACCAGCTGAGACTTAGGACAGTTTGAATAAACAGTTACTATAAAAATTGTGGAAGAAACAAGTGGCCTAGTCTTGTGTTTGAAGAAATCCCATCCATTCCAGCATCAAACAATGATAATATTAACTTATTCAAGAAATCTGTCTGTGAAAATGGAGGGGAAAATTGCTATCTTGAATGGGTATCAGTTGATGATAATGGTCATCAAGACATCAGTGATGAAGCCATTGCCTCTATGGTCCACAATCAACCCAATAACAACTCTGAAGATAGAGATAGTGAAGGAGAAGACTTTTCTAAGAATATTGTTTTCCTGCTTTAGCCACACGAAAAGCTACTCGATAGCTAGCAAGCAACACTTCCTCATTTAGGTTGGACATTTGTCATATAGCAGTTTTTTGATGTTCAAGAGCTCTTAATTTTTTATCAAAAATTACACGAGTTTCTTTTTTTCATTAGGATGTTTTGTGTTTAGGTGGTATACCAACTTCGATAACTTCATGCTTTCTCTTGACAAAATTTCCAAGCAAATTATACACTGTGGTTTGTTCTCAATCACAGTAAACCCAAATTTCAAATAATTGTCGTCATAATGACATTGTTTCTTTATTCCACTACTCCCACTACATGTTGATGATCTGATGATCTTTTCAGGAATATATCCATTTTCAATTATAACAAGCAACTCAACCACGTGTGTCTCACGCTCACAAATCACTTTAAAATTACTCCAACTCCAAGTCATCTTACATACAGTCCATATAACACCGTAGTTTCACTTCCGAATCGTTTTCACTTATCGTGGTTTGCTTCCGATTCCACTTGCTTCGCGGTCATGCACTCAACTGCTGTGGCCGTTTATAGGCCAGTGCATTTTGCAAGAATCAGCTCAAAGCGTAACAAAACGTCTCGAAACTTGTGGACCTTTCGCAGAACCTGTACTAGTACCGAGTGTTACCAACAGATGGTGCTGGGAGTCTTGGCCCTAACAATATGGTTGTATTTGTTTGTTAGTTATCAATTGGCCATGTATCTGATTTAAAATTATATGTTTTACGTGCTTAATTATATATTTATATCCAAATCCTAATAACGCAAAAGCCTAAAATTTTTGTATGGATTATATATTTTTAACATACATGAAAAAAAGGGTCGGGGGGTTGTGAAATATTTTTTGATACTATGGGGGTTGTGTCATGAAAAAGGTTGAAAAACACTGAGATATACTATATTACTTTCTTAATTTTGGTAACGTGTACAACATATTTTGAGTTTCATATGTTTCTTGCATGAGAATTATTAATAAAGCACTTAATTTTATATTGCCATTTAATGCATATCTGGCACTTTAATAAACAGACATTACCAACTTTTGAAAATTAACATCCATATTATGCCACTGCTTCGAAGGATTACCGTTATGTTATGTCACAGTAATCCTTGAAACCCCTGCCTCCTGAAAGTGACACAATACTCGCCCATAGCTGATGTAGAGGCACATTGCCTTTAGTAAAGTTCAGTAAAACATTTTGTGCAATAAACATTTAATTCTGATGTGTAGTTACAATAATGAGTTTATCAGTTAAGCCTCTAGTATCAAAGACAGATATATGCATAGTGAATTCAAGTCCCCACTTTGACTAGATGGCATTATATCGGAGTGCGAAAGTAACCACATATTTTAAGTGTCACAATATATTCATTTCATCCATTTCTAAATGGAACTACATTCATCATTTACTTCAATGCAAGAAGGTTCGTAGGAACACTTCAAGTCCCCATGTCGACCGGATGGCATTATGTCTGTCTTTGATACAGGGGGCCTCAGTTCCATAATAAAAATTCTTTCTCTGCTCTACAAATAAGCTTTTTATTGTTTTTTTTTTTTAAATTATGGCTTTTGTGTTTGGATGATCTGGAATATCATCCAGATTTGCAGAGTTTAGATTACCAGGCTTCTATTATATTATATATATTTTCATCATGAAAGAGGACATATGGATTGAGAGTACAGGCTATATCTATATCCTAAGAAACATTCAATCAGTCTCTCTTATTTCCATTTGCTGGTGCAGGTATTCTTTCTGACATGTAATGCAGCTTTCAGCAAATGGAACTAATCCTCATTTATACATGCTAAGGCTTTCATGGCCACCGTTAATCCAATAGGTAGTAGTTTTCGGGTTTTTAGGCCATGGTCCAGTCAATGAATTATCTGATGTTTTGCCCAATGCAGTCTGGACCACGGCCTACAAACCCAAAAACTACTATCTATTGGATAATCCTCATTTATTTGGGTGCCTTTTTTTAAATCATATATGATGCATTCTTGGAACTTACCTCTGTATCATGATCCCCAACTCTGACAAAATACATTGACTTGGTATAGTCCACCATGCAGTGACCAGCTGTTAATATATGGAGTGGTGACAATACCACAGCACCACACCAGTGTACAGATTTCTGTCCATTCTTCACTCTAATGCTTGCCTGTTAGGGTAGAGAGCACAGTTGAGTTTTCTTTCATGATAATTATTATCATAAAGCTTTGACTACCATAGTACACTGTATTTGGAGTACCTAAAACATTCCCCTCTCCCCCGATTTCTTGTTAACTGGCAAACAAATCCTATAACTTTATTATCCATGTGCAAAACAGGGTTACCAGAGGTATGGTTTTGCTCAAAACAATATGGTATTTGCTCATTTTGTTTTCTGCTTACAATGCAGCCTTCAAATTATATACTGAGTTCTCTGGCTTTTAGAAAACATCTTGTGTGTAATATCATTGTTGAAAGTGTATGGCTTTAACTTAAAATAAACAATTTATTAGTCATTGGTTCTGACTAGAGATAGTCCTTATTATTGGTTCCAGCTACAAAAATTGTGCTCTTTATGTCATATCTATTAAGAACACCAGCTCTGGCATCATACAGTTTGTATATAAGTACCACAGTTTCAATTCATTTTGTTCTTCAACCATAGTTATTCAATTAATATTGAATAAATTGAAGGAAATATTTCCTGGAGATGCTAGGACATATGAAAGTGATTTTGTGATTTTAAACACACCTATGAAATTTGTGTTAATTATCATTGGCCTTGATGAGTTGTGGTATGTATTTTTATGACAAATGAAATGTATATTTTGAATTTTCTGGCTATAGCCCACGTGGTCCTGTTTACTCTTGATGACTTTTGCCTAACTGGTAAACCATAAGAGATACACCAAATCTTACTATTCAAAAAAGTAGATCCCATTACAATATACTAGTTATGTCTAAATACTTTTTTTGTGGAGTGAACCATTTTGGAGACATTTCTTATTATTTGTGTAAGTTTTGCAACACTTAAACTTTTCTCAAATGGAAGGTCAATATTCACTTTTTTATCTCTTGGCCATGCAAAGAGAATGGAATTTCAAAACCTTCATATAGCGACCAGCTTTAAAAGATATAACTATCTTTCAAAGCCTACTGAAGTTTGTAAGAGTAGTTAGCACAAGAGTAGAGAAAGTCATGTGAGTGAAATGCATCAGACTTTTTGGTTTAAAAGTAACTCCAGTATAGAGTGGCTATGTGAGTTAAGATTGTAATTGTGTTAGAAATTTGGAGAGGGTTTAAAAAGTTCATTGCTACAGCCAGAACTCAAACATTTAAGAATATCTTCAACTTTCCTTTCTGCTGCATTATATTTGAACAGAATTGGGATATATTCTTCACCACTCTGTCCTCTCTGTGTTTTGCAAGAGGAAATGAACCAAGACCACCTTCAAATATGCCCAACCCTTTCTAGTGCTCCATCCATCAGTGAAAAATATTGGAGAGCAAGAGGACTACTGACTTCATTGTCATAAATCCAGCATTGGCCAACAACATTACCAGTGCACCTGTGAAATTGCATTGAGATTCCCTCATCTTATTCATGCACATCCCAACAAAATACTAACTGTAAGAACTCAATTTCTCCAGGATCTTAACGCTAGCTTGTAATGATGCAAATAACTTGCCAGGTTTAAATCTAAAATCATCTGAACATGCAAATGTAAGTGGAGCACTATGAGTGTTTAATGTCAATTCATTTTCCATAATTTAACTTATCTGATAGTTTGAGAGGTAGAACTGGAACTTAAAAGTTCAATGCCACAACTGGGTTTTGAACCACAGACCTTTCGCTTACCGGGCAGCTGCTCTAACCATTAAGCTACTGTGACAACCTGCCAGAATGGCATTGAATTCTCAAACCAGTTCGTATTTCTCCTGGTAAACCACAAAGGCAGTCTCACATCAGAGACAAATTACCCCAGTGGTGACTTACTATTGTAAGTACTTTATATCCCAGGATTAAATAACCTTCAGATGGTAATTATTATTTACTTATGCCAACAAACTTACTGTTGGTGTTTTTAAACACACAAGCCATGTGTGGGCAAAGTTTGAGAGGTAGAACTGGAACTTAAAAATTCAATGCCACAACTGGGATTTGAACCACAGACCTTCCGCTTACCAGGCGACTGCTCTACCACTGAGCTATTGTGACAAACTGCCAGAATGGCATTAAATTCTCAAACCAGCATTAAAAATACGAACTGGTTTGAGAATTTAATGCAATTCTGGCAGTTTGTCACAATAGCTCAGTGGTAGAGCAGCCGCCCAGTGAGCGGAAGGTCTGTGGTTCAAATCCCAGTTGTGGCATTGAATTTTTAAGTTCCAGTTCTACCTCTCAAACTTTGCCCACACACAGCTTGTGTGTTTAAAAACACCAACAGTAAGTTTGTTGGCATAAATAAATAATAATTATCTGGTAGTATTCAATATTACTGGCTGCATGGTGACAGGTGTTATTTAATCCTATAGTATCGTTTAACAACAGCCTGGGATTAAGACTATTCTTGCAGTATTGGACCCATGAGTGCCGGCAGACTTTTTTCCAAGGAGGGGCCACATGTTGGAGGTTTGCAATCAGATAATATTAATTCATTATTTTACTGTCAAAATTTATAATATTTGTTGCAGATAACCATATTAATTTGTGCTAAATAAAAATTGTTCTTTACATCAAAATTAAAATAATAGTTTAATAGTCAGTAATTGATTGCACATTAACTTCACCAACTTCCAAGGAGGGGGCCGTAGGTCGCCCTTTTCCCCCTCCCCTTCATGACGCCCATGATTGGACCATCTCTTGGAATGATTAAAATCACCTTAGAGTTTGGAGGGATGTTTGTATTATATGAGGGGAGTCCAGTTAAATTTTGGAGATTTGTTATGCTATCATTGTGGTAAATTATATGTCCTGGCCAAAGCATTACATTTATTAAGCCTGATTTAATTTCACAAGCTTAGTTTATATGTGCACAATATCAGAGAACAATTATTAATAAATACAATTGGTTGTTACTTAAAAATGTTTATCCATTGTCCTTTTGTTTCACAGCTGTTCAGTTTATAGTAATATAGGTAATAATCCATTACAGTCCAAATGGAATCTGTTGGCTTCACATATCCAGTTGTGCAATGACACAGGTGGAAGATTATCCACTGATTGCAGGGATTACTGCCCAGTGTCACGCTGAATGTTGACTTTCATGGCCAGAACTGTCACAACTTCTCAGTTTTCTCATGATGCTGAATGGGCACTGGTCCTAACCAAGGGAATTAAAATCTACATCCCCATAGGTGGGATTGAACTGGGGTTTATTCCATGGTCAAGAACTAGAGCTCCAGCTCTAATACACTGCAACATTACCTGTTTATTATTCATTAAGAAGCTTATTATTTTCTTTAGCACCTATTTATGACAGTTCTCTCAGGTATTGTATTTTACCCAAATTTTTGATGTTGAAGTTTCATCAGGAATACATATTTGAGGCTCTATGAATTCAATGAAAGTATTTTTTAGAATTTTAGTTGCTTTTGAGAAAACAAAAATTGACAAAAAGGTTTTTCTATATAAAAGTTGGTGATGGATATATTCTTGAAAATCTTACATTGCGTCACTGCATGATGTGGAACCTAAATATAAAATCTGATATATAACAAACTCCTTTTTTACTTTTTCTACTACATATAGTAAGTAGGGGAAGTATTACATTCGAACCAAAAATTTTTTGTCAAGATTTCATTGGATATGTACTATGTTTTCAGGCCCCCTGCATCCAAAACATGCAGTTTAAAAAAAAGGTCTGTGTATGTGAACAGCATAACTCAAAAACAAAGTCAGTTGAAAACCAAAGTTGATATTTAAGTTTAACATCTTTCAAGGATGAAACACAAAGATTTTGAAGAAAATGCCTCCACCCTACACTAACCTTTACATGAAAAATTTTTAGAAAATTTTGATTAAAATGGCATATGTTTGAGATATTTTCATGGAAAATGAAATGTATACTACGAATTTTCTCAGTATAACTCATGTAGTCCTGCTTACTGTCAATGACTTTTGCATAGCTGATAAACCGTAAGAGGTAGATCAAATCTTACTATACAAAATATGTATATCTCTTTAAAACACAGTTTATGTCCTAATGCAAGTTTTAAAATATTTGACTATGACTCAAAGCCTACTGTATACCCATATTTCCCTTGCACCTACATGAAAATTAACAATAAGATAATTTCTATAAATGTTTATCTAGACTAACATGAAAAAAACAGAGGAATGCAAGTTTGTAGGAATAGTTAGTACAAGAGTAGAGAGTGTCATGTAAGTGCAGCACACCATATTTTTGAGTTATACTCTCTTCTTTTGTCGTGCACACACGCCCACACATGCATGCACACACATACTTACTATAGCTAAATAATAGAGAAAATAAATACAATTGTTTTGCTTATGGCTATGAAAAGTATAACAACTTTATAAGCCTAATAAGGGCTTATCTATGACATAATGTTCCAAAAGATCTTGGAAATGGCTTTCGCTATTTTCAAAACTATCAGGCTAGTCACAATGAAACAAGTCGATTTATTGTTAGAAAAGCCATGGAATGTATAAAAACTGTTTGGAAGGGATTTATGACCCACTTGAACCTCTTGTTATTGGGATCCTTCTTCCATACTTTCTTGCATACTTACTTGCCATGGATAGCTGCCTTTAGGTACTTCATTCCCTCCGACGACTCTAGCAACATGTTCATACTCCACTTCTGGAGTTGATCTTTTCCCACACTGTCCTGGTAATATACTGCTCACTTGGATCACATCATCGCTTCCTGGAGCAATTTCCATTGTGTGTGAAAACTAAACAAGAGAATGCAAGTAAAAGTAATACTTTCATTTTAAAAAAAAATCTGTGCAAACAATGACATGCAAGGCTGAAAACAAAGAAAGATTTAAGAGAAATAAGGACATTTAAGAAGCCAAAAGGATTAGTGTGATCACCAGGGCCCGGATCTATATGCACTAAAAACATCAAATATATGCATGCAAATATGCACCAAAAATATAAGAACTTGTACTTATAAAGTAAATATTTTATTTTAACTCACCAATACATGTGTCATTCCTTGCCAAGTGATGAATCGCAGCATGTTACCAAAAGTCTCTCGATGTTTTCAGGGATTAAGGATTTTCTATTGTCAGACAGAGTAAGTTTATACACTGAAAATGATCGTTCCACATCTTCAGATGTGTTTAGGCAATACTTATACACTGGTAGTGACTCCTCAGAACATTTACCTAGCAAAAACTGATTCCACTTAAGTACTTGTTGATATCTTGAATCTTCTTTAGTCCTAGGTTTGAGCCCAACACCACATTGAGTTTATGTTTAACTTTTTTCCCAGCATTTAAAGATGAAATTGTTGTGTCAATCAATTGAAGAGACTCATGTGTGGGTGCACCGTGAGTTTCTAGACCTTTAATAGCCTTTGAAAGAGAAGAATAATGTACATGGATAAAATTTATATCTTGATATGCAGTTTCACATTCAAAAGCCCCATTTGCTTCATGAACACATGCAGTACGAGTATCATCAGTACTTGTGACTACAGCTTTCACTTGATTGAAGTTCTGGTAGAACAACACTGCAGATAACCAAATTCTCCATCTTGTGAGAAGAGATACTTCAGGCAGATGCTCTTTGTACAAATGTACACGAGCAGGCACTTTTAAAAACATCTTTTTTCCACTTGATATTACTTTGTTAACTGATGGAAAGAGAGCATGTATCTCTTCTCCAATGCGGTGTAGCCCATGGGCTAAACATGTGAGATGGATAAGATTGGGAAAAAATACTTGAAGAGACTGGCCAGCTTTTACCATATATGAAGCTGCATCTGTGACTGAGACACAAACCCTATAACAATTGCTCTCTGATTCAGTAGGCCACAGAAGATGCAAAGAATCGTTTACAAATCTTGCAATCATGTTGTGGTTGGTTTTTTCTAATAATTTGCATGCAAGTAAATGAAGTTTTACAGGTTCTTCTGGACATAACTTACCCACTATCAAGTTCGCCATGTATCGGCCACACAAATCGGTTGTTTCATCTACCGATATCCAGACATTGTTCCTCTATGTCAGACTGTATTGAATCCAGGACAGAAGCATGCAGCGAAAGTAAGTAATTTTTTCTAAGGGTGGATTCGTGCAGTACCTTTCGCCCAACACAATATTTCTGTAGAAATGATCCTAGATGAGGATTATTTACTTTATGCAACACTTTACAGGGGTCAGCGTGAAATGCATTACCTTCTGATTGTGGTATCACCTGAGTCAAAAGTAGCTATTGCAAGTTCTTGCCCTTTTCTTTTGACCTGAGATCTGCCACTGTATTTGAATGCTGCTCAAGTTGAATTTTTTTTTATCACATTTTATATCCATCTCACTCACTTGACAAAACACCACATCGCCATCACTTGAAGAGTCACTATTGCCTGAAATTCAGTGTTTAACTAAGAAGGACCTGCTGCTCTTATCTGTACACATTTTTAAAAAATACCACACTATTAGTAGATGAATAAATTAATAGGCTACTGCACAGAAAGGAATAAGAAATCCCTTTCGTGGAAAGGATCTGCAGTGCCTAACTACCTGCATGTATTGTCAGGCTGAATATATGCTCCTGTTACCACTTGGCTTAAAAATAGCAATGCTATTGTGGTGTCAAGAGGTGTCCAACATATAGATTCATTAAATTGTTCAGTTTGTTCAGAAATTTCAAGTAATCGATCTTACATAAGGTAAATAAATGCTAAAATATGCATAAATCCTTTAAATGTGCACTAACCCTCAAAATATGCATTTGCATATGTGCATATACATTTTGGAAAAGTCCAGGCCCTAGTGATCACCTATTCCCCACTTTTCAAGATAGTGCTTCATTTTCACTCTTATTTCATTATTCCAATTGTTTGGAATTGTTTATTGTTTATGCTATAAAAGCATTTCTTTCCTTAATCTTATTGTATCTATTTCTTAAATTGGTACTTATTTATGTTTACATAATCAAATAATGTTATGTTATCTGTGTAACATTTAACACCTGGATTGTAAAAAAAAAATGTAAACCCCGCGCGACAGCCCACGAAGGGCCAAGGCCTACCGCCCAGCCGTTGCGTCCCCCACCTCTGCCCACTACAGGCGTCATTGGTGAGGTGCAGTACTGGAGGGTGGGACGTGGTCAGCGCCCCGAGCCCTCCCGGCCAGTTATGCGGTCTTCTCGACCTGGGGCCGCTACTTCTCCATCAAGTAGCTCCTCAATTGGTCCCCCCGGGACCTAACGAGGCTGAGTGCACCCCGTGCCAGACCTCCCAGAGGGGATAAAGTCCCCATGCTGGTACCGGGGATCGAACCCGGGTCCTCCGCGCCACAGGCAAGCGCGCTGCCAGCTGCGCTACGGAGGCGGCCAAGTGTTATGTAAAATAAATAAACAAAACAGAAATATGAAAAATGAAATGTGAAGAGAGTACATGAAATTGAAAATCAAATGTGAAAAATGTATAATAAAATATCAAAAATGAAAAATGCAGCATGAAGAAACAAGTATTTTAATTGAAATGTAAAAAATGAATAATGGAAAATCTAATATGTAAATGAGAAATGAAATTAAAAATGAAACATGAAAATTCAATAATGAAATATGAGATATTAAAAACAAAAAATTGAATTTGATTTTGAAAAATGAAATTAGATAAATCAAATATGAAAAATTAAATATTTAAAATGAATAATGAAGTATAAAAAACAATATGAAATATGACATTTTAGAAGTGAAAAATGAAATGTAAAATATGAAACATGGATTAATAACAATTGATAAATCAAATAAGAAAAATGAAAGAGAAATGAAATGAAATGAAAATGAAAATGAGATACAAAATATTCAGAATGAAATATGAAAAAAATTAAACATGAAAAATGAAATATAAATTTGAAAAATGGAATATGAAAATAAAATATGAAATGTTAAAAATGAAAAATTAAACATGAAAAATATAGTATAACTAAAATTCCAAAAAAGAATTATGGAAAATTTAATATATATAATATGAGAAGTGAAATGGAACATGAAATTTGAAAAATAAAAATGAAATATAAATATCAAAATGGAAAAATGGAATATCAAAAATCAAATATGAAAAATGAAGTACAATAAATTAAGTATAAAGTATGAATAGTAGAAAATTTAATAGTGAATATGAGAATTAAAATTGAAAATTAAATATAAAAAATAAATAATGAAATATCAAATATAAAAAAAGAGGAGCTATGAAAAATGCAATATAAAATGTTAAACATTAAAAATGAAATATGATAACCTAAATATGAAAAGGAAATATCAAAAGTTAATAATGAAAAAATAAAAATAAGGCATGAAAAGATAAAACTGAGATGAAAAATAAAATACGTGAAATAAAAAACTAATAAAACATAAATGAAATACCCAATATTAAATATTAAAAATGAAATATGAAAAATGAAGCATGATAAATCAAATGGAAAATTTAACATTGCATATGAAAAATGAAATTGATAATAAAGTATGAGAAGAAAGAAATAATGAAATATGAAATATTAAAAACAAAAATGAATTGTGAAAAATGAAATATGAAAAATGGAACATTAAAAATGAAATCTTTAAATTCAAAAATGCAATATGAAAAAGTAAATATGATAAATTACAAATGAGATACAAAATGTGAAATATCAGTGATGAAATATGACAAAATTGGCTGGCCCCTTAGCTCAGTCGGTAGAGCAACTGCCTGCTGTGCAAGGGGTCTCAGGTTTGATTCCCATCTGGGAGATTAGGAATTCTTCTTCCACTAGAATTATTCCCCATCCCCATCCTCCCTTGATGAGTAGAGGCAAAATGTATAAATAATATTTGGGATAAATACGTAATTAGGAATCTAGTACCAATAATTACGTGTAGGCCATAGAATTCTGTAGCCACAAATAATGGTGATCCGAAGAATGAATGGAATTTGAATTTAATGTAATAAATTAAAGAAAGGAAAAAAGCAAAATAATAGAAACCCGAAGTTCATAACCACCATTAAACAAGTGATTGATCTTGAACAATTGTTCCAAGAGGTTAAAAGCCACTGATATGACCTTAGATGTTAAAGGCAGTGCATAAATGGAGCATTTAAAAAGGAAGGTAGTGAAATGTTCTCTCTAGTATTTTCTAGATGAAAAATATACATTAGATTGTGCAGCAAAATAAGTCCGTAATTTAAAAGTAGAAAGACAACAGAAACTTATATGCACCCTGTCTCTAAATGATTTGAACTATTCTTAGGTTTTTGCCATGTTGTCCTGCATTATTTACCTGTGTGGGTGATCACCCAAAAGTTAGCCAAGAAAGAAACAAAGAAACAAGAAAAAGAGGAAATTTTTTACACTTTTGTGTTATTCTAATTTATAAAATACTCACATCAGAATGACGTGTAT
Source organism: Tenodera sinensis (assembly GCA_030765045.1). NCBI lineage: Eukaryota > Metazoa > Arthropoda > Insecta > Mantodea > Mantidae > Tenodera > Tenodera sinensis. The sequence continues at coordinate 32,389,541 of CM060969.1, read as the reverse complement.
TTTCACGAGAGCATACAACAGAAACATCTTCGTTGTGTTGGCAGTTATGCTCTCCCCAGGGTGGGTGTAAACACTGAATTATGGAACTCTCGTTTCCAGAGCAATGCAACTGATCCAGCCATATTTGTCCTTCTCCTGGACCAAATGCTGCATTCTTTTTAACTTCTGCAGGCCCTCCAAAACCCAGAGAGCGACATATTACCCTGGCAGCTGCTACAGAGACATCATCATCACATATTGTTCCCCACATACCATGATACTTCACTTCCACACGACCTTCCATGTTGCTAGATCCTCCACTCAAACGTATCTCCACAGCCTGCTACTTGAGTAATACATACACATAAAATTGTTTTGTGTTTGTAGCAATTATAAGCAAAAGCACATCAATATAGAGTGTGTCAATTTGGACAACACTTAATTCAGACATGCATTTTAAAGAAACAAATACAGTAAATAGTAATAAAGTTGAAAAGCTCACATTCAGACCTCAAACTGAAAAATAAAAAGTACGTTATGTTAAGTAGATTTTCCGGGTTTGTGGGCCGTGGTCGAGTTGGATTACCTTCCTCCGACGTTTCGCTGGAAACTGCGTCCAGCATCTTCAGGGTCAACCTCTGTTATTAGTGGCTGCACATAAATTAAAGTTCACTGAAGATGCTGAACGCAGTTTCCAGCGAACGTCGGAGGAAGGTAATCCAACTCAACCACGGCCCACAAACCCGGGAAATCTACTTAACATAGTTGATAATGCCGGCCGTGAAAGCCTCAGCACTTATAAAAAGTACGTTAGTTGCAAAAAGAATATATGCTTTGTCACGCATACAACTTTGTCCACCCCTAACTAATTCACACGATCCCTTACATATTAAAGTATTATATGGAAAGTGATTATTTATGTTACATAATAATAAAGTTTTCAATAATATGTACTAGGTTGCACAACAGAGAAAGCAAAACTTGGCTGTTTGTGTATGCAGCTGAATCTGATTTATATGTATATTAAAGGGGAGAGGGAAGATTACTTGTAACTCAGAATTACTTACAAATGAGATTTTGATAATGTATCATATTTTTTCAAAAAAAAAAAAAAGCAATACAGTGGGCCTAGATGCGTAATATTTTGCAAACAACAAAGTTATGTACAAAGAAAACATTATTTTGAACTTGGTCCTACTTTAAAGAAAGCAGTTAATTTGGCTTGCTTCACTTTTCTTACATTAAGTGTTGTGCTGAATGCACATCTTTTGTTTATAACCCCGTGTTTTGACTGTTTTGTGATGCAGCATTTGCCTGCTAGAGAGCTCTTTCGCCTTGCCGAAGCGAGAGCTAGACGTGCTAGGAGAAGGGGTCATGTGTACTAGTGAGTGAGTCGTGACGCTAGCTGCAGTAGTTATGCCATTCTTCTCTCTCTCTTGCTACTAGTAGATACCGTAAGTATGAGGGTCGATTTGTTATGAGGATTTGGTAAGAGTCCAAGGCCATTGGTCGTAATTCGTTCAGGCATCATCCTCATTTAAGTTATGGTTTCTATTGTGAATGATTTTTCGGGTTTATGTAGTCACATACGCGGACAATTCAGAATTCAGATTTCAAATAGGTAAACCGGAGTGGCCTAAGTCTAAATCGTTGTTCAGTTCAAATGGAGCCAGGGGTGATGTTAAGTAAATTAGTTTAATCCAATGGGCAGATGAAATAGGAAGGGTATATTTGTACGTAACCTTTAGATATGCTGTGGCTTTTTGATATTTCAGGTGTTCTAATTGGGCCAGGTTATTATGATGATGTATTCAGCCGAAATCTAAAGGTATATTTTGTTACACTAGCTCATTCATATATTCACATCAATTGTCCACCTGTAACCATTATTTCAAAATTATAATTAATTAAAATTTGGTTACCCGAATGTCTCATTTCGTTTCTATGAAAAGGGGGGCACTCCTTTGTCAGAAAAGGTCCTGCCGTTTTCCCCGATAAGTGTGATCCGTTTTCTTTGTCCTTTGAATGAATTCAACTGCACCCCATGAAGGGCAGCACAGTGCATACACCTAACTTTTTTTTACTGATGATTGTAACATGGTATAAGCAATTCCTAATTCTGGAGCAATTTTGGTTTTAAGTTCCACCTCTCATAAGTTTTACTTTCTGATCTACTGTATAACATTCCCTTTTTCTGTTCTCTATTGCTGCTTAAAAGTAATTGAGAACTGAAAGACAAAACACTGTCCAACAGTAAACACCGAACATTTTTATCTTTACTTCTTGTTTGTTGCTACAACATTTTCACGCCAAAAGCCGCCGGCTCTACCAACAAACATCTTTGTCATTTGTTTCCATGGCTGAAAGGCATTAACTCATCTTGCATCTTTGTCAACAGAGATAAGGAAAATGTGCCAAGAGTTTCTTTTAAGATAGTGTATGCCATATGCTCATTATAATTATGTAAAACTCAGTTCTATTGCATTGAAATTTAATATGTATAACATCAATTATATATAAATGCATTATGTATAAATAAGGTTTTATTAATAGGTTTCTAAATTACATTTTACCCATATACCTACAAAAATGTATGTATAAATACAAATTACTTAGAAATGGGTTATATATAAAGTAGGTTCAACTGTACCTGGGAAACTTAAAGTTATAGCAATTAGTATGTAAAAGATATCTAATGCTACATTAAAATTATTTCACATAAACTGCATGTTTTAATGGGCTCTACATATTTTGGCCAATAAGTTTTTATCTAACTCTTATGTTTACTGGTTTAAAAAAATTGTAGAACATTAAATCAAAATAAAGCATAATGGAGAATGTAATTAGCCATATTTTACATAACTTGTTTTATTCTTGCCAAGCAAAGCTACTGGTTGCATATTTGAAACCCAATTTCATGGTCAGGTTATTTTCATCTCTATGACTCAAGATTTCTGCACTCTAAAGTTATCTTTAATTAACCCATTTTTTCCCCTTGAAATTATAATTCTTAGGAAACTATGCTGATGTGATCCAAAAGTGAGCCTATTGAATCTAGTTGCTAAATTATTTTCAGGCTGAAATTTTTAATTACATTGTATTGTCAATATAGCAATAAGCATCCACAATGTAGTGTATCATTTTCTCATCAGAATTCTTCTTCTACAATAGCTTATGTCAATCATGTTCATAAACTAACATACATAATTTCAGAAACAAGTTTTCTTGGGATTACATTTTTAGCTACCCTGTTGCTTTGCATATTTCTGCTATAAGTGGAAGAGCTGGATTTTGTTATATTAATAATTCTGAACAGTTAACTGAAATATAATGGGAATTTTCATAATTTTGCTTACATTTTTAAATATATGGAATAAACCTTTTTAGAATAATTAACAAAACCACCTTTTAAGGTAATGTATGTATGAAAATTAAAAAATTTACAGTTTTCTTCTGATTGCTTTGAATTTCTTTTTAAAACACTCAGAGCATAAAATATGTAGGTAATATATACAAAATTTCAATGTCCTATTGAGACAGAATATTAGAAGACTCCAAAAGAAAATCGTTTATGTGAATATTTGTTAAAAGTGTAATTTGTTTTTTGATGTTGGTATGATTTGGTTAAATGGCAAAAACGTGTTGCAAATGCTCATTGTTACGAACAACTAAGTTAGTTTAAAGACGTCATAAATATTTCCATATTTGATTTTAATATATATGTATAAATATTAGAATTATATGTGTTCCATAATAAAAGTAAGGGAGGATGGTTAGGGATCGCTTCTCTAACAAGAAAGAACTATTTGATGGACGCATACGCAGATGTATACAAAAAAGGCGGTGTCATGTGAGGACGCCATAAACTGCCCATTCATGTGTGTGTAATCAAGACATAAGTACGTATTGGTGTAACGTGTGAATATAGAACTTTCACCAGACTTTCATAAAGCATTAGTTCCACTAAATGAAAAAGTGGAAACATTTTAAATCATTTAGAATGGTGCTAAGAGGTATTATTTAATGTAAAATATCGATAAAGTGTTAATAAAATAATATATTGTGGTGAAGAAACATCGTGTGATTTTTCATTCCATCCGTTAACACGCCCTGAGATCACAAAGATCACAATAGCACAAAGACACAACGAAGCATAATTATAAAAACTGCACCACTATGTCAAACAGTTTTTAAATGATATTTATAATAAAATATATTTATTAATTAATTAATGTGTGTGTCTTGTGTCTGTCTGTCAGTCTGTCGATAGCATAATTAAAAAATGATGCGTAATTAAAAAATGATAAGTCGGTTAAAAACCAAAGTTGGTATTTAAGTTTAATGTCTTTCAAGGATGCGACACAAAGATTTTGAAGAAGATTGCTCCACCCTAGACTACCCTTTACATGGAAAATGTTTTGAAAATTTTGATTTTCTTGAAAATGGCTCTAACGATTTTGATTAAAATGCCATATGTTTGAGATATTTTTATGACAGATGAAATATATATCTTGAATTTTCTGGCTATAGCCCATGAAGTCCTATTTATTGTAGATGACTTTTGCGTAACTGGTAAACCATAAGAGATAGACCAAATCATAGTGTACAAAAAGTATAGACCTTGCTAAAACACAATTTATGTCTGAATAAACTTTTTGTAGAGTGAACCATTTGTTACTTGTGTAAGTTTTGGAGAAACTTCTGTCAAATGGAACATCGCTATTCAATTTTTTATATGTTAACCGTGCAAAGAGAATGGAATTTGAAAGCCTTAAAAAATTTGACTATCGCTCAAAGCCTGCTGTATTCCCATATTCCTGTTGCATGTGCAAGAAAACAAGCAATAAGATAATTTTTGCAAATGTTTATCTCAACTAACATGAAGATGATATAAGAATAAGAGTTTGTAAGAATGGTTAGTGCAAGAGTAGAGAAAATCATGTGAGTGCAACATGTCAGATTTCTTTTTTAATGAAATCATGCAAGAAACTCAAATTTGCAGCAATATACGCTAAGTCATTTCTTAAACAGCTGTCACTTAGCAGTGTTCAGCATATTATAGGTATCACTGCTGAAAGCCAAGTGCCCCAGAGAGTAACAATTGGTGTTGGTGGTAATGGAGAATTGGGGTTTTCATTTCTAAAGAGATCAACTCTCTTAGGGGCTTTAACAAACACCTTCTTTCCATTAGATACTAATTTGCCCACATTAGGATACAGTTTCACACAACCCTATTAGCGTACGCACAATGCAAGTAACATGTATAATTTTTGGATAGCTGAATCTAAGTGCTTCTGCGGCTTTCTTCATGTAAGATGCTGCATCGGTCAGGAAAATATGCACTTTATCGTACGTAATACCATTTGGGCATAATATGTGCATACTTTCATTGAAGAGCCTAGCAACATTAATATGATTTGCTTCCGACATTTCTTTTCAAGCTAGTAAAAACGCACAATTAGAAACTGTCTTGTCATTTTTAAGGACCTATCTTTTTATTTAGTAGTGTTTATCCAACTCAACATTATAAATTATTAACACCTTTTTGCTCTGAAATATTAATATTTATTAATTCACAGTTTAAATATGTTCATAGCCATTTGGTAAAATTCATACTTAATATTCCAAATCCACTCACATTGCACTGGTCTGGATCTTCATCACTGGCATCATCACAGTCATCAATGTTGTCACATAAATACATAACAGGTATGCATTCCTTGCTAACTCTGCATTGCCATTTATTAAGAGGACATGCCTGACCAGGAACACTACAGAGAATACTTACTGCCTGGAACCAAAATCCATTTTTAAATGATATGTTGTCAACAGACTTGACAATAATCCAAAGTATCATAAAGTAAGACATAGTTATGTCTGCCTCTGTTGCTGGGTTGCATTTATTGAATAAACTATCACAACAGAATAAGAATTTTCAGTCCCAGGTAAAATTTAAAAATATGACTAAATTCTTGAGAGGATACATTTTTATAATGTTCATGAATTTTTATAACAAGGTGTAATGGAAATTGAATATTTTTAATTTATTAAGTACTTCAGTAATTGTTAATCTACAAACATGTGTTATTAATAGTAACTCTTAGATTTTGTATTCTTTTATACTGTATGTTTACATTTTTGTATTTTTCAGATGACGTGTACTTTTTCAATGGATGAAATAAATAAGTTAACTTCATATCTTATCTTTGCAATGCATGATTATTCATAGTGCTACACAGACTACATAATATATTTTCACTTCTATGTGAAGAGCTCATTGTTTGGAATGCTACAAATGCAATGATCACCTCATCTGGTAGACAGTCGTGGACACCCCAACCTTGAAAATCACAATGCCTTAGTGTAGTCTCATTCCCAGTACACTTGAGGTCATCCATTAGGAATGGCATGATGCCTCTTGGGCTATATGAACCTGGTGGTAGAACCTCTACAGCACCAAGATGAAATCCCAACTCTCTGCATGCCACTTCTGCATTTCTCATTGCAAACAAGTCATCACAGACGACACCCCACTTACCAAACACTGCAAAAATAGTTGCAACAGTCTTAGCAATAAACAAAGTATGGTATTAAATGTTTAGTACAATAAAATCCCAATAACTTGACATTCCATATAACTCAATGATTTTTTTAGTTTAATATTTTTAATATATTTTATCATTAAGCTTGACTGTAATAATTTCTATAATCCAGTATGCCGTATAAACAATAAAGGTCAGGGCTGGGCAACTGGTGCTCAGAGAGCACAGACTGCTTACACCCTTGCAATAATATCTGTATGCTTAGCAGGTTACAAAAATGGTCACTCAAGGTATCCTACAAGTTGCCCAGGCCTTATATAAGTAAATTTTAATTAATGTACATATACAACTTGCCACATTCTCACAGTAACAAAAGGGCTGCTCACATATTGACCTCCTATATGTAATCAGAACATAAGCAGCTGGCAGACCATTGTCACAAAATCAAAAGCTTGCCGCTAATAATGTGGCTACATAGCACTAACACTTGTCTGAGGGTTTATTACTTTACCCAGTACTACATAGTAAGCTAAACTTTCAGTTACACATTTCTGGTTACAGTACCATTTCTCAGATTTCAGGCTTATTATTAGTGTTGTGTTGAGTTCTGTGAAAATGTCGAACAAGAAGAAAAGATGACAATTTAACATGACAATGGAAGTTAAATTTGATGGTTAAAACACTGGATAAAGGGGAACATTAATACCATGTGCAATAAATTTTAGGATATGTTATACTCTTTTGTTTCCTATGTTGTGCTAGAACATGCAGTTATGTAATTTGAAGTATTATGTTATGAGTTATAAATAACAGGCCCCTTCTTCTGTGAAAATAGACATTTCGGTAACTCGGCACCCTCTCAGTCCACATTAGGGGGAGTTATGGGGATTCTAATAATAAACTGCAACAGAAGCAATTTTGGGTAAGTGTATGTCATTTGTACCTGGTCGTCTACACGAAACAATAAAGTATTGGCACATGCACAGGTCGGCTAGTCAAAGCGATGGAGAGGTTATTGCCAACCGAAGATACAAAGCCAGATAAAAAGCCTTGCATGCAACGGCAGTAGCGCCAAAGTTGCATAAACATAACTAGTTCAGCAATCATGTATTTATATGTGTATTAGTAATTTGGGTAGTGATATATTAGTATTATAACTGTTATTTAACACCTTAAATACGTACTGCAACGTATGACTGGCATTCAGGTGGAAATACACATTATGGGCTCCTCTCAATACAAAATACACGTTATAAGCTCCCCTAAATAAGTAAAAAAATAAAAAAGATAATTTCACTAATACCTATTTAGAGAAAGTATTCCAACCAAAATTTTCAATATCGAGATTTCATTGAAAATACACGTTATGAGAATTTCTTAATGTAAAAGGTGTTTTTAGAAGGAAAAAAAATGTCAATGGCAAGTTGGAAGAGATGCACGAAATATTACTGCAGAAAAAGTGTAGGTCTCATTATAATGCACATTTTATATCAAATACTTTTTTTGGTAGAATTAACTATTTCCCAGATATTTAATTTATTGGTTTGCATTACATTTATTTCCGTTGAAAACTTGGTATGAAAGTTTTGGTTGGAATAAAGCACTTGTGCCTATTACATGTTAAATCATTATGCATGTGCAATGAGAATTCACTGGGTACTGACACTAGACTTCACATCCAGCTCGGGAAATATTTTAAAAGTCCTGGCGCATGCGTAATGACGGTGTGGGAGGCAATGAAAGATTAGGACTAATATTTTTGAAAGTATTTTTCATTATCAATCTGTAATGGGTTTTACTAACTTTTCTTTTCCCCATTGGAAACTAGGTACTGTTTCTAAAGTAAGAACAAATTAGAAGCTAAAAACTTCACTTATCTTAGTAATGTTGTTATTCTTTTGCTAACCCTGGGGTTTCAAGCTATGTCCAGCTTCTAATTTGTTCTTACTTTAGAATCTTGTTGCTTCACTGTTAATAGCTTCAATTTTCCTTATTTAGGTACTGTTTGTTCATTTGGCAGAAAATATTTAAGTTAGTTCTCTTCATTAGGTTGCAAATAGATATTGAAAAGACATCTTGTGCATCTCTTACAGTTTACCGGTTGTACAGAAGTCATTCAGAATGAATTAATAAATATGTAGCAATTTTCATGGACTGCACTATTAAAATAACTGCATATCAACTGCAACTGCATACCAGGTACAAACGACATACACTTAATGTAATTTTGTATAAGTTTTCAACAAATCAGTTTTCTTTTTTTATTACTATATGTTATAAAGTAAAAGCTACAAAAGACTGGTAGATCTTCTTTAGAAGAGATCAGTTTAACTAGAATTCAAATCAATGAAGGTTGTCAGATATTTTTACTGATTTTGGATGCTCTTGATAGTATCTGACATAAACACAAGGAACATGGTACAAAAATGATAATTATAATGATATGGTTTAGTGAATTTCATTTTTCTCTTTCCAAAATGTCTTCCAAGTTTATGCACCTTAGGGATATTTTATTTTATGTTGCTTCTTTAATTTTGTTTAATATGAGACATGGAAATAATTACCTTTGACTTCAAGACGCCCTTCATTGGAAACATTACTTCCAGCTAATCTAATTGCATAGCCCAAGTATTCAGCAGAACAATCCTTTTCATCAGATTTATCACCACATTCATTCTTACCATTGCAAACCTAGAAGATGTGGAAAATGAAACTAAACATAAATAGGTATTTGTGGTAATACACTTTTAAACTGAATTCATTGATACTGAGTGTAGTTATAAATTATTCTTAAACTTATATATGATTTGTTAAAAATAAATAGTTTATATCAATGGCAAGATTTATATAAAGTTTTGTGCAGTATAAAAACCAATAAATCTTGTTTAGGTTACCTGACTTATGTTGACACATTTGCCATTATCACATTCAAATCTGCTGTTATTTTTACAAAGTATGCTGTGGGCAGTAACCTCAAAATAGTGCCAGCCATTTTCTTGTACAACACTTCCTGAGAGTCCTCTATTGCTGTCACTAAGTAAACATTCATTTTGATCCTCTCTGCAAAATTAAATACAACAGAGGTATTTTGTAAAAAAATATATTCAAAATACATAATTCTTTCAGAATTGTCATTGAAATTGTTTTATAATTTCAAAAAATAACTTGCAAATATGCTTATTAATTTTAATATAAAGTTTAATATGTTTATAAAATCACTTAATATTTTTATTCTGTTAAGAATGCCTGTACTGCAAGACACAAATAGCTTATTATATATTTATGCCAACAAACTTACTATTGGTGTTTTTAAACATACAAACCGTGTGTGGGCAATGTTTGAGAGGAAGAATTGTTACTGAAATGTTCATTGTCACAGCTAAGATTTGACCTTCCACTTATCAGGCAGGTGCTCTAACCAATGGTAAGCGGAGGGTCTGCGGTTCAAATCCCAGCTGTGACATTGCATTTTTGAGTTCCAATTCTACCTCTAATACAAATAGCTTGTTTCTTCATTGAGTTTTAAACATATCAGAAAGATTATAAAAACAGATAGAGAATCATTTGGGGTGGTTACTGCCAAAGACAGCCAAATTAATCAATTAATACTCTTATATGTAAGAGTGAGTGGTTGGTTTTTTATCATAGTTGTACAATGTACGAGTGTGAGTGTTGTTTAAGGGCCTGTTGACAACTCGGTCATTAGGACTATACAATGCACAGACATACATTGACTGACCTGCCAATTTCTATGTGAGAGGCACTACATGTCATGGTCATCATCAGCTGTAGAACCAACAATGATGATCAGGGTAGTAATATTTGAAATATGACCTGAGTTTTTCAGTAATCAAATTAGTGAAGTTGTGTAAAAATGTATTTAGTTTTTATTAGACTCTTACTTGATCATCTTTCTTTCATAGAAGTTTGATCATTCTTACTTGATCATTCGTACTAGCTTCATATTATATTTATTATTAATTATATAAATCAATACATTGCGTAGGTTTTGCTGGCTGGTGTCCATCATATCTGAGTCTTCCGGGGGAGGCTGCATTTTCTTTATAATGAATGTCAACATTTTGCCCCCTTATGTTGGGCTTCTTCAGGTTTCACTCTGTGACGGCACCTACAAAACTGTACTGACCAGAGAGAGGAACCAAGCGGGCGCTTCCTTGTTTATACTCTGGTGGTGGTGGCAGTGTTTCAAGAGGTATTACACTGATTGGCTGATGATCAGCCAATCCCCGATTCTTTATTAGTGCCTGCCAGATGTATATCAATCAACATTTTAATACTATTGCAAATTGCTGATTAGAGGTGCTACCCAGATATGACCATGAAACTTTCATGATGAATACAGATGAAAAATATTTGATCATAAAATGTAGCTCATTTGTCATATAAATATTGAAAGCATTGAACGCTACACAGAAACAGGCATTGGGAAAGCATTTATAGTTAAACTAGACAGGTAATGCATAACTTCAGTTTATGTGTGATGAATCTTCACTTTCATTTTTAGTTGTTTCATTTCTCTAGCTACCATTACCTATCCTAGCTTTTAGGATAAAAGCCTGTGCTTTAGTATTAAATTAAACATTAGATTAATTATTTTTAATTTTAAAATACGCTCCTATTCACAATGTATCCATACTTTCCAGGTCAGTAAGGGATTAATCTAATTAAACAAAATTATCCTTATTTAGTGTTCTGGTGATCTATGGGTTGTTGAAGTTGGCATGCTGAATATTTGTCTGCACAGGCAGTTCAATCTTAATTTTGTTCTACCTAGTTATAAGAACAAATTATACCTGAAAAGTAACACATCCAACAATTTAGAAGCAGAACTTCATTCCTCTTTGTTATATTCCTTTTCAGTGAAGTATAGTATATACAAACTAATGTTACAGATAGAGCTCACCTTTAAAACAAACATTTCTTTATATTTATGTAGGCAGCAATTTAAATAGTTTGTAATTTTGACAATCTAATCATTTTTGTGATCTAAGTATATACTGTTCTAATTATCACTTAAGCACTATTAGTTCCAGAAAACAGTAATTCACAGTTTAATTTAAATCTTCCAAATTCAGAAAAAAGAATGATAACATTCACTGTTTTGTTACTCAAGCTATAGAAAGCTTAGCTATATGAGAAAATTAGGTATATTATTTTTTAACAAATTTAACTTCTATTAACCTTTATATAAGGCTTACTTATGACTGAAGGATTTGCATGTGAAACCTTTGGATTCAATGCAGTATCTTGCACAAGTGCCAATGTTTGTTTTCATCCACTTTTCTCGGATATGACCTCTTAATCGGCGATTTCTATGTTTGGAAAATTTATTCAGCATTTCAGCCCAACAATCCTGCTCATCATAACCATTTGAACAATCCTGTTAACAAACCAATGAATAATGTTGAAATTGCTTGATAGTTTCTAATATTTGGCTAATTGTGATATAACATTTCTAACTATTTACCGTATTGGCCCGCATATAAGCTGCACTTTTTATCCGAATTTCACCCTCGAAAAGTTAGGGTGCAGCTTATATTCACTGCCTATGTTTCTATATATCATATAGGTACTGTTGAAACATGTTCGTTTATGTTTATTATGTTCGTTTGCAACAATGAAGATAGCGTCTTTAACCGAAACTGGCAGCATGTCATGAAGCAGCAATCCAAACTTTTTTCGCTGGCATTTATTTCAATACATAAGCATGTACAGCTCAGGTCCAGTAAGAATTTAGCTGTATTTCATGTCTATATGAATTAAAGAGAAAAGCATCATCAAGTTGAGGAATTTGGCGTACCTATGATGCAAGCTTCAAACTTGCAGTTGTGCATTATGCCAAAACCCCAACCAACAGAGAGGCCAGAAGAAAGTTTGGATTGGACAAATCCAATGTCCGACATTGGGTTGCTTCAGAAGAAAAATGGAAAATGTCAGCTTCAACAAGAAAAGCGTTCAGAGGAGCTAAATGTGGCTAATATCTGGAACTTTAAGCTAGGGTTCTTGCCTATGTGCAAGATAAAGGAAATATGAAATGCCTATCTCACGAGAAATAATCCAGCTGAACACAATGGAAATTGCAAAAGAGTTAAACAGACCTCGAAGTGAATTTTGGGCAAGTATTGGTTGGTGCCATGGGTTTATGCAGCGAGGTGGCCTCACTCTCCAACGAAGTGCTACACTAGCACAGAGATTGCTAGCAGATTTTGAGGAGAAGCTGATTAAATTTCAGCGGTACGTCATACAAATGCGACAGTGCCACTTATACCCTTTTCATCAAATCGGCAATGCTGACTAGATGCCAGTATTTTTCGATATGCCAAGCAATACAACAGTAGATATGAAAGGGGTAAAGAGTGTCCCATTGGTAGGAACCGGGAATGAAAAGAACAGAATAACAGTTATGTTAGCTGTTACAACCGATGGGGGAAAATTGCCTCCTTATGTGATTCTCAAGAGAAAAACTATGTCCAACCAAAGCTTTCTCGAGGGCATAGTGATTCATTGTCAGGAAAAGGACTGGACGACAACGGAGTTGTTGGTTGACTGGCAATGTACTATTTGGAATGGCAGACCAGGAGCACTGCTTGCTAAAAGAGCCATGCTAGGGACATCTAACTCCTTCTGCACTACAAAATACAGACCTAGTCGTAATATCTGGAAGCATGACCTCAAAACTACAGATGCTAGATGTAGTTGTGAACAAGCCGTTCAAAGACAACCTCCGAAAACAGTGCGCAGATTGGCTCCTGGAAAAATATCATGCCCTTACACCATCTGGTAAGATTAAGAAGCCATCAGTCACCCTTCTGTGCATGTGGATTCTTGCTTCATGGGTCACCTTATCATCAGACTCAATCATTGGTGGGTTCAAGAAATGCTGCTTATCGAATGCACTGGATGGCAGTGAGGATCATGTATTATGGGAAGAAAATGAAGAAAATACTGGTAGCAAGAGTGAGAGTGAGTGTGATGAAGTGAATACTGAGAGAGATGACAGTGAATAAAACAATATTGGCAATGTGTTAGCTGTGAGTGTGTTGTACCATATGTAGGAGAAAGTGTTTAGATGTGTACAATAAAATGTTTCTTCATTAAACCCTGGTGCAGCTTATATTCGAGCATAAACTTTTTTCTTTTCCCCTCTCGAATATTAAAGAAGTAATTTATATGCAAGGGCGGCTTATATTCGGCACAATACAGTAATTTGGAGTTGATCAAAAAGATTTTAAGTATGAAACACAGAAAAATAGTGATAAATTATCTGGAAATGATATTAGGTAATAATAGGGCATTAATGACTTGTACAAGTAAAGAAGCAGTTGGGGCAGCATTCTTTGTGCATGTTCACTCATTATTGAGATATACCATTGTCTTCTGGGGTGAGTCTCCATTGAGTAAGGCAACCTTTGTTCCACAGAAAAAAAAAAGTATTAGAGTCATGGAAGGCATAAGGTAAACATCATCCTACAAACCTCTGTTTAGAAAATTAGGTATCCTTCCCTACATTTATGTTTAAGAAACAATTATGTTTATACTTTAGAACATTAACATCACTGATACACCATTTGCAATGAATAATACAGTGCATAAATATAATACCCGAAAAAATACACATCTGCATGTAACCAATCACAATACCTCACTCTATCAGAAAAGTACTCTCTACTCAGACATTAAATTGAGTAATAACCTGCTGAGCTACATCAAAGAAATAAAAATGCTAAATCATGTCTCAATGCATATCTAATTAACCACTATTTTACTTCATTGAGGATTATCTGAAATATAAGTGTTAGCCATAAAGCTTTGACTGGAAATATATGTTGGTTTTTGTTAGTTTTTATCTGGAAGTTTGTAATGCTAATCTTGCCATGCCACCAATTTACAAGCACTAACTCAACAATGTAAATGTTATGTGATGAATAAACGAATAAAACTTATAATTATATGAGATTGTTATAAATAATGTAGAGGAAAGAGTCGGAGAGACTGAGAAGTAAGGGATGCAAGAAAGACTTGCATGTAAAAGCAAGTAAGGAAATTAAGTAAAAAAGACTACAGTATCTACATTCAGCTCAGCAATATTATATTTTAGTAAAGTAAACTCTATAGTGTATGCTGACATTGTAAGATTTTCAGTCAGCATTGGAATATTCTCTTGGAAAAGGTATAAAATAAGATATCCTAGGCCATCTTTAGGCCATTTTATAGGCAGCTGATTTTCTCAAACATGATGTATACAGGGAACAAGGGAAGTCATTACATTCCTTCTAATATGTGCTTCATAGAAGCATTACAAACAAAAAAGTTTTATGGCATTTTGTTCTTTGATCAGCCGATTTTGAAAAAATAAATGGTCTTTGTTCCAAATTGGATGCATAATTCCACAAGAATGTACAAAGATAACAGTTTGTTACTTGTAAGATGCGTAGAGTAACTTATTTCTGACATAGCTTCGGTAGTAATTATGGCACATCACACAGGGTTTCAAAATAATTAATCACTTAAAAGACGTAAAGGAATAGGTACTCCAAACTACTTTTTCAGATGCAAGGTATGTCAACAATGTTGTGTTGAGGTTGGTCAGGGACTTGACCTGGTTTCCGAATGTAAACAGGTCAATCACTTTCTCTTTTACCTGTTTTGGCAGGTAACGGTTGTGATTGGCCTACATTCGCATAGTAAACATAGAAGGAGAGCATGGTAGCAGTAGTGTTTGTTTATGTACAGAACCAGTGAAAGTGACACACAATCTGTAGTGTCGCCAGCTTGCTTTCGACAAAACGATCTCCATAGGAAATGCCCAGAGACAAAAATGTAAGATACAAAATGTGCTCCAAATACTGAGATCTACCACTGGTTTAAGTTAATGCAATGACTTCCATTCCACCCAGTATGAATCCTCTGGATTTTTTCTTCTGGAGAGATGTGAAAAGCAGAATGTACAAAACAGCAACTACTGCCCTCGAATCTTTGAAAAAATGCATTTATCTGGCTGCAGAAGAAATATGCAACACTGAGAGTGTTTTTGTTAGAGTATGACATAATTGGTTAAAAAGGTGTGAGGCTTGCAGGTTTGCAAATGGTGGACATTTTGAAAAATACTTGTGAAGTGGGTGAACTGTTTGGTTCATAGCTTATTCTTTTGCTGCCACCTTAAAAATATCATTTGGTACACTTTGTAAGAGTGTGTTTGTTTATGTACTGATCTAGTGAAAGTGAAACTGGCAGTGCTGCCAGCTTGTTTTCAATAAAACTAAAACATCTTAGGAAATGATCAGAGACAAAAACTTAAGATACAAAATGTTTTCCAAATACCAAGATCTATCACTGGTTTAAATTAATGTAATGACTTCCCTTCCACTCCGTATATAATTTGTACAATACATAAACAGTGGAATTGCTTACAATGTAATGGTTACATTATGATTCTATGGAGCTAAAGTTACATCAGCATTGCAATGTGCAAGATTTGCAACTTTTACAATTTAAAAAGTGCATTCCAACCTCAACCAGCTCATGATGCAATCTACTTATAGCAGATGATGCTCTGAGGACAATATTGATGGTATAACCAGAACATCACTTCCAGAGGTAATGCTGTATTTGAGAAAAGTATAAATATTTGAAGACTTAAGCGAACAATAAGGAATACTTCAGAAATAATTGTCTATTTCTTAGTTTACTGTTATGCAATAGGATTAAAGCTGTCGTAAAAGGCTAAATTATGCATGAAAAATTGTGAAGTGACAATGGCATAGCACATGACATACAAGTTCTATGGTTGAACTCAGAATGAGTTTCCAGTCAAGCCTCCAAATAGCTGAACAGAGTTATGAGTGTGTCCTGTGGGCTAACTCAGGGATACTGGTTTGGGCCTTGGCACTGCACAATTTTTTTATGTTTATAAAAAATGTATCCAATTATCGATAGAATATAAAAAATGGAGTCTGAAGATTAACTACAATAAAACAGAGTATCCGATGAATGATTTAGGTGAATTAAACATTTTGTAACGGAGTATTTTGATGGGCGGCATGGAAGAGCCAAAAGGAAGGGACTGGCGGCTCAAAGATGGAACAGCCGGGTGTGTTACGTCAGAGACAAAAGCTGGTTGACGGGGTGATTTTTTCTGTGTGCTGTGTGTTAGCGAGTAAACCGTCTGTTGTGCCCTGGAGTGGGTTGGTCCCAAGCAGCCTGGAGTCGAATGGGGGACCTTAGCAAGTTGGTTAGACGGCGAGGAGCCATTCGTGAACCTAGTCAGGCATGCAAACCTGACTCTGCAAGTCACATATTATTCAACCTTGTTTATGTGTTCCTTTGGGAATTGAGCTGCATGGACTTTTGAGTGGAATTAGCAAATTAATTCCTAGTAACAGTCGGTGCTTGTATGGAAAGGAGAATTTGCTGAGCATCCATGAAACTAGAGAGACCAGCTGCACTTTGACTACGAGGGTGTTGACTTTCCAGGCTGGGAGTTTGCCGTCCACCATGTGACTCCGAGTTGCAACATAGGGATGAGTACCAAGTTAACAATTAATAGTAGTTCTTTGTGGAAGTAGGGAAAATCTAAAGGAACGGTTAACTGTCAGGGTTGCACATTATGAGATACCTTTCATCATTAAACTGGGGAACAACTTAGTAAAGTGAGGTGTCTGTGTAGAGCTTGTAACAGACATTAAGGAATATTTGTACATGAGGCAGGAGTGTTTGTTTGGTGATAACAGTTGGGGGCGAGGATAGAATTGCAGTGCCCGATTATAGAAAGCCAGGTTTTCCTGTTAGATTGAAGTTTCTTGATCTGTCTGTTTTAATTTGAAAGTTATGGGTAAATTTGTTGTGTTATTTTAATATTTACATGTTTGTATTTTATAGAGTTTATTTTATAATAAATGTTATGTTATGTTGTATTTCTTGGCATTACTTGTTACTATCCTGGCTTGATCCTGCGGAAGAAAGTTGTTAGTAAAGGGTAAGGAAGTAGGTGAAAGGAAAGCGCAAAGGGAGGCATAACAATTTATGGGAAAAAGATAAAGAAAGTTAGCAGCTTTTGTAGCTTAGGCTCAATTTTAGAATAAGAGGGGATATCAAACATGGATATCAACTTAAAAGATAGTAATGGGAAGAAAGTAATTGGAATATTAAATTCAGTTTTATGGAGTAGAAACATCATTAACAATAAAAAAAGTATGATCTTCAAAACAATACTACAGAGCATAGTTTTCTATGTAGTAGAAACATGGTTTTTACATCAGAAACACATTAAGAAGTTGAATTCACTGGAAAGTCAGCCAGAATCTCCAGGAAAGACAAAATAAGGAACAATAAAATATGACTAATGGAAGTGGAAGAAGATAGTTGTGTTACAATTGAAAGGAAAATACTCCAGTGATACGGTTACATACGTAGAACAGAAGTAGGAAGAATACCCAAAATCATACAAGAATGGGAAATTAAGAAAAACAGACAGTGAGGATGACCTGCTATTACCTAGATACAAAATGTACACATGTCAATGGAGAGATTTGGTGCAGCTGAAGAAGATGTTACATGATAGAGATAAATAGTGTAGTATTGCACAAAAACAGTGACAAGTTCTCTATGCTAGTATTTAATGTACAAATTTATTTTGTTTATATGGTTATATAATTTAATGTACATGTTTATTGTAATATTGTTCTGTTGGACACAAACCTCTGTAATGAGGGAATTTCTCACTTAATAAAAATAAAGACTTGGACACCTAATACACAATAATCTAATTTTAAAGTCCCTGAGGTTTAGCACATTATAATGTGAATTGTTTTTGATTGTCTGCATTTTTAATAGAATAGGTATAATGATTTCTGCCCCATTGGACTGGCATGATGCAATATGTTAGTATTAATGCCAACTCCATTCTTCATATGCATGCTGTTGCATATTTTGTGCCAGTCCTTCACAATATATTTGGCAGACAAGTATATTGATATTCCTTTGATCTATGGAGAAACAAGAGCCAATGCACAAGCAGCTCAGCATCTATTTCGGAAGAGATATACTCATATACAACATCATAAACTGTAAATGGAACAATTATGAATTAAAATAATAACAGCTTTAAACATAATAATTGTTCAACCAATGTTTTCTGTGAATATTACATAGTAAAAAAATTAGTACATACAGGGAATTTAAACCACCTCTACAGCACAAGGATTGCTTATGAATCATGCACTTATTCCAACTGAGTTACATAGTAACTTCAGACATAAACATTTCATTTAACATGTAGTATTTGCTGGTCCCAGTGTACATTTGCAATGGTGCAAACGTCAGCTGTCTAATGATGAGTATATTAAAAGACAGTGCTCTAATATCTATATTAGTACTAATTATGTTGAGCATGTAACCAAGGACATCCATGTTAAATATTTGGATAGAATCTAGCATAGGAGCTCATGTTTTCATGTTAGAGTATAAAATGGATTACATAAAACTGAAAACTAAGGGAGAGCTGATTCACCTGGTGTAAGAAATCAGGATAATTTCCTTAGGATATCTATTTTAAAGAGAACCACAGAAAATGATCCTATCATAACTGGTGATATGTTGTACAATAGACTCCCATCAAGTTTAAAAGATACTAAAAATGAAGCTGTTTAAACCTGCATTGAAGAAATACTTAATTGAAAGATGTGTATAACCAAATATACCAATTTAAATAAATGGAAATACTTCTCAGTCACTCAATTTTGCTAATATAAGAATAAAACAGACCTTTACTCCATTGCACTTCCATTTGGTAGGTATACATTCTCCTGGTTTACATTCATATTCATTTGCCCCACAACCATAAATTGTGAGAGACACGGTTTTCTCTAAAACTGAAACATGAACAAGACTATTAGAGAAAATTATGTGATTTTTAAGTAGCTAAAACTACAATGATATCTATGTATTTCTTGAAGAAACAAAAAAGAAGTTCAGCATTTCTTTGTGTTGCACATTCTGTTCCTCTTATACATACCATTACTCCAACAAGGGGGTATATCACAATCTTCTTTTTTCCCTTCTCTGTCATAACACCATGGCTGAGATGAGCTGCCAATATAACGACAATGATTGTGTCCAGTTAAATTGGCCAACCTCTCTCGTCTTGATACTCGATACCCTAGTTTTGAAACAACAGTGGGGTCATCCCATGGCAGACAAGCTGAACCACTTACAGTAACATTGGCCTTTCCAAGATACATTCTGCCGCTCTTTGGAAGACATCCTGCAAACAATTTTAAATTTTGATACCTCAAGTAGATATAATCTTTGTAACTTTTATGTTTCTGTATTAAAAATCAAGAATACCAGATCAAGAATACTTAACATAAATCTTAGGCAATGTGGCATACTCATATAACTACCATAACAACTTTACGTAGTACTTTCTATATTTCATATAAAATGATTCATCTATTCGTGTTACATTGCTCAGATCAAATTGTTGACCATAAATTATCTCAAATGAAGCAATGTGGACTTGGTTGTATGCATGATGGAAGATAAAATACAACTCTTTGCATATAGTAAATCAGCTCTTTGTTGCCAATGAATTGATGTGGAGTAGTTCTTTTCATTTCTTTAAATTTATGTTTTAAGGTCCTTTGCTGCTTGTTTATGGTAGGAAGAGAAAGTACTGCATTCCATCCAAAATTTTGGTATAGATATTTCACCACAAATACGTTTTGAGATCCCTGGATCAAAATACATATATAGTTTTTATAAAAATGCCCATGCATGAGCGTGTGTGCACACACTCCCAGGTCCAAAATTAGCCTTTGTATGCACAGTTTTGCATTACTTCTATTTCCAGAAAAATCAAACTAAAGATTTCAACTAACATATGCTATGTTTAAGACATTACATGAGAAACAAAAAAATATTTCTTAAATTTTTAGTGAGTTGTCTTAAGTTCTCTTCATTTGGATTGAATTTTATATAGTGTTATATAGCACATTCAGTCAGATTCATATTGTTTGATCCAAGATATTTTAATTGTACATTTACTATGAATAACATAACATGAAGTGAAAAATAACTTTTTATGTACATGCTGCAACATAGAGAATGTCCCAAAAGACACTGACAATTATGTTGTGTGGGACGGCAAACTGATTGGTTTTCAAACAGGAACCCCTGTCCAGAAATGTACGGTGTGGACGCTGTAGCACATCGAAGTGCGAGATCGGTGTACATTCACATTTTGTCAATAAACCCAACATCAAGTTGTCAGCATTAAAAATGGTCTACGAATTATGTACCTCCTACGTCATTGCAGAGACTACATCGGTGGTGGTGAGCCCCATGCACATGATCTAATATGTGTGGTTGTCTTTGAAAACTTTCAGTAGAACCGTGGATTCAAACCATAAGGTCCTCCACTGACATTACAGAAGTGCTATACACCATATCCTTCATAGAACACAAAAAATAGTCAAGAGGAGTCAGATCTGGTGACCCTGCTGGCCATGGAATTGGTCCACCTCTACCAATCCATCGATTTGTATATGCGATGTTGAGGTGATTCTGCACATTTACATTAAAGTATGCCGGAGCTCAAGTCGGCCATGTTTGCAGCTGTGTACTGGTATGTGTCGCACTACTGTTAATAATGTTACTGAATTGGAAACTACACAAGTAGCACAGCAGAATGCGCACCAGGGATTCTGTGGAGGAATCTAGTGCATGCACAGGAATGTTACCATGCTCAGATCATTCATCCCAGTGGCTAAAGGGATGCATATCTTTCATATTAAGATACCAAAAGAAATGTTAACAAATTGTCACAACTGTTCGTTCTCAAACTTCAATGTTCTCCAGCGTCCAAACCATACATTTCTGGACAGAGGTTTCTATTTGAAAACCAATCAGTTTCCCATCCTGCACAACATACTAAGCGTTGTCAGTGTTTTTTGGGACACTCTGTATATAGACATTTGTGGAAGTGTAATGGGTGCGTTGCTCTTCAGGGTTTTATTTTATCGTGTTAATCTGTAAGCTGAGGTTTTTAGCTATTTACGGTTTTTATTGTTATTTTAAGGTTCAACTTTTAGCCTGAAAAGTTAATGAGTGTTTTTAAATTTTAAACTTTGACCTAGGGCCCAAATGACCTAGCTGTCGACGGGCCCTTAAACCCCACTCACCCACACCCTTGTAATGGGTAGCTAAGATATGATTGTGTACTATATGACTGTTTTTTGCTATACGACGATGACGATGACGATAACGATAACGATAACAATAACGATGATAATGATGGTGGCGGTGGCGGTGGCGGTGGCGGTGGCGGTGGCGGTGGTGGTGGCGGTGGTGGCGGAGGCGGCGGTGGCGGCGGCGGAGGCGGTGGCGGTGGCGGTGGCGACGGCGACGACGGTGATGACGACGGTGATGATGGTAATAATAATAACGATAACAGCAACAATAACAATGATAATAACAACCACAATAATAACAACCACAACAATATACTAAGGACTTTTATGCTTGAAAAAGTCCATCATCCTCCACCTGCAACCTCCAGAAACAGAGGCTAGCATGCTACTCCTAGATCACGGAGGATGGCATGGAACCTTGTGGAACACATAGTTAATGTTCAGTGGACTGGAATGATACTAATCAATCTCTGATTTTCTTTTGTTCTCTATTCCCATTATTTGCAATAGATTATAAGTACATTTACTAAAACTTGGCCGACAGGTGCACAGCCTGTCTCCTATACACATGCATGGACGTCAAATCAAATCTCAAATCAATTAATAATTTAGCAGAATAAACAGGAAACATGCTTATCACAGCAAATAAGGAATGCTGCCCATTTTCATTGATACATCCACAGCATCTTAGAGAATTTTCATTCACATTCATTATTTCTCCTGATATTTTGTTTTAATTTTGTCTTGTGCAAGACGTGCAAAGATTTTCGAGGTGACCATTCTAACTTTTCTCTAATTTTGTCTAATTCCTGTTCCACAAGCATCACAATTTTACCTTTTACAATCAAATGAACAATGGAACAACAATGGAACATTCATGTTAGGAAATTTAGTTTCTAATTGCCTGACAACTTCCCCACAAGATGAATTAAGCACATACGTATAATACATAAGCACTCCCTGTTGTACTGCATACTGCAGTTGATTCATTTTGAAAACACTTCAAGCAAAACTAACCACTTCTAACACTTCTAATGTTATTCATGTGTGAACTGGACTAGTACAGCACAAAACACCTACCTAAGAGAAGTAAGACTGACGCATGTGTTACGATTAGCACATACGCACAGGGAAACATAGTGAAGGTCACACGGGCCATGCACCAGCCAGCCAAATTTTGTGGTAAACGTACTGTACAAGTATGATTTTAGCCATTCATTTGCTAACCTTGATTCCAAGTCTCTCTAGTTTAGTGAACATTTGCTGGTGATTAATAGTGTCGAAGTCTATTGTTAAACCTAAGCAAGCAGCCAAGGTATACTGCTTTGGGTCAATGGTTTAAGGGATTCTGCTATAAGTGAGGAAAACTTGGTTTTAGTTGACTAATTTTTACTTTCTCTACTGGTAAGTAGGGGAAGTATTGCATTCCACCCAAAAATTCAATCACGAGATTTTACCGGAAATATATGTTTTGAGGCCCCCTGAATCCAAAAAAAGCATTTTTAGAAAAAGGTCCGTGTGCGTGTCTGTGTGTCAGTCTGTGTGTCAGTCTGTCAGTCTGTGGATAACATAACTCAAAAATGAAATCGGTTAAAAACCAAAGTTGGTATTTAAGTTTAATGTCTTTCAAGGATGTGACACGAAGATTTTGAAGAAAATAGCCCTACACTAAACTACCCTTTACATGGAAAATTTTCGAAAATTTTGATTTTCTTGAAAATGGCTCTAACAATTTTGATTAAAATGTTATATGTTTGAGATATTTTGAGATATTTTGATGACAAATGAAATGTATATCTTGAATTTTCTGGCTATAGCCCCTGTAGTCGTATTTACTCTGGATGACTTTTGCATAACTGGTAAACCGTTAGAGATAGACCATATTCTAGATGCTCTTGGGCTTTGAGCCAGGTGTAGTGATGAAAAGACATAAATCATATTTTAGAGATAGACAAAATCGTACTGTACAAAAAATGTAGATCTTGCTAAAATACAGAATTTATGTCTAAATAAATTTTCTTGTAGGGTGAATCTTTTTGGAGATATTCCCTGTTATGTGTGTGTGTTTCAGAAAACTTAAAGCTTTCGTAAAATGGAACATTGTTGTTCATTTTTTTATATGTTACGTGTGCAAAGAGAACAGAATCTCAAAGCTTTAAAAGATTTGAGTATCACACAAAGCCTACTGTATTCTAACATTCCCCTTGCACCTACAAGGAAATAACCAGTAAGGTAATTTGTACAAATATTTATTTTAACTAGCACGAAGAAGAAATAAGAATAAGAGTTTGCAAGAATAGTTAGTACAAGAGTAGAGAAAGTAATGTGAGTGCAACACATCAGATTTTTTCTGAAGCCATGGTGAAATTCAGATAACAATTTATGTTTTTCCAGAAAGTTTGTGAGTCAATTATTTATTATTTCACATCAGAGGCCTGCCAGAATGTCAATTTTGCCAGATTAAGTACAGGAGAATCTCACCTTTACATTCCTAGAATTAACATTTTTCCCAGTTTTCTAGTTTTTTTTATAAATTTTAACTTCTCTCAGTTTGCATTTCAAAGTGAGCAAATATTTTTTTAAAATGGTACAAACTTGAAAAGTCATAATGTGGTTACAATCCTTGGTAGAAATGGACCTTTGTTCATCTTTGAGTACTCTATGTCAAATTGCACAGTTTCAAGAAAATTTTACCTTCACCTCTCCAATTTCATTGATATTAAATTTACATACCTGTGAATGAAAAAATGATACCCCTATTGTTTTGTTAGTCTGTAAATTAATTATTTTAGTGAATATAAGACTAAACTAAACCTCAGTGCAACAGCCCATGAAGGGCCAAGGCTTGCCACCAAGCCACTGTGTCCCCCACCTCTACCCACTACAGGCGTCATTGGTGGGGTGCAGTATTGGAGGGTGGGACGTAGTCAGTGCCTCTAACCCTCCCGGCTAGTTATATAGCCTTCTCAACCTGGGGTTGCTACTTCTCCATCAAGTAGCTCCTCAGTTGGTCCCTGGGACCTAACAAGGCTGAGTGCACCCCATACCAGACATCCCAGCGGGGAAAAATCCCCATGCTGGTACCGGGGATCGAACCCGGGTCCTCCGTGCCAGAGGCAAGAGCACTACCAACTGTGCTACAGAAGTGGTCTTAGTGAACATAAAACATTAAATTTTCAGATATTTTGCGTACACCGTTCTACAAAAGTATATTAAATCTGGTATTACTTTCTAGATTAATATGACCATTGGCTCATTTTCTATATTAAAATACATTAATTAAGGAAATTGAAGCTATTAACAGTGAAGCAACAAGATTCTAAAGTAAGAACAAATTAGAAACTAATATATATGCTTCATTTACACATTTAAAAAAAAATAGTTTAGTATTTTCTATTTTCACAAAGCAAATATCACTAACAAGCTGGTCCTGCAGCGCAGTTGGTAGAGCACCTGCCTGCTGTGCAAGGGGCCCCCGGTTTGATTCCTCGCAGGGAGGTGGAAATTTTTCTCCAGCCAGGATCCCTGAGTATGAGTATAATGGTGGTGCCGTTAGTGGTTAGATCGCTTGCCTACCACCTAGGCAATCCCAGGGACTCGCATGTGGTATTCGTGGTGGACGAAGCAGCGTCTGGGCAGGTTTTCTCTGGGTTCTCCAGTTTTCCCCACCACTCATTCCACCAATTGCTCCATTATCACCTTTCCAATCATCCATTTAACCTGCGTTTCATATCCTCCTCTTCCTCACTATCATATCTGGTGCTTGGCTGACCACCTGCTTCCAGGTCTTCACTCTGTCTGGTCCAGAGGTCCCTCTGCTCCCTGACAGGGTCTGACCCTAGACACTGGCTTGTAAGTCCTAGGGGTGTAAGTTCTACATAAGGGGAGGGTAATCAGGGAAAGAAGAAGAAGATATCACTACCAATGCTAACCCTTAAATTAAAATTCTAGAAACAAATTTAAAATGTAGCTTGATGATGCCATATAATCCTAGAAAAAATTCGAATTAAAATTCCACATAAATACAGAGAAATTAAATAACAAACTGTGCAGTCGAGCAGTAACACTGCAGTGCTGCCTTTGTGTAAGTGAAGAGGTACATACACCGTGTGCCAGCTGATTGCATATCATGTGTTGCAATTCTGTCAAGGTCAAACTGTTAGCACAAGCTCTGCAATAGCTATAATGGATACTTTGGCCCATCACTCTCTTCACACAGCACAAAGTTAACTTTCCACAACTTAAAATTCCAATGTTCTGCTTAACAGGCTTAACAGAAACCTTTTGTAAGGTAGCTATGTCCAGACATTTTGGGGTCTGGGTTGCTCAAATTCCCTTTTCTTTGGCCAACTGTTCAGATATTTGCATCATGTTAGTTGAGACATGAAAATGTTGTTTTATTTTATTGTACGATCAGACGTCAAAAATTATCAGTAGTTGTATTTTAAGATTTTTGTCATCCATTTCATGGTAAGAATCTACTAATTTTTGTATTATTTCAGAATTATTTGAATTTTCATTTGAAGCAGAGTCTGCAATATGGAATATTTCCTGCTTCATTGTCTGATATTTTCTGCAGCTACTGTTTAAGGTAGCACTTTTGTGACATGTTTCTTTTCTTTATTGGAGATTCTCCTATTGCTGCTACACTCTCGTTAAATTTTCCTATTACATCCGTCGTGTCCATGCCTACTGTGTCACCAAACAATGAGGAGCTATCACTCTCTGGATTTTCATGTTCTACCAAATTTTCATTAGCACTAGGTACACATAACTTGGTGGTGATTTGATCTTTGGAAGCTTTGAAATTTTCATGCAGCAATTATCACAAACTTTCAAATCACAAAATAAGTTTAGGCCTTCTAATTTAAGTTTAATCAAAATTGCTGAGGTCACTGGTCTTATCTCTTTGTTTTTAACTCTGTGATTAGCTAATCTGAATGGGTTAAAGCAGTAGTTGTAACTCCGTAGTACTAAATCAGCCATGATTATACACAAGGACACACAAAATCAAGCTCAGACTAAAGGTAAACTAGCAATATAATTGGTGATTCATATAACCCTAAAAATCAGATGTGAAATGATACCTCACCCACATGTTCAGAGTACTTCCCTCAATTGATCCAAGTGACTTGCCATGCACATGACATTGGTAAAAAAATTATATCACTGCCTAATGGAATTCCATTCTGAAACCAACATAGTTCAATGCACAATATTTCAAAAATTATAATTATATTTTTTCAGCATTTTAAAAGTGAGCGGTTATTAATTAAAAATACTTTTAAAAGTACTACTCCCTAAAAGGAGCCCATTTTATATTTTGAGTGAAGCTAAAACATGGTACATAAAGCTACAACTTTTACTTCAGAATGCCACAAGCAAGAAAATTCTACAATTCATATAATCTTCGTTATAATGATTTTTATATAATACAACTTTTAAATATATGGAAAAGATAATATTCAAAAAACCACACAATAAATGTGTAACACCAAAAAGAAAACATATGTGTTATTTGATGTGATCCAGTAATAAAAAGGTTTTGGAGAAAATACTATAATGCCAAGTTTCAGGTGTTCGACTTTATGTGGAATGACTCCTTTATGAGATGCCTTGTAGGTAATTTGAATATGCATTACCATGTAAGTCCAATACACATGAAGCATTAGTTACCATGTGTTTGCAAACCCAATTAGTCATAGTCCTGGTTACATGTGGTCATTGGTAGAAATAAGAAAACCTTTGTTTTCATTTACTTGGCTGCATTGCACTTAGCACACATAGCACATGTTTTCAGCTTATAATATACAATGACCGCCAAAGAAAATCTCTCTGCATTTCCGGTCTATGTCACATTATTTATCACTGTGCAAAGCCATAGCCATTCTGTGGCTGCTTTAGGCCACAGTGCAAGGGTACATTTCCTAAAACAACCAATGAAATGGCCACACCTGTGTACAATGATAATGTGACATAGACCGGAGAGGTAGAGAGATTTTCTTTGGCGGTCATTGCATCTGCATGTTATACTATATATAAGTGCTTCAGTATTTCTTCCTAATGTGATTTTTTAGTCCTCTTTTTATGCCTATGCATATGATACATCTTTCCTCAATGTTAATAAAGATTTCAAATTACTGAGAGTGTTTGTAAATGATACCATGCAGCAAGCTCAAATTTGGTTTAGAAGTAATGGCTTCCTTATGAATCAGAGCAAAACTCAAAACATCATTTTCAGTCTGAAATTCACTAACAACTCTTGTATAGAATAAAGACATTTTTTAACTAAGAAGTTCTGTAATTTGGTTTTAAAAGGCTTTATTTTGTCTACCAGTTTTATATGAAGTGGCAACTTGTCATACAGTTTTATACCATTGTAGGTGAACGAATGTTTTTACAGAGTAATATTATGACAGATTGTTGACAGATTTAAGCTTCCTCTTGTGTCACGTTTATGTGTCATTTGGTAAGTTTTTAAGTTATTTACACTTGCTTTAATGTGTAAAAGAAGTATATGTATACATACATGGAAGTATCATTATTTTAAGTTCTTTAAAATATGCTCTACAGCTCACATAAATGGATTGATTAATAATTATTTGTATGACACCTTTTTGCAATTTGAAAACTTTTCCTGACATCTTTGAGTTACCCCAGAAGATGATACCTAATTTAAAAGGGTATGAAGTATGCTACTCTTACTGTATTCATGTCTGTTGTCATTTTTAATGTTTTTATAGCATAACAGTGCTTACTTAATGTTTTGATCAGGTTTTCTATATGCACAGTCGAATCCAAGTTTTGATTTAACCACACACCTAAGAATTTAGTGTCTGTTACCTAAGTGATTTTAGTACCATTTAGATGAAAATCTGGAAAAGCAATACTTGTATTTGCTTTATGCCAGAAACCTATTGCTGCTGTTTTTCCTCTATTTATACTTAGTCTGTTCTGAGCAAACCAGTAGTTATGTAATAATCGTTGAATGTTATTTGCTTTAGCTTTCATCAAGAATAATAGTGATGGGAGGTTGGGTAACTCATTGGCTTTGTTAACAGCTCTCCTTTTGATGTTCTGTGGTTTGAGTGCCAAGTGTGGAGTAACAATTTTAAATTGACCTATTACAGGCCTCCTCTGGCTAATTTTTGCAAGGTATTTCTAACATGTTTCAAAGTGCACAGTAAAATGGGTGGGTCAGTGACTATCAACTGCACGTAGTGATGTGTGGGCAAAGTTCTTGAACAAGTGCTTGGCAAGAGCAAATTAGCATAGATATCAAAATTCTCTGAGTGATGGTGGTAAATCTGATGGTCTTCAGTAATCTGCGAACCTGTCAGGTGTGGAAACAAGTGGAAATTATAAATCTACTACACCTCTTGTGCTTACATCTCTCTGGGAAGAAATTCATTTGTTTGTGAACTATTCTGAAACACTAATGTCTAGCTTGTGAAGAGGCTTTCCACAACATCAAAAAATTCAACTTGAAAAGACATTATTTATATCATGCTAACAAATATGACATGTGACCATGTTAAACAGCTTGAAGGAGTGTGAGTCTGTAGAACCTGAGAAAAATTCTGCCAAACTAGTGGATCATAACAGAAGTAAGGTGGGCCATGCTTCTAAGTAACAACTTCCACTTCAAATAGCAAGACAATTAACACTATTCATAAATGGTGTATTTGTGTAAGCATGTCGAATCACTGTTAGTGAAGAGCTCAGCTCACACAGATCCAACAGTTTGAAACAATAAGCTTGTCATCTTCCACAGTAACAATCACATTCAGGATTTAGCTGCCAATTGTAATCTCAGTTAGTAAATACTCCAAAGCCTTTATTATACTTTGGCACTTGATGAAACCATAGGTATCAGTTTTATGGCTTAGCTTCTCGTTTTTATTTTGGAAGTAAATTCTACTTTGCAGATTAAGGAGTAGACCTTGTGATGGCATTGCCAGAAAATGGATTTTTGAGAAAGATTTTTCAGTAGAGCAATCTGCCCTAAAAGCAATTCACACCAAGGTCCACATATAATGGAATGTTTTCTTACATCATTTTAAACATATCACATACCACTTTGGGAAAATACTTAAAAAGTACAAAATCAACACAATACATAAACCAAGAACTAAAATTCAAAAACTTTGAAATCTGCTAAATTTACGGGAAATGCCTTGTATGTTCCTGAAGTAGATATATAGAGTATCTTGCTCAGCAATTCTGTTTATATTGGCATAGCTAAACACAGTATCAATGCTCAAATAACAGAGCATAAAAGGCATTGCTGCCTTGCATAGACAGTCAAATCTGCAGTTGCTGAACGTTTTGTTAGCATTAGTTATCATATCTGCTATGATAATACTTAAGTGTTAGCAATCACAAAATGTGTCATGCTAGTCTTCATAGAGAAGTGATTGAAGTGTACAAACATTCCAATAACACCATTAAAAAATATAAGATATTGAAGCTCAATCATGTATGGACATCAGCAATTGCATGCTACTGCAGACCCACCAATTATGAACCACTTCTGACCTTGGCCTGAGCTTAAATTGTGAAGTCTTTTCCACTTTGTTGGCAGTTGTTAAGCAGCCACATATTATCTTTTGAAAATGGCAACAAAACAGTTGACCAAACTGTTGTGTGAAGAGTTTTAGATACAGACTATGATCTTCCAGCCCGGAAGCTATTAATAACTTGTCAATTATGGACAGCATTACAAACAACAAATAATTACTGTAATAAAATGCAATGGAATTTATACAAGGTGTTAGGGATACAAGAGCAAACTTCAATGGTGACTTCTTGATGTTAAGCTGGAACATAGCTTTGAGAATGAGTTGGAGTCAACTTGAAACTTGAGTCAGTTTTGCAAAAAGAATTTGCAACATTACAAAGATAAGTGAAGTTTTTAGTTTCTAATTTGTTCTTATTTTAGATTCCTCTACCATTTTTGTCTGTAGTGCATGGTTGCACAAATAAAAAATAAAATTAATCAAATGTTTGATAGGCAACATGTCACCACTGCTTTATTGTTTACTTCTGCAATTAGCATAGATAGGTACAGCTTCAAAATATGAGTTATTCGTTCTTTTCCATTTGTTGCTAAAATAACTTATTTAGTCACAAAATTATGTTAAATAATTTTATTCCAGCATGTCTATTGAAATAAATTCATGGATACACATTTGTCAAGTGTGCAAAGAGAAAGGTCAGGAATGTTGACAGATCTCAGGTCTCAAGTCTCATGAATACTTCTCGGAAAGCTTGAAAGAAGCTTACCCCTCCCCTCATTACTAATATAAGCTGATAACAGACACACAGACACATGGCAAAACCAGTATTCTAGGATGGTCTGGTTTGGACTTTCACTCAGTGTGGATGTGAATGCCTGGATGACACCAGTAGCCATATTAGTAAACAAAATATTTACCTCTTCAGTCCTGCTCTGTTGCCAGACTGTGCAGATAATGTATTCAATAATGTCCAATTATCTCCTTTACCTTTCATGATACATGAATTCGCTTCTGAATTTCTTGTTGATCATATATGAATCTACCATCACATGAAATCTGTTCACTTATATCTCTAGCATCCTGTTATATAACAATGTTTTAGGTTTAACATACTTTAACTGAGTAGGACCTACTCGATGATGAATGAAATGGAGAAATGATGCTCAAATGAACCCAGGCTCCATAGAACTTAGAGTTATCCTATATGTATATTTTTAGGACTAGGAAAAACCTTGGGAAAAAAGTTATTTGAGTAATCCCTAATTGAGGTTTGAGCTTGGAACTTCTTGAATGTAAGAAGAAAGAGGAGGAAGAGGAGGAGGATTGTGTTTATGCATTTGAATTCAAATAATTTTTAAAAATATCCAGGTCAATTAATGTGAATGGAAAGTATTAATTTAGATACACGTTTAGAATAACTTCTCTTCAATGTAGAATTTGAAGCAGCAACTTCATACTGATGATTTGTTTACACATTCATACATTTTAGTTTACATTTTTATTTTGGTTACCCATTCTATCACTTTTGTTAAATTATTTATACTAAGAATTTTGAAACTCTCTTATTTATTTACATTATTCTAAAATTTAACCATTTATTGAAAAAAAGCATATTTTTACAATTTTAGGGACCACAATGACTGCAGTGTTCACTGCTAGCTATCAAAGTTTGGGAACTGCTGCTTTATATGCTTAGAGTTAAGTAATGTGGCATTACCAATATCATCAACAGGTCTCTCACAGATGTAGGGATGGCTGTGAGTGATACTACAATCTTCAGTGTCCCAGTAGAAGTAGTTAGCAGCACACAGTTTCTTGTTTTCATCATGATGATGTGAATGAATGTCATCCACTGGATGGTTTGTGTAGTATGCAAGCTCACAAGGGAACACTCTCTTGGCTACAATGCACAGTGGACGTTGACCAATTACAGGGGCTTCTCTATGTTCTCCTGTCCAACCTGTGTGAAGAACTTGTATTAGTTACGTTTTTGGCTTTTCTCCTTTGAATTGATCTAGTGACTTATAAATACTTGGTAAGTAAGGCTGTGGTAGTGTTATAGGATGTCAGAAATGAGAAACATTTATATTTGTGAGGCCCTTGCAGTCCATTAGGGAGACACTGGATATCAGAAGTACTTGCTCCTGGTAATAAAAATTGTGTATTCAAAATGCTGACTTTAAACTACTATTGTCCATGATATTCTTTGTAGTGAGGAGTTCAGTTTTGCATTTTTAAATCAAAAGTCATGGCCAGTTATTAAGATGCTAGTTCCACATTGTAGAACTTTAATTTGAAACACATAATTAGAATAAATTTCTTGGTTATTTATTTATGTGCCAACAGTCTATGATGCTCAGCCCACACTACTTCTGAAATCTTTCTAACGTTAAGTACTTGAGGATTATATATAAGGAGCATTAAATCAAAAGAAGGACTAGATGCATAATAAAGAAATCTTTCAGGAGAGAGGAAAAACTGAGATCTCCTAAACTCACCAGCACTTTGTAAAGCTCTTCATACCTAACTGTAGTGCAAATGCCATTTTTCTAAATACTGTTATCACCTGTAATAAAAATATCATATATATTACTTGTTGACCTAGGCACAAGTCGAGGCAACACATTGTAATAGATTTTAATTTAGTCAAATGTGCCAGTTGGAGAGCTTTGAGACGTCTATTTTACAAGGTCAGGGTTTAGTCAATTAGTAAAATGACATGCCAATTATTTTGTCAATTCTTCTAGTTTATTGCGGGCACCTTGTGTTAAAATATCATAATATCACATACATTCATGGTTTATAGGTTTGATCAAGCAATGTTCTTAGTTATTAAAGTTATTGAAAAATAGTAGCATTCCTTCTCAACAGTTGATCTCCCTTATATTCAGAGCATAATAATACTTTTTAGTCAAGATATCAACAAGCAAAGGTAGTACAAGGCATTCTACAGTTGCACTGTTTTGTTCCAGTATCTGCATCTCAGGCATTAATAAAAAACTATTCATTTCAAAGTGAAGGGAGAGTGGTGGATATTTAAAAAGTAGTATAGCTCAAAACGTAATGGCTGCAAGTGTAAATCTATTATTGGAATTTTAAATCATGGAATGCTAAATTTGTGTCATGTGAGGAGAGTGATGGACAAAAGTATCTGCTATAACTATTTCAGTGTTTGTGCTTAACAGTTTGACCTTGATGGAACTGCAACACATGATACACAATAAGCTGGCATGGCACCGCTGTGAGTACCTCTAGACCTAGGTGAAGGCAGCGCTACTGCTCATCTGCATGGCTTGGTAAGTTATTTAATTTCTCTGTATTT
Source organism: Tenodera sinensis (assembly GCA_030765045.1). Lineage (NCBI taxonomy): Eukaryota > Metazoa > Arthropoda > Insecta > Mantodea > Mantidae > Tenodera > Tenodera sinensis. Next base: position 32,355,970 of record CM060969.1, on the reverse strand, counting down.
ATTTTGAATTCCAATATGAACTTCTAGGATTATATGGCATTATCAAGCTATGTTCTAAGTTTTTAATTTTTTTCTGGAAATTTGATGTAAAGAGTTAGTATTGCTAATGACGTTTGTAATGTTAATGACTTTGTAAAAATAGAAAATATTAAACTAATTATCTTCTGCTTAAGTACAAATGAAGTATTATTTCAATTTTCAAAATGAGCCACAGATCGTATTTATCTGAAAAATAATACCAGAGATATTTATATTTATACAGAAAGGTGTGTGTAAAATAATCGAAAATTTAATGTTTTATATTTACCAATATAATTAATTTACAGACTAACAAAAGAATAGATGTATCATTTTTGCATTCACAGAGCATATAAACTTAATATCAATGAAATTGGAGATATGAAGGTCAAATTTTATGTGATTTGACCAGGGGCGGTTATTCAGGGAAAGTAGGTGAAGTGGTACTTCACCAATATTTGTAGCTTGACACACTTATTTTTAAAATATATCGATCTTCACAGGTATGTGGGTTTTTACTACCTATTTCCCTATTTTTGTACTGTGCGAGGCTCTCTTGTAGAAGCAAGCACACATTCTTACCACGGACTCGAAGTGAAGTGCAAAGAGGTAGCAAAGAGCTTCCTCCTGTTCAACCTCAAAGAGGCGGAGCCTACAGCATGGTTGCTATAGTAACTGTGACGTCACCTGCTTCAGTTTGTTTGTGGAGGGAGCGTAAGTGAGGTAGATGGAGCTCTTTCTTGTTGCATCTTCCTGGCTGTGAAATACGTGGAGTAATCTATTTATTGTTTGCGTTTAGTGCAGTAATGCTTTAAATATGAATCCTGCTTATGATAGAGTATGTATTTTGTTAGGGACACCTTTTTCATGGTGGAAAGATGAAGATAAAAAGGAATCAACATGAGTATCGACCCAGTTCTCCCAGGTACGATGATAGATCTAGATCAGGTAGAAATTCTCCTCAGTTTAATGAATATGCTGATGCAATAAATAGGGAACTCTCAAAACCAGGAATGTCAAAATGTAAACAATAGAGATAATGGTCACAGAACTGGTGCAATAAGTAAATTTCAGGGAAACTCCCAATCCAATCCGATGCGACTTCAGTAAGGATTGGATACAATACCTGTCGTAAGTACAGGAAAGATGGGTTTCAAGGAGGGCAAATGGGGATAGAACAAATTAGGGAAGGTAGAAATAGGGCTGAAGAAAGCAAAGTATTATCAGACCCGCGTAGAGTACCTATTGCTATAAATGGTAAACAATTCAGAGCCATTATTGACACCAGAGCTGACAGCACCATATGTACATAAAATTTTTATGACAAATTAATAAGCAATGGTCTGAAAATAATGACATTACCTGTCACTGGAATATATTGTTCCCTAGCAGTAGGAAAACAAGAAGAAAAGGTAAAATTCCAAGTCATGTTAAATGCTAAGATAAATGGGCACATAGAAATTTTATTGTACCAAGACTCATCACTGATGTCTTTTGGGTTGCAATTGCCTTTACACTTGGAATGCCATAATAGATTTTGAAAATAGGCTTTTAAAATTGAACACAGAGCATGAGACGTTGAGGGTACCTTTCTTAAAGGATAGTAATTCAAAGATTCTTTTTAGGGAGAAGGAGAAAGATGAAATAAGGGATGACTCATTTTTGTCAAATATATTAATGTTGGAGCTATGGAATTAGCTAAGGTAAGAATTGGTAATGGGGATTCGCTTAGTGAAGATATTGTGGATGATGCAAGAGATAAACTCCAGGAAAATCCCACAAAAAGTTGGAACTTCTATAACGAAAGCAGGTGCCCTAAATATTATGACTGTGCTAGTTTGGAAAGCTCATTAATGGAAAAAGTTGATCAAGCTAACTGGTTAAATGAACAACAGAGGAAGGAATTGCATGGGATACTATTAAATAATAAAGAAGTATTTTCCAAGAAACCCTGTAAGTGTGTCCATTATACAAATTTTTTTGAAATGACTCCCTTTACACCATATACCCATAAGGCAAGAGCGATCCTGTGTGCTATCAGAGAGGAGGTCGACAAAGTTATTCAATCTATGTTTAATGATGGAATAATCGAAATCTCCAATTCAGAATACATTAATACATTATGCATAGTAAATAACGCCAACAGCAAAATTAGAGTCACTTTGGATGCAAGAAAATTAAGCCAGCATTGCCAAACGGGTAATTTTAAACCTGAAAGTGTCGAAGTCACACTAAATAAATTACGTAAGGGGAAATTCTTTTCTACTTTTTTTTTTTAAACAACATTTTGTCATATCAGACGAATGAATGAAATGAAATGGGTGAAATGATGCTCAAATGAGCCCGAGGTCCATGGAGCTTTAAGTTACCCGACATTCGTCTTCTGAGGGTAGGGAAAACCTCCGAAAAAAAACCTTACCTGGATAACTTACCCTAAGCGAGATTCGAACTCGCGACCTCTTGAACATGAGACAGACACGCTAACCATCACGCTACCGAGGCAGGCTTCTTTTCTGCTTTAGACCTAACTGCATCACATTGGCAAATATCTTTGAGGGTAGATCTTAGGATGTACACTTCATTCCTTCTTTCAGGAGTGCTATATCAATTCAAAATATGTGCCTTTGGAATGAATACCAGTGGGAATGGTTTGTTGTGAGCATTATACCAGATTTTTGGTGAAACGATAAAGAAATTTGTTGCACAATATGTCGACGACTTTGTAGTATTTTCAGATACCTCTGAGGAACATTGGGAACAATTAAATTATGTTATATCTGAGGAAGGGATTAGACCAAACCCAGCTAGCATCAATAAAATTCTTGCTCCTAAGAACCTAAACAACTGCGTAGATTCCTTGGTATTTTGAACTACCAATCTAGGTTTATAATCAATTATGCTTCAGTAATAGCTCCTTTGTGAAAACTTTTGCAAAAAGATTCAAAGTGAAGATCGACAGAAGCAGAGGCAGCAGCATTTTCTCAGGTAAAGAGGTTATTTTCGGAATTGATTTTACTCGAGGAACCCTAGGAAGATCTACCTTATACCTTGTACACTGATGCTTCAAGTTTGGGGTATGGTGCAATTTTGATCCAAAGGGATGAAAAGGGCAATGATCACCTAAATGTTTGCGAAGGCAAATGATCACCTAATCGCTGTTGCATCGTGAGGCGTATCAAACAGAAGCACAAGCATGCACCACCAAAAAGGAAATTGCTGCGATCTACTTCGCATTGGTTAAATTTTGCCAATATGTGTACCATGATACGATCATTGTGTATACCGATCACATCAGTCTATCCTTCATGAACTCTTGTAAACTTACCAACACCAGAATTTCACGTTATATACATGAAATAACTTCTCATAAGATAGACATAAGACACATTGTGGGAAGCCAAAACACCTTCAGCAATTTATTGTCCCAGATGAAAACCAATTATCTGATCTCCAACACCATAAGCGACAATATACACAATGTCACTATTTTATACATAGAGACTGCAGAAGACAGTTATCAAAGTAATTTTTGAGGCTGTCAAAATTACAAAGGGAGGATGAGGAATTAAGTAAATTGTTTGAAAACGCCCCACTCATCTCTGATAACACGATGAATACTGTGGGCATTTATGATGATAAATTGTACAAACTCCATGGTTGAACAGAACCTTGGTGGAAAGTTATCATCCCTAAAGTTTTGCACACTAAATTAATAATAAAGCCTTAGTCCACACCGGTAGTGAAAAATTAATTCTGGCCATTAGCGAAAATCTCTATATAAAGCAACTTGCAAGAAAGGTGAGGCAAGTATGTTCCATGTGTGAACTTTACTAGAAAGCTAAACCTTTTAATATCCAATATTATATTGAACCTCACGCCATAATTCGCGATAGAGAAAATGCCTTAGCTACAGCAGACGCCCATGGTGAAATGCCCGCCGGACATTTTGGACAGTTAGAGTTAGAAAGTGATATTCCATTTAGAAATCGTCTGCAGTTCTCTACAAATCTGGAAATTTGCAAATAAAGTAAAATGTTTGTTAATTCTTCATTTAGTTCCATTCCTGCATACCTTGCTGATTAGGACCTCTTGCTAGAGCTATACCTTGTTCCACTCTTAGATGACAGTATGGAGTTAAATGGGATATATCTGTCTCTATCTAGCGCATACAAGTTGCCACTAGCCTCGTCCTTTTCTACCTTTGCGCTGTTGCCAGGTTCCTAATAGCATGGTACAAATATTCACTTGTTATAAATTTCAGGTTTCAACACATTATCCTACACAGAATTTTTTTTCTCTATTAGTTTATATCCTTTTTAGAGTCATTATACATTTCTATAGGCCCATATTTCTTCAAAAAACATTTTTTTCAATAGAAGTCCGATATGTGCTGTATCTATACTCATCACGCACTAACTAACAAACTGCTAGAATGCGTCTATATTTTGTTCTTAGGTAGAGTAAACTATAGTGCTACTACCTGCCCAATTTGAATTCTCTATGTTTACTCAGTCAAGTGTTACAATGAAATGCTTTCGGAAAATTTTATACCTGTGCACTGCAAAAGTTACGCAGTGTGAAACTTTTTTGTTATTGAGTTTACATCAGGGAACCAGCGACAACAAATGTTGACGAGGGTTGGAGAAAGTTTTTAAAATAAACCAAAAGGCTGTAACTTCTTTCTTTCATCGAGTAGGGCAAACAAAAGGTATTCATCTATTCAGTGTATTCTTGTGCCAGGCCTGACAGAAGATAGCATAAGGAGCAGCACTAGCATTAGTTTGAAAGAAGTCGTGTGTGTAACTGTGTGGAATCTATGAGCTATTACCACGTTATTTGTTTAATATTTTCGTAAATATTTGTAGTTATGGAGAGGGAAGCTAGGAAGAGATGATATATTGGTAAATTAAGAAGTAAGGAATGCCAAATAATTATGAAAGTGTTAGATTATTTTTCAAGTAAAATGCGTGTAAGTAAGGCAGTAAAAGAAACAGCTAAGGCTATCGGGTGTTCAGAAGCAGCAATGTATAGGATTAAAAAGGAAGTAATGAAAGGACCTCTAAGAACGCCATTGAAAAAGAAAGCAAAAAGGGCGGGGAAAATAAAAAAATAAGTATATAGTGATATAGTGAATAGTGCAAAGTGGAGTGCGGCGAATTGTTCATTCTTTACAGTTTGCAAATATTCCACCCAGACTGAACATACTTTTGTCATGGGTCAACAGTGATGGGACCCTACCAAATTTCTCAAGGGCCACTCTTAGTCGGCTCTTACATGAGTTGGGGTTCGAATATGAAAGAAGGGGTAACAAGTGCATATTAATAGAAAGAGATGATATCGATATCATCAGATGGCGACATAAATATCTAAAAGACATAAAAAGGTTCAGTGACCAGGGGAAATCAATTGTTTATACAGACGAGTCATTTGTAAATTTAGGTCATACAGTGACAAAGGCATGCAGGGATACCAAAGTTAAGTGTCCGTCAAGCAGTAATCGAAGGACTACGTACAGGACACCGGCCACCTCGGAGTCGCGCGCGGAGAAAGATTCTCAACTAGTACATGTTGCAACACTGTGCTCCATTTAATGTGTACTGTCATCTAAGGGTGGAATGCGCTTTAGTTAGATACTGGGACACCAAACATAGGGTAGGAGATATCCTGGTGACAAGATCTTCTAGATCTTAAAGGCGACATCTTCGATCTGCAGTGGGAGAGGATTGTGTGTCACAGTTCCAAGAAAAATTATTGCAGATGCTTTCCCCCTCCACCCAGGCACCGCCCAGATTGTCATTCACCTCCATACCCCTTTGCCTATAGTCAAGCCATCCCCGCACCTCCTCTCACTGCTGGCAGTATCAACAAGATACGAACATATTTGGACGGATGAGCTACAGTCCGAAACTGTATCCGTAATGAAAACATTGGTGCTCTTCTGCGTATTAGTGGTGTAAAAAAATTTTCCATGAAACACAATAGGTACATAGAAACAGGAAGTGTATGAATGTATTTTGGCATGACATCTGAAGTCAAGGATATTTGAAGTAAATCTTTTGATGTAATGGTACCTTTTCTTTCTTATTTTATTTATTGGGAGGGCGCCATCCTAGAGTCCTCCATTGTCAGCCGCCACTGCTAACATACATTCTAGTTCTGCATGTTTGATAAGCAATATGGTGAACAACGAGGAAAAAATGTGGAAAGAGAATTAACAGTTTAATAAAAAATGAATTAACATTCAGAGGCCCAGGCTCAATCTCTGATTGGGAAAGAGAAATGTCACACTAATTGGAATCATTCCATACCCCTTGCCTAGTCCCAAAGTTTGAATGTGAGGGTGTTTTACTAAAACTTGAATAAAACTAATGATAAAATTAAATTTAATAATCACTTATACCATAATTTATTTATCCAGTCAAAGCTCCCATTATGAAGCTTAGAAGCTGAAGGGATTGTATAAGTGAAATAATTTTAAAAACTTATGTTAAAAATATTAAAAAATCAAAACATTACATTACATTTCTAAAATAAGTTTCTAATTACTAAACTGGTATTTTCCCCAAAATTATTCTATAAAGGGTTCATATGTACACACCTGGCCACCATTTGTTGAAAGCAATAGGAGCATTGCTACCCTCCCAGATCCAAATTGTTCTCCTGGTGACAGATACTCCTACTCCTGCTGTGAGAACATTGGTTATGTTTGGCTGTAGCTGTATAAGCCATTCTGATATGAAATCATTCTCTTCCTATACAACAAATACAATGATTACATGGTTTTTGTGGTGTGCTAGATAACCAAATTTGTTTATTAGTAGCATTTAGATGCAAAACAATAATCATCAATGCCTAGATGTTTAGCTCAAAGTAAAATTAGTATTGCACAAGGCAATATTGCATAGTTTTGTTTTGAGATTTTAGAATTTAAATTATGGACAAAATTCTCTCACCTCATGTTTACAGGAGGACTTCACATAACTCTGTTCATGTTCAAATGCAAGTAATGCTTTTTCGATTAAGCTTAAGGGTCTGGGTGAACATAACTGAATTGTTAACTCAGAAATCCATATCCTAGTTAAATTCCAAAAAAATGGATTATGCACACAAAAAACTCATTCTTCTATCCATTTTATATAAATTGCAATAAATATATAGTAGACATTTTTATAAATTAGATAATGACACTGTTACAAGCACAATGTAAAGATAACACTCAGTTGTTTATATGACAATCAGTGTTTATTTTCTCTACTACATATAGTATGTAGGGGAATAGAGTATTCCACATTCTACCCAAAAATTTAATGTTAAGATTTCCCATAAATACATGTTTTGAGACTCCCTGATTCAAAAAAGTTTTTTAGAAAATGGTCTGTGAAATCTGTGTCTGTCTGTGTGTCTGTGAATAGCATAAATCAAAAACAAAAAGTTGGTTAAACACCAAACTTGATATTTAAGTTCAGCATCTTAGACGGATGCAACACAATGTTTTTAATGAAAAACCCTCCCAGACTTTACATCATATCAAACATTTTTCAAAAAGTTTGGTTTTATCAAAGATGGCTCTAACAATTTTGATTAAATACCATGTATTTATGATGCTTTAATGACAAATGAAGTGTATAATCTTGACCTTCACCGGAAATATATGTTTTGAGACCACCTGAATACAAAAAAAGCATTTTTAGAAAAAGGCCTGTGTGTGTGTGTGTGTGTGTGTGTGTGTGTGTGCGTGTGCGTGTGCGTGTGCGTGTGCTTGTGCGTGTGCGTGTGCGTGCGCGTGCGCGTGCGCGTGCGCGTGTGCGTGTGCGTGTGCGTGTGCGTGCGCGTGCGCGTGCGCGTGCGCGCGTGCGTGCGTGCGTGCGTGTCAGTCTGTCGGCCTGTCAGTCTCAGTCTGTGAGTCTGTCAGACTGTGGACAGCATAACTCAAAAACAAAAAGTTCATTAAAAACAAAAGTTGCTTTTTAAGTTTAATGTCTTTCAAGGATGTGACACAAAGATTTTGAAGAAAATAGCCCCACCCTAAACTACCCTTTACATGGAAAATGTTTTGAAATTTTTGATTTTCTTGAAAATGGCTCTAACAGTTTTGATTGAAATGCCATATGTTTGAGATATTTTAATGACAAATGAAATGTATATCTTGAATTTTCTGGCTATAGCCCCTGTAGTGATATATACTCTGGACGACTTTTGCATAACTGGTAAACCGTTAGACATAGACCAAATCATACTATACAAAAAACGTAGATCTTGCTAAAGTACAGAATTTATGTCTAAATAAATTTTCTTGTATGGTGAACCATTTCAGAGCTATTCCTTGTTATGTGTGTGAGTTTCAGAAAACTTAAAACTTTCGTGAAATGGAACATCGTTCTAAAGTAAGAACAAATTAGAAACTAAAAACTTCACTTATCTTAGTAATTAACAAAATTTACTAAATTTTTCTAAAAAAGATAAAATACCAAATTATAAAAAATCTGGCATTTATCAATTTAGCTGTTTATATTGGTAAAACTAAACGTCATTTAGAAACCAGAATAAAAGAGCATTTTAGAAATATTAAATATAAACAAACTGAGAAATCAGCTGTGGCAGATCATTTTTGGTCATTTAGTCATGAAATTAATCCAGAAGTTAAATTATTAATACAATTAAGTGGACCTATAGATTTAATGGTTTGGGATAAAATATTTATTTTAAAAAGCAGGAACCGTGTTATGAACTTTGAAACACCTCCTATAGATTGTATTTATAGACTTTTGTTTTCAGAGATTGGTATTTAAAATGAGCATCAGTATCTATGTTTTTTGTTTTCAGAGATTAGTGATTAAAATGAACATCTGTAGCTTTGGTAACAAATTTGTTTGTATAGCTTTGAGAATGAGTTGGAGTCAATTTGAAACTTTAGTCAGCTTTGCACCAAGAACTTGCAATATTACTAAGATAAGTGAAGTTTTTAGTTTCTAATTTGTTTTTACTTTAGAATCTTGTTGCTTCACTGTTAATAGCTTCAATTTCCTTAATGGAACATCGTTGTTCATTTTTATATATGTTAAGTGTGCAAAGTGAACTGAATCTCAAAGCTTTAAAAGATTTGACTATTGCACAAAGCCTACTGTATTGTAACATTCCCCTTGCACCTAAAGGAAATAGCAATAAGATAATTTCTACAAATGTTAATCTTAACATGAAGAAGATATAGTAATAAGAGCTTGTAAGAATGATTAGTACAAGAGTAGAGAAAATCATGTGAGTGCAACACATCAGATTATTTTGGATTCAGGGGGCCTCAAAACATATATTTCCAGTGAAATCTCAACATCAAATTTTTGGGTGGAATACAATATTTCCTCTACTTACCAGCAGAGAAAGTCAAAAATGGATGATTTTTGTTGGTATTTTGTGCACTTGTTTTATGCTTTCATCTGACTGCGATAAAACGGAAACTTATTTCCTGTACTTGTGGAAGGGTTATAGGCATAGTACAATTATTGGCATTTATTTTCCATAGTCTTACTCTATGAAAATTCCAGTTCCCTTTAATTTAGATGTATTTCTCAACACCATCCATTTGAAATTCACAATTACTAGAAAATTAGTAGTAAGGTAATTTTTGCAAATTTTTATCCCTATTAACATGAAGTAGAGGAATAAGAGTTGGTAAGAACAGTAGAGATTTTATATTTTTGTAGACTTAACATAAATGTTTGCATCAGTAATGCCATGTTTTTGAGCCTATGCCAATAAAGGCAAATAATAAATAAAGATATGCAATTTTCATAGACGGTGCACCTAAATATGTTTCAAATCTTTCAAAACCAAAGTCTGAGATTAATTACAGGTGCTATCAAAACCATACCAATAGCAGCTATGGAAATACTAACCAACCAATGCCCCATTGAATAGGAAATAGAAAAAGCGGCTCTTATTCAACACGAAAGGTTGATGAGACTCCCATTCAATACATGGCACAAGAGAAATTTTACACAAACACTAAAGACTCAGGAGAGCTTTCTTTCCAAAATTCAAGACATCAAGAAGAATGTATATCTTCCTAATTCAAAGGAAAGCTTCATATCTAAAGTCAATCCAACACATACATTAGACATCACGTATTATTTACACCTGACAGAAGAAGTTAAGAAAAGTGATACTCCAACTAATGTTCTAAAATTATTGGCATTAGAGACAATCCATACTAGATTTCCAGAACACGAATGGCTCCATATTTATACTGATGGATCATTGACATCAAACCAAGATGGAGCAGGTGCGGGAGTCACATGTCACCTCTTTTCCTATTACAAATCTTTAAGTTATGGAACTACTAACTTTGATGGAGAAATGGAAGCAATTCGAATGGCCCTACAAAATCTTTTGTACAGAATTTCACATTTTCAGCAAATAGTTATTTTCTCAGATTCCAGGGCAGCAATTATACCAATTACTTCCAAGTTGTCACCAAAAAACCAAACTATTATAGAATGTTGGAAAATCCTTACCCATCTAACAGCACTTCAAAAACACCTAGTCTTCCAATGGATACCAGCTCACTGTGGACTGAGTGGTAATGAGAAAGCTGATTTTCTTGCAAAAAAGGGTACCAGCAGTGTACAAAAATCTATAGTTAATCTACCATTTTATGCAGCTAAAAGATTAGTCAACTCTGAATTCAAAAAGATTATTGCAAAATATTACTAAGAAAAATCAAAGAATAAAAGATGGGAACTACCAAACATTCAAACAGTGATTCCTGAGTATCCTCGAAAAACAGCAGTTGCAACCTTCAGGTTGATTACAGGACATTATTGTCTGGCAAAACATTTAAACAGAATTGGGATATATTCTTCACCACTCTGTCCTCTATGTGATCTGCAAGAGGAAATGGATCGAGACCACCTTCAAATATGCCCGGCCACTTCTATTGCCCCATCCATCAGTGAAAAATATTGGAGAGCAAGAGGATTAATGACTTCATTGTCAGAAATCCAGCATTAGCTAACAACAACAAGTAATTTGTTGGCATAAATAAATATTAATTACCATCTAAAGGTTTCTTAAACCTGGGACATAAAGTGCTTACAATTGTAAGTCGCCCTTGTGGTGTTTATCTCTGATGTGAGATTCCCTTGTGGTCTAACTGGGAAATGTACGAATCAGCTGGTGAATTTGATGCCGTAATAGCAAGTTGGCCATGGTAGATTAGTGGTTAAGCAGCCACTCGATAAGCAGAAGATCCGTGTTTCAAATCCCGGCTATGGCATTGAATTTTTCGGTCCTGATTCCACCTCTTAAACACTGCCCACACACAGCTTGTGTGTTTAAAAACACCAGCAGTAAGCTTGTAACCATCTAAAGGTTTCTTAAACCTGGGACATAAAGTACAGTATGTTGTTACATCACCATGATATATTGTTAGTTGTGTAAAGAATGTTGTGCTCTGTGATTGGGAGTGACAATGGGTCTCGCGACGGAGGAAAAAATGTTTATAGTGGAGTAATATTTTCACTCGTATGGAAACGGTTATCAAGGCAGGCCGAGTTTAAACTTAGTGGCAGAACAATATTGTGAACACTTCAATAAGCCAGCACCTAGCAATACAGTTATGCTATCTATTGTTAAAAATTTTCGTCGTAAGGGTAGTATATTGTGGCAACACAAGGGAAGGTCTGGTGGCCAGTAATTGTGTCCACAAATGAAAATCATGGACGTGTCCTCAATCAGGTGTTGCAGTCTCCAAAGCGAAGTCTTCGGCGAACATCCCTGAAATTAAACATCATCAATATGTCACTTCGACAATTGTTTAAAGACAGATGGCTCTTCGTAATGAATACAGGTTAGGCAACAACTGACGGAAAACAATAGGCATGTCAGGGTAAAATATTGTGCACAAGTTTTGGCCATGGAGTACGATGATCCAGATTTCTTGTTCAACATGTGGTTCTTCGATGAAAGTCACATTCACTTGGACGGTTTTATCAATCGCCAAACAACTGGCTTTCTTGGTTTTGAGAGACCACACACTATAGTCCAGAAACCGCTACATAGTGTGCATGTGACAATTTGGTGTGCAGTGTCAGGAAACAGTGTGCTAGGTCTGTATTTCATAGAGACTGATGATCGTGCAGCTCTGTTAACCAGGAATGCTATAGGAACATGGTGATTGGACCATTTATTCAGGATCTAAGAAGGTTTTGTCGTGCCAGGAACATGCAGATGAATGGACAGTGGTTTCAACAAGACGGGGCGACCTGCCACACCGCTCGACAGTGTATGGCTATGCTGCAAGGAACCTTTCCAGGACGAGTAATTTCCTGCAGGGCTGTGTTCCCATACCCACCACATTCTACCGATCCTGCTCCACCTGATGCTTATGTGTGGGGAATGTTAAAGGAGAAAGTTTTCAATTGTCCAGATCCACCCAAAACTGTGCCTGCATTATGTCAGAAGATCGTCTCGTTCTTCGGAACACTGCAGCAACCTGCATTCCGGAATATGTTGGAAAATCTGCATGATCGTTATGAATACTGCCTATAGCGCAATGGAGCACATTTTGATCATTTTCACTATCATCTCAATACATAAGGTAGTGACAAAAAGAGCAACATAATTTCCAGTACTGTTTAAGAGGTAGAACTGGAACTTAAAAATTCAACGCCACAACTGGGATTTGAACCACAGACCTTCCGCTTGCCGGGCGGACGCTCTACCACTGAGCTATTGTGACAAACTGCCAGAATGGCATTAAATTCTCAAGTTAGTTCGTATTTTTCCTGGTAAACCACAAAGGCAGTCTCACATCAGAGACAATTACCCCAATGGTGAGTTACTATTGCAAGTACTTTATATCCCAGGATTAAATAACCTTCACATGGTAATTATTATTTATTTATGCCAACAAACTTACTGTTGGTGTTTTTAAACACACAAGCCGTGTGTGGGCAAAGTTTAAGAGGTAGAACTGGAACTTAAAAATTCAACGCCACAACTGGGATTTGAACCACAGACCTTCCGCTGGTTCAAATCCCAGTTGTGGCGTTGAATTTTTAAGTTCCAGTTCTACCTCTTAAACTTTGCCCACACACGGCTTGTGTGTTTAAAAACACCAACAGTAAGTTTGTTGGCATAAATAAATAATAATTTCCAGTACTGTATATTTTGGTGCATACGTTACTTACAATTGTAAGTTGCCCTTGGGGTATTTATCTCTGATGCGAGATTCCCTTGTGGTCTAACTGAGAAAAGTACGAATCAGTTGGGGAATTGAATGTTGTACTGGTAAGTTGGCCATGGTAGCTTAGTGGTTAAAGCAGCTGCTCGATAAGTGGAAGATCCGTGGTTCAAATCCCAGCTATGGCATTGAATTTTTCAGTCCTGATTCCACTTCTTAAACACATTAAATTTTAACAGCTTATTAAAGCCACTAACCAATACCTATTACCTATCACCTAACTACTAGATACTGCCAGTTTAACATTAGCAGTACTGCTACTACTGGCCGAAAATGGAACTTCAGAGTGCTTGTTGATCTTAATGAACAACAATAATAATCTTCTTAACGAGAAGGTTGAAGAATAATCACGAATAATGATAATTTATTATTATTATTGTTATTGTTAAGGCTGTTGTTGTTATTATTGTTGTCGTTGTCGTCGTTATCATTTCATTATCATTATCGTTATCATTATCATTATTATTTATCATTATTGTTATTATTATAATTATTATTAATTATTGTCAATAGATTTGTTTACAAATTTCTGGCACTGTAAAAGTTACAGTTAAATGCGAAGAAAAGAAACACAGTAATGTACACAAATTTAACATATCCAAAAAAAATTTGAAGAATTATTAACTCATCTAAATTACATAAACATTTATTGTTAACAAATATTTGAAATTGCTTTTTAATTTGGACTAATTCATTGTTTATCGTAGTTTATTGTACAAAATTAAACTTTCAATAAAACCTGTTTTAGGATAGTCTATATTATGTTCAGCATGACAGTGGATATTATTGTTTTCTTTACTTCGGTTTTCTACTACAAATATAATTGTATTATATACGCATAGTAAATATAGTACTGTACAAACTAAGCTCTGATACCTTTAACTACTAATTAGTACCTGAGAATTAATGTCAAGTAAATGACCTCCTCGATTTTGACAGTCCTCCATAGCCTCTGCATGTGTGAATCCCACAGTAGAGTGATGCTCATGAGGAACCACTAACTCATAGCAATGCCCTCTATAGTTCACTTCATGAGGCTTGCACTGGGATAACCAGTTTCTGTAGCATCTTACACCAACTGCATCCCTTGCTATTATACAGTGACTGCTCTCCACAAGTTGGCAGGATGATAGGGAAGATTCTGTTCCAATGCAAGACACTTTACCCACTGCTACCCTTTGGGTGTCCTCAGTTGACTGAATAGGGCGACCCTGCCAAGACATTTCAGCTCCTCTGGAAATACCATTCATTTTTAACATTTAAGGAAAGAAAATTTTAAGTAAGTAATATGAAATATAATCCTTTAAGTCTGGTAATACAAATTCTATTAAAGGTAATTATACAATATTGTATGTTAAGCTTAAATATTCTGTTTGCTCACCAGCAATATATTTGTATTGTTCCCAGTAGGGTTCGAACCTTTGCACAGCTAGCACAAAATGAGGCGATCACAAGTTACCTGCCACATGACGTCATTGCGTGAGTACAGTAACAGCCAGTGGCATAAATAATGGCCCTGCAGACCCCATGGTATAGAGGGGGGGGATCTTTAGGGGCCCCCAGACTGCCTTTAATAGTTTTTTTTTAAAAGAACATTTTATGTTCAATTTAAACATGGAAAATTGCTAGGAAGAAGCTCTGGAACAGATGCAGTTCTCTGATAACATATTGACAACAGCAGAGTACCACGTAAGTATTTCCTATCCTTTCTTGCTTAAAAGTGTGAAACAAGCTTACCTCCAAGTGTGTATCCATTCATAATCATGTAGAGAATTTCATTAAAGTACAGTATTTTATTAAATTTGGTTGTTATAAAAGCTGAACAAACTACATAGTAAATACGACTGGTATCTATGCGAAAATGTAGTCAGTTGGTCAATAAAGTGGATTATTTTAGAATTTGGTCATCAGGTATAAACATAAAGCAATATGTGCTTTAACCAGTTGTTCAGTGTTATTGCTTCTGAATGATATCTGAGGTACCACAAATAGAAGTTTGGGTTAACAGCTGAGTTAACCAGAATATTGACAGGCAACGATTTTGTTTTTCACCTATGTGCATTATGCATTTAGAAAGTGTATGTTGTTTCTTTAGGAAAAATGTTTTTTAACAATTCACTAGGTTATTTGTTCCAAAATGAGTTCATCATTAGGTGAGTTTGTTACATCTTCATGTTATTGTATGCAAGTAAATATGTAATATTTTAATCTCTCCATTTTTAAGCTTTGTTAGTAAGTAGGGCTCCCTACATTTATTTGCAGGGGGCCCCCTGAAACCTTAGCTATGCTACTGGTAACAGTACAAACAACTGGGCTTACTGCCTACAGTGCAATGAGTTCACTGGTTTCACACACAGAGTAAAATGTCTCTAGCATGAAAATAGAAATATTCACTGTACAAGAATTTGGGAGTGAATATTTTACTGCAAATGGTGACAGCATTGAATGTAAGTTATGCAGCAACATTATCTACAACATAGTTGTGCAAGCTGTACCTGGTATTCTCTGTGTTGTGATCATATGACAAACTGAACCCTCCCACTTCCTATAGTCCATACTCTGCAACCTTTCATTCCCTGTTTGAAGGTTCACTCCCTAGTTCCCAGTATACAAGATCTGGCTCAGGAAACCTCAGGAAGAAAATTAATATCTAGGCCCTCAGAAATTTAAAAATGGGACAAGAAGCTGCATCAGGAACTAATTTCTCACATCTTTTTTTTCCAGTTCTGAAATGTATCAACCCTAAATCTTATTATGTTAATTGAACTGCTTTAAAAAAAACTTGACATGCAGTATTACCCCACTTTTACGTCCCTGCCATTTACATTTTCCTGCTGTTTACAACAATTTTTTAAGGTCCCTTCAATCTTTCTATACTCATAATGTATTAAAATCCCGGCATTTACGTTTGTGAAATTTTAACTTCCCGCCATTTACACCATGTCCCATCAAGTTCTAACATAAAGCAATATTGTTTTAGACTATACGATTGTTGGTCATGACCAAGTCATGGCATTCAAAGAACCTTAGTCTTTACCATTTGCCATAGTTACTTGATATCTGTGGGTGTGGTAATGCTGGAGATGCACTATCTTGTGTTACCAATTGCAATTCAATTCCAAGCTCAGTTCTATCACAGCCACAGAAATGGAGAAGAAACGGGAGACGAAGTCTTTTTCCTTCTTCTTCTTTTCTTGAGTATTCTCCCTTTATGTAGGACTTACACCCCCTAGGACTTACAAGCCAGTGCCTAGGGTCAGACGCCTGTCGGGGAGCAGAGGAACCTCTGGACCAGACAGAGTGAAAACCTGGAAGCGGGTGGTCAGTCAAGCACAAGGTATGAGAGTGAGGAAGAGGATGATATGAAATGCAGGTGAAATTGATGATTGGAAAGGTGATAATGGAGCAATTGGCAGAATGAATGGCAGAGGAAACTGACTTTCTATAATTTCCTTGCTTTCAGTTTTTTGTTGATGCATTTGACAGACATGTATCTACATTTTCAACTGCAAGTTAATAGTTAGCCATTCCAGTACTATCCTTGTTTGACACCTTTGTGGTACCTATCTTTGGTACTTTTATACATTAATGTGCAAGATTTTCTTCTATGTATTTTAAGACCTCATAAACTTACTATCAAAATTTTCAGTGTATGCTAAGTTCTCTTCTTCAGTTTTGCAGTCTATTGCTGAAAAGAAGCTGCTATAACTGGTGTTTTTTCCATTTATTTTTACATTATATTTCAAAAATTTATTTTCTGTAAAATAATGAAAGTTGGTACCATTTTAAGCCATAAAACTAAAGAAAGCAGTAGGTAGACCTAAACCCACCTTTCATAACCTAGCTGCTGGCACACAACATTTGCTTCCAAAATTGTCCACCTGTTGGTCTCATCACATACCAAACCCCATCCTGGGATAGATCCCTGAACTTCAACATATCCTTCCCATGGACTAGGGCCCCCACGAAGCCTAAGTGTTTGTCCACTACCAACCACTCCCTCCAGACCTCGAGAACTTGGTGGAGTTAGAGTAGTAGATGGAGTAACAATTGAGGGTGTCATTGTGGTGGTGGTTGTGGTGGTAGTGGTAGCTGGTGTTGTGGAGGTAGTGGTGGTTGTGGTACTTGTGGTTGTTTTTGGAGTTGTTCTTTTTGTAGTTGGAACAATGTTAGGAAGAATTGGTTTGTTTGGAGAAGGTTTTCCAGGTGCATTTTCTGAAACAATAGTATGTATCATGATTAATTTAAAAAACATATTACAGTTTGCTTTTAATGGTGGTGGTGATGGTGGTGGTGGTATTGGTGGTGGCAGTGGCAGTGGTGGTGGTTGTGGTGGATGTGGTGGTGGTGATGGTGGTGATGGCAATGGCATTGGCATACCAAAATTACGATTACCTATGCACAAAGAATTTTTAATACTCGTAGTAATAATAATAATATAATAATAAATTTAGCCTATAGGCACCCTGTAAAGGCAAAGGCCTCCTGTTTACACAGGGACTAGCTCGTAAATAAGCTCCAAAGGTGAGTGAATCTTTGGGAGCTTTGTTGTGTTGCTGAACTGTCTTCCTTTTTCCTAGTCCTATTTGACACATCTGCATTACGCTTTTCACAATTTTTGCACCCCCTATCAATATCTTTGTGCCCTGTTTGGTGCTTTATGATTCCTATTTAGCTCCAGCTATCTCCATACTTCTCTGTTCCTTACGACTCTTGACTACTGACTTCCCACTTTGGTTTGACGGTATTGATTATTTAATAATTAGCCAATATAAGGTGTGGATTAATACACTACTGCTATTATATAACAATATGCAGATGTGGCACAGTCAAATGCACAACAGAGTCTTTATTTTACAAAAAAAGTCAACTGTAGTAATTTTGGGACTAAAGTGAAGAGATTATTGAGGAAAAGCTTTTAAAAAAATTAAGATTTTAACATTATGTTCTCTTCACAGATTTGAGCTAATGATGCTTTTAAAAACTAAATCCAATACTTGTAAATCCAATTACCAATTATGCGTAATTAAACATTTTCATTCCTCAACACAGGATAGAATTATATGAGACCAAATCCACTTTTGTAACCTGCTATCTGTACAATAAATTGCCATAACACCTAAGAAATATACCAGAAATAAAAAAATTCAGAAAATAGCTAAAAATGTTGCAAGTGAGTCATTTTTATAAGATTGACAATTTTTCAAAAAATGGAAAAGCAAGTATAAGTAGCACTAATGTAAATAATCTTAGACTGAAAGTAGTTTATAACATTTAGTTTTAGGACTCTAAGACATACAAAGACAACACTTCAAATCACAAACCAGATAAAGTGATACCTACATTCTATTTACAAAACAATTTTGCTTTATCTGTGGACAGATTATATCACTGTTATTAGAGGTATAAATACTTTTTGAGCATATTGTTTCTCTTTAGTATTATTGTACTCATGGGCATTGACAGACTTTTTTTTAGGGGGAAGTTTGTAAGTTTCCAATCAAACAATATTAATTTATTAGTCTGTTGTCAAAAGTTATAGTATTTGTTGCGAATAACATATTAATTTTTGCTAAATAAAATTTTTTCTTTACATCAAAATTAAAACAATAGTCTAATAGTTATTAGTGCGACTATTTCTAGAGAGCATTAGGGGCTATTTCAATTTCATTGCATAGAGCCTGTATACGTAGTGATAGTTACATTTGTTTTTATTTTTTTCATTTTTGACTTTCTTTCATTATGAACAAGGCACCTGATTTTTTGTTGACTATGCCATTTCAGATGTTAGGTGACCAACAAAAACTTCAAATTAAACAGTTAGGCCTGATCATTCAAATGTTTCACTGATACAGAAATACAAATCACATGGATGCTCTTTCAATTCAAACTGGTAAAAGAAGAAACCATGGTTGACAGTGAGTGAGATCAAGAAAACATTGTTTTGCTTTAATGTTTGCTGTTTGGTGGTGATACTTCATGGGCAATTCCTGGCATTACTGATCTTAGTCATCTTTCTGAAAGAGTTAAGTGGCATGAAATAATGTTTCCTCACATTAGAAACTCCTTCAAATTAAGTTTGTTTGGAAAAGTTGATTTTTGGACACAAATTGATGAAGGAAATAGGCTATCTGTTACACAAAACGATGAATTAGTTTGGAAACAGGCAGATATTAAATAGTATTATTGATTATCTAAAATTCTGTGGTGAAACAAAGTAACAAATATACATCACCAGTAATACAAAATCAATTATGGAGTGTATGTACCAGGTTTACAAAGAAAACCTCCAGGATAAAGTAAACAAATCAATATTTGTATCTGCTGTGTTCAGCAGTAGAACATTTTCATGGTTTTATACATCTTACTGAAAGATCTGCAGTAGGGATAGCTCAGAGAATATGAGAAGCATTGGAGCTGTACAGACTGAAAGATTAACTGGTCTCTCAAACATATGATGGCACATCTACATTCCGAGGAGTGCAGTATGGAGTCCAGAAACCTGTAAAGGATATGTATGTCCTTTTTTTTTTGCCAACTTAATGGCATTTTCTTCTATTTACTCTCATCTAGCAAGGACATGGATTTGCTTCAGGAGGTGTGTTCAATACATTTTCTTGAAGATAAGGAATTCATTTCTTTTTGGATTTTTTTAAACAGACAATGGCTTTCGTTAAATGTTTTGCAACATTTTACAGAAGAAAATTAAGACAATAGTATATTGAAGGAACATCATAAATTTGTAGCTGCCATCAGTGACATTAAGAATGAGCAAACAAAAATACCAAATGATGGTTCTGCAACATATAGGATCTCCAGGAAGAGAACAGAAGTTTGAATTAAACTATCTGCACTGTTGAATGCTGCAATATATTCAGCAAGCTGAAGAGACTGCCTCCATAGTGCAGTTGGTAACGCATTTGCCTCTGGTGCGGAGGACCCGGGTTCGATCCCTGTTACCAGCATGGTGATTTTATCCCCTCTGGGAGGTAGTCCCGGGGGGACTAATTGAGGAGCTACTTGATGGAAAAATTGCAGCCCCAGCCACATACCACCCTCCAGTACTGCACCCCACCAATGATGCCTATAGTGGACCGAGGTGGGGGATGCAGCGGCTGGGTGGTAAGGCTTGGCGCTTCATGGGCTGTAGTGCCGGGGCTTAGCTTTAGTTTTAGCAAGTTGAAGAAATATTTGGTGCAACTAAACACTTAGAGCACGTCAATTTAGTTAATCCTATCAAATTTAAAGACCTAAAGTCCAAGATTAATAACAACTGTGTCAATTACTCTTTTCTTAGAAGAGAGAAAAACTAAAGAGTAAACTTTTATATTTGTTCTAGTGAGGAGATTAAATTCTGCCAGTGCACCGTATTCTTTCTTCATTAAAACCAATTCACAGGACACATTTTGAGAAACAGTAAAATTGTTGATTATAGTTCTAACAACTCCAGTGGCTGAATCTGAAATGTGTTTCAGCACACTAAAAAATGTTAAAAGCTGGTTAAGAAATATAATGGTACAAGAAAGATTCAGTGCTTTAGCAATCCTTTCAATAGAAAAAGAATACAATTCTAACACAGAGATCTTTAACAAAAAATGATAACTGTTTGCTGAGCAGAAGAATAGGAAAGCACAGTTCCTGTTTAATTAAGCACCTACTTCTCTAAAAGGTAACTTCAATAATAGCAGTTTTCTATGATGCACAATGTTATAGTTTATATGTAATAAGATAAACGTTTTTCTTCTTTATGAAATACTTATAATATTAAGTGTATTACTTTTATCATTAAAAATTTGCCATGGTGAAATTTAAGCTCATGGGACAAGTAAAGTGATCTAGGCTAAAAAAATTGACTAAGTAATAAAAAAAATGCAAAATTCTATATAGTACCAGGATTTTGAAGAGATGTACAGTTGACATTTTGTGGAAAGTCACAATGAAGTGTTAGAGGATTGAACAATGTTCCTGGGCCACAGCTCTGTGTATGTGGTACTCCTTTCCAACAGCTGATGTATTTAGAACAGTCAGTTGGATGAGAGGTCATACCACTGCCTCCTTCCATTGTGCAGTATGACCTCCTGGGTTCAGAAGACTCTTCATACTTCTCTGCTGGCCCTTCCAGAATCTCAGCTGTACCTGTTATCATAGAAGATGAAAAATGGAATAGCTCATATAAACACTGAGAATAAAATTGGTGATAAAAGCTGTTAATTTACAATATGTTAATCTCAGAAGGAGAAATGAAAGTCATAATAACATTTTATTTGCATCAAATTAATGGTATTTTACAATTATGTTTGTTTTCTTTCAATTTTGGATGAAAATTCAAAAGGGATTTTTTTTTGGGACTAATGCATTCAATGAGAAAGAAAATTATTGTTGTAAGTGCAATAGCTTAAATAGAATTGATAAAGGTAAAAGTAGAAATATAAAATAAACATATATGTAAAGAGCTACTAAAGATATTGCTGATCGGTGAATTGAGTTTTTAAACACATTCAACTTCACTAAAACTTCATATACCTACAAATATGTTTTCAGGATTGTTCTCCATATTCAACTAGTGATGTGGATTTTTTAGTTAAGCTCAGGTATATAAAAACTTTTCTTTGTTTACTCATTATTTTATCATATTACTGCATCAATTTTCTATAGGTATAGCCATGAGCGTATTAGGACAGCTGAATATTTTTAAGTTCTGTATCATGTGGCAGTGCAGTTCACACAAGTAAATATTCCAACATGCAGCTCAGTTTATTTATAGCCTCTAATCCCCATGTTATAATATATTGGACATTCAAATAGGCTGTGTCTGATATACTGTAACATATGGATCGGAGACTATAAATAAACTCAGCTACTTGTTGGAATATTGTGTTGTTAGCTAATGCTGGATTTCTGACTATGAAGTCATTAATCCTCTTGCTCTCCAATATTTTTCACTGATGGATGGGGCACTAGAAGTGGCCGGGCATATTTGAAGGTGGTCTTGATCCATTTCCTCTTGCAGATCACATAGAGGACAGAGTGGTGAAGAATATATCCCAATTCTGTTTAAATGTTTTGCCAGACAATAATGTCCTGTAATCAACCTGAAGGTTGCAACTGCTGTTTTTCGAGGATACTCAGGAATCACTGTTTGAATATTTGGTAGTTCCCATCTTTTATTCTTTGATTTTTCATAGTAATATTTTGCAATAATTTTTTTGAATTCAGAGTTGACTAATCTTTTAGCTGCATAAAATGGTAGATTAACTATAGATTTTTGTACACCGCTGGTACCCTTTTTTGCAAGAAAACCAGCTTTCTCATTACCACTCAGTCCACAGTGAGCTGGTATCCATTGGAAGACTAGGTGTTTTTGAAGTGCTGTTAGATGGGTAAGGATTTTCCAACATTGTATAATTGTTTGGTTTTTTGGTGACAACTTAGAAGTAATTGCTATAATTGCTGCCCCGGAATCTGAGAGAATAACTGCTTGCTGAAAATGTGAAATTCTGTACAAAAGATTTTGCAGGGCCATTCGAATTGCTTCCATTTCTCCATCAAAGTTAGTAGTTCCATAACTTAAAGATTTATAATAGGAAAAGAGGTGACATGTGACTCCAGCACCTGCTCCATCTTGGTTTGATATCAATGATCCATCAGTATAAATATGGAGCCATTCGTGTTCTGGAAATCTAGTATGGATTGTCTCTAATGCCAATAATTTTAGAACATTAGTTGGAGTATCACTTTTCTTAACTTCTTCTGTCAGGTGTAAATAATATGTGATGTCTAATGTATGTGTTGGATTGACTTTAGATATGAAGTTTTCCTTTGAATTAGGAAGGTGTACATTCTTCTTGATGTCTTGAATTTTGGAAAGAAAGCTCTCCTGAGTCTTTAGTGTATGTGTAAAATTTCTCTTGTACCATGTATTGAATGGGAGTCTGATCAACTTTTGGTGTTGAATAAGAGCCGCTTTTTCTATTTCATATTCAATGGGGTATTGGTTGGTTAGTATTTCCATAGCTGCTATTGGTGTGGTTTTGATAGCACCTGTAATTAATCTCAGACTTTGGTTTTGAAAGATTTGAATCTTTTTTGTGTTTGCTGTTACAAGAACTTTGCTGTAGTAAGTAAATAGTGGCTTTATATACACATTGTATGTTGTGTTAAGAGTTGCTCTGGAACATCCCCACTTCATTCCTGTTAGATGTTTTAACAGTGAAAGGTGCCTCTCTGCTCTTTGTATTACATTTTCTATTTGTTTGGTCCATGTAAGTTTGGTATCAAATGTAACTCCTAAATACTTTGCTTCCTTTGTTTCTGGTAATTGTTGACCCTCAAAATTTAGTTTTATTTTTAGTGGTTTTTTTCTTAGTAAAAAGATTTGGTAGTTTGATTTTGTTGTATTAACAGTCATTAAATTTTCTTTGGTCCACCTTTGTAAGTTGGTTAAGGATTGTTGCATGGTTTTTTTCTAGTTCTGTACTTTTGCTTTTTGGTTTTGAAGTCCACATTACTAAGTCATCAGCAAATAGTACACACTTCATGCCTGATTCTTGTATTTGTTGTGGCAGATCATTAATAAATATATTAAAAAGTGTTGTGCTGAGCACTGCACCTTGTGGTAAGCCACGGTGTACTTGTTTATACTTAGATATATTTCTTCCATATCTGGTTGCAATAAAGCGATGTCTTAGGAAATGACATAGCCATGAAAACATTAGACCTTGTATCCCTATTTTTTTTTTTACTTTCTTTAGTAGTTTTGTTCTGCATATAGAATCATATGCACTTTGGAAATCAATAAAAACTGATAAATTATCTTCTTTTCTATTGAAGGAGTCCTTGATTGTTGGAATATTGACTTGTGTAAACTGTGCTGCCACACAACATGGAACTTGATAATATTCTGCTCTCCTAATGCACTCAATCATTTTTTCCATGGCTGTACATCTACTGAATACCTATTTTTTTTTCTCGTGATCTGCTTATTTTACTTCTAATACTAAAATTAAGACAATGCATCTTTTAAAAACTAATAATTTCTAATTTTCTTCTGATCAGCTTGAAATGTTTTCTTTTCTCTAGATTAAACTAATGCAACGTGTATTTTAATAAGTAGTTATACCAGTTCTGAGACATTACTTTTTTACTTATATTTACCTTTGATATACTAAAATAAAATTAGCCTTATACCCTCTACATTTTCATTTTGAACTTATGAATAAAACACAATTTACTTACAGAACTTGTGCTTACATTGATTAATTTTAATAAGCCTATTAGAAAAAAAGAAGTTTTGTATTACTACATTTACACAATAAACAGAAATCAACTGAATTGTTTCTCTATATTGAATATGATTATCATTTAGAAGTCCAAAGCCACACAAGTATGCTATTTTCAACAGTGTGATACATAGGCTTCTTTACCTATCTTTTAACAGAACAGAATTCAACAAAGAAAAAGAGATAATCCACAGAATAGTTAAAAAAAATGGTTTCAATAGAAAAACAATAGGAAAAAATATGGAAGATGTTACAAGAAACCACCAAAATGTCAATGAAATAAGAAGACTACAGGTACACAAAGCTCATATACCATCCAAAAGCCCTCGCCCAATTCCAGAAAATATTCAGAGGTCGCAACATTATTCTAGCACCTAAAAACCCACATTCCATCCAAAATGTACTGCACTCAGAACTGAAGGACACCATATCAGCAACAGAAAAATCAGGAATATAACAATTCAACTGCAAAAACTGCAACAAAATTTATATTGGAAAAACAGAAAGAAAATTGAAAACATGGTCTAAAGAACATCTTGGGAGTCTAAAGCATAAAAAAGTGAAAAAATTGGCAGTAGCAGCACGTTTTTGGCTAGAAAACTACAGAATAAATCCTGAACCAACATTGTTAAAAAACATCTATAAGGTGAAACAACTAATAGCCTGGGAGGATATATTCATTAGGAAAAATAAAGATTCAGTTTTCAATTTTGAGTTTCTCCCAAGTGACAACCTCAACAAGATATTCCTGGAGGAGACACCAGAGGATGACAGCATTGCAATCTCCAACATGATGACAGCACATTCCAATAGTTGGCATCAGGTTGAGAATGAGAGCAAATGAGCTCTTGAAACATGTCCCATTTTTAATAGGTAAGTGGTGTAGTGTCAGTAAATTTGACTCACTCTACTATCTATCAGTGATATTCAACCTGCGGTATGCATACTTCCAGGGGTACATGAACATTAATTTAATTGAATCCTTCTTTGTGTAATATTAAATAAGTTATAAATAATTTTAATCTATTTGAGATATGATTATGTATAATTTAAATTAAGGATAAATCTAGGAATAGGCCTAGAGGTATAGGCTGAAATGGAAAATTGTCTTTGATGGTATGCAGAGAAAAAAGGTTGAACACCACTAATATAGATATTATTACACATCACTGTAAGCAAAATCTTCTGAACAAAGTAGTTTGCAACTATTTATTACTTTTTGTTTAGTAATACATATGTAGGTGTAAAATTAAAAATCTACTGAACATTATTCATATACAGAAATGAATTGCATTTATTTGTTAGTGATAATGCAGTCTCAACACAATTTGTGTACATCTATACTTTAATGTTGATGTTTGATATGGAACCTGATCCTTTTCTCTAGTAATTTTGGATTTGGGACTCAATCCAAATTACATGTATGTACTATCGAGTATGGAAAGAGGACTCAGATCGATTTCAATATTCCCTGTAGATGTAATAATATGTTATCCAATTTTTTCATATTACATCTGTGTTGTAAGAAAGCTAAATTTGAAGAATTCTGATGTACATGACTATAATACCAGATATAACCATGGCTATTTTAGGGAACGGTCTATTAAAAAAATCCACTGATAAAGATGCTTTTATAACGAGACAGACTTTATACAACAGACTGCCAACTCCAATAAAGGCACTAAATGATAGGTACCAAACAATTTAAAAGAAAATTAGGACAATTCTTAATAGATAAATATATTTTTTAGTGGATAAGTTGTAAATCTTACAAAATATTGTAGATTGACATAGGTATGTAGTTCTATGCTGTTGATTGATATATGTTGCTGATGACTTGTAAACAAATTTTGTAGTGTAGATGATTTTCTGAAATTATAATGAATATGTATACTCTATTTGAGAGGTAGAACTGGAACTTAAAAGTTCAATGACACAGCTGGGATTTGAACCACAGAACTTCCACTTACCACGCGGCTGCTCTAACCATTAAGCTACTGTGACAACCTGCCAGAATGGCATTGAATTCTCAAACCAGTTCGTATTTCTCCTGGTAAACCACAAAGGCAGTCTCACATCAGAGACAAATTACCCCAATGGTGACTTACTATTGTAAGTACTTTATGTCCCAGGATTAAATAACCTTCAGATGGTAATTATTATTTATTTATGCCAACAAACTTGCCAACACCAACAGTAAGTTTGTTGGCATAAATAAATAATTAGATACTGATAATGAAAAAAGTTAAAGTGCATTAGCATCTAATCATTGTCACATACCTGTAGAATGAGGTGGGTTAGAGGCTGGTTTGCAGATGACATTATATGGAAAATCACATACTAATGTTTGAGCATTAAAGAGTGTGCCTGGAGCACAGTCTTGTACGTGTGGTGCACCCTTCCAGCAATTGAGAAACTTAGCACAGTCTGTTGGATGAGGAGCAAGACCCGTTCCTCCTGGCATAGGACAATCTGAACCTTTTTGTTGTTGTGGTCTTGAATTTACTATTGGTTTCTCTGAAAACAAATTTAACATTACAGCAGCAGAAATACAAGATGACTCTAGTCTTTTTTGTGCAGCTTCAAGAACTAAACTGTCACAAAGTAAAAGGGAATATATACAATTTACATCTGTTTAAGAGGCCAGCAAAGAAATGTGAGGTAATTATTACAATAAGAAATTTGAAACTGCATGTAATTTTCTAAGAAACATATTTGAACCTTTTATGAATGTTTTTTATGTTTAATAACATTTTTACTAAGCACTTAGGCAAAGTTATTTCATTATATTTGGCAATTTACTTATTCCCTGCTACCCCTAGGCCACCAAAAGAACCTAAGAATGTTTTTACTTCAGGCAAATTTGTAACTGTGAACTTTCAGTGTATTAAGTGACATTAGCCTGTGACAAAAACATAGTTTTACTGAAAAGAAAGGTATCTAACTATATTTTTCATCAACTTTTCTTTTTTGCATATTTCAGAAGGTTGGTATGTCAAAGCATTGCTTTCATTAGCTGTGAGGCATTCAAGGTATATTTATTCTAATAAGTTCTGGTATATCTGTATCACATAAAGGTATAAATTTATACAAACATCTTCCAAATAATGTCAGAGAATTTCATCAAAAACAAATTTAAGACGGCCATGAAAAATATTCTTTTAAGAAATTTACCATTCACTGTAAATGATTATATGAATATAAAATTCTAGCCTTTAAATCATATACTGATTTCTGTAAATAAGTCATGAACCTGCTTATCTATAAATTAATGCATGAACCATCACATTCAATTAAATTTATAGTATGGAAGTTCTTCATATCTTAAACAGCACTCCTTGAAATTTTAGGTGGTGGTTGTGCTGATTCTCATTAAATCAAGCAAAAGAGTGGGTATAATGTTATGGCCAACATATAACACTATCATCTTCTTTTTAAAGAGTTATTTATTGTTTCAGCCTATAAAATGCATATTAGGTATCATAAATATATTTCATTGAAATCATTTTGGATCAGATGTTTAATGTGATTAATGGGAAGTCAGCTGGACAATAAGCTATACTTTGTAGAATTGCTATAAAAATAAACGAAAATACAGAAAGCTGTGTTACATATTATTGTTATTGTTGTTGTTGGTGGTGGTGGTGGCAGTGGCAGTGGCGATGGCAGTGGCGGTGAAGATGGAGGTGGTGGTGGCGGTGGCAGTGGTGATGTACTGGCAACGCATTACCTGTGTTAGAGAGTACTCTGCCTTCTCTTCTGTTATTGTTATGAGGTGCATTCAGGCATTTCACCTTCATTGGGAAGTCACATTCTTGAGTATCTGGGTTGAAAAGAGTGCCTGGAGCACATGCCTGTATGAAACCTCGCCCTTTCCAGCAATTAAGGAAGCGTCTACAATCTTGAATGTACACAAACTGTCCTGTAGCACCTGCAGGACATGTTGCTTTCAACCTGTTATTTAAAAGATATAGTTAGCTTAAAGTTATATTGTATTGTCAAAGATATAACTCATCTGTATTTATATAGGAAACAAAGAATGTGTGAAAAATGATTTTGTAACTTAAAACTATATCACTGGTAAAGCTGTGTATTTTGAGTTACCATCTTTTATATGTGGTCATATGCATGGGTGTCAACAGACCTTTCTTCAAGGGGAGAGGGCACACATTGGAACTTTGCAATCAAGCAATATTAATTAATTATTCTGCTATCAAAACTGTAAAAGATATGAATTATAGTATTTGCATTCATAATAATATTTACGCACATGTGTGTTAGCATGAATGTGTTGTGTGTATATGTGCATATCTTTTACAGTTTTGATAGCAGAATAATGAATTAATATTGCTTGATTGCAAAGCTCCAATGTGTGCCCTCTCCCCTTGAAGAAAGGTCTGTTGACGCCCATGCATACGACCACATATAAAAGTTGGTAACTCATAGTACTGTCTGTCATTTGTGGTTTCTGTGATGCAATGTAAAGCATTAGCAATTTCTGAGAACAAACAATGCATATGGTAGAGGTTTATGATGATCAAAGGTAAAGCGCATGTTAATCTACTCTAATAATACTTAGTTACTCTGAAATACTGTCTACTGCAGTGTGACACTTATGTTGACATATCATGCAAGTACAGTATAATTGGAAATGGTTGGCAATTCAGTGCATAAGAAGTATGTTATTCATTATTGATTTGATTACATTATTATATTATATTTTGTGTTTTCAATCTCTGTCGGTGAGAATTCTCGTGGACTTAAATTGTAAAGATTTGTACAAAATAAAAATGTGAACAACATAACTGACAAGGTCATTTGTAACACAGGCACTATGAAAGAATCAGGTATCTCTTTTGTGCAAGTATCCTGAGAAAAAATTGTTCTTTGCATCAAAATTAAAACTATAGTCTAATGGTTATTAACTGACTGCACATTAAATTTATTAATTCCCAAGGGGGACCTGCAGCATCCCCTTGGCTCCCTTCTTCATGGTGTTTGTTTTGTGTTAGTTGCATGTGATAACATCAGGTTATCGCGGAGGGATATAAGGTGCGGATCTAAGGCTGGATTGAGTATAATTCATCTTTATGCATCACAAGAGGGACTGCAAATCTTGACTTCTGAGTAAATATCAAGCTATTGATTATAAACACCAAAAAAACTGAGGAAGAAAAAATAATTACTTACAGTGCACTTGAAGAGGCTGCTACTTCTCTCCTTCCAGGAGCAACACTGTAGGCTGAATCAAGTTTCTGTAGTTCATCTGGTGTGTTGTCATTATAAGTACCAAAACTTTCAATTTCTAGTTGCTGATTCCACAAGGCAGGTCTTTGTACTAGTTCACTTTCATGCCCTAAACCTGAAGACTGAGTATTAGAATGATCAAGTGTGGCAGTTTCTCTTCCCTTATTGCCATAAGACATACCACTGGAAAGAATATCTAAGGAAGGAACCTG
The DNA here is from genome assembly GCA_030765045.1 of Tenodera sinensis. Taxonomy (NCBI): domain Eukaryota; kingdom Metazoa; phylum Arthropoda; class Insecta; order Mantodea; family Mantidae; genus Tenodera; species Tenodera sinensis. The sequence goes on along the minus strand of CM060969.1, from coordinate 32,325,977 downwards.
ACTGCTTTCAGCTGACAAGTCTTGTCTGATGTTATCACCATATGACATGCCACTGGTGAGAACATCCAAGGAAGGGTATTGATTACTTTGAGCTGTAAAATCATGTCTTGGGTTGTCACCATATGACATGCCACTACTGATAACATCCAAAGATGGATGTTGGTTATTTATGGTTGAGGTGTTCTGTTCTGTATGGCTACCAAAGGACATACCGCTTGCAAGAGCATCCAAAGATGGATGTCCACCTTTCACACCACCATCACCTCTTGTAACACCACTAGCAAGAATCTCTGTCTGTTGCTGTTGTCCTTGTGCAAAGCCTGGGCTATTGAAATCTAGCTCCTCTGATGGTATATCTTCTTGCTCATCTCCAGAAGTGCGAATCATTTTGAAACCACCAGTCCTTGTGGGATCAGGAACAATTTTCCATTTCACTTCTGATTGTTGTGGCTCCTGGTTGTTTTGGGTATCACCTACATGTTTAACATGATCTATGGTACCAACATTAATGTTGTCGTCTGGCAGCCAGGCATGGCGACTATGATGGTCACGTCTTGGCCATGGAAGGCCAACCCATTGTAAAGGTGGCTTTGTGACTTCATCTCCAGGAGAATATATCTGTTTAAAAATAAGTATGTATCATAAATACCAGTTTAAAGGGATATTAGTGTACAAACATGTGACTGTTACAGATCTAAAATTAGTTTCTTATTTTTAGTTTTACAAATATATTTTGACCTTTGTTTTTTGAGAAAAAAGGACATTGTACCTTCAATTACCTGCAATTTTAAAGGCTCCCATGAACATTCCTTTATAATCAATTAAAATGGATAGCACAAAAATCTTCTCCATGAAAAAGCACTTAGATGTGCCAATTTTATGATCAGTCAACTAGTGTTGGAGATTTATCAACTTCCATATCAACATCCATTTTTTCATAACCTAGGTATAGATTGTATGAATTTTATGTTGAAGAGTGAGTAGAGAAGAACATGTGAATGTGTTAAATAAAAGAAACCTTAGTCAAAAAAATCTGATGTGTTTCACTCACATGACTTTCTCTACCCTTGTGCTAACCATTCTTACAAACTCTTATTCCTATTATTTATTTATGCCAACAAACTTACTGTTGGTGTTTTTAAACACACAAGCCGTGTGTGGGCAAAGTCATTCTGGCAGTTTGTCACAATAGCTCAGTGGTAGAGCGTCCGCCCGGCAAGCGGAAGGTCTGTGGTTCAGTTGTGGCATTGAATTTTTAAGTTCCAGTTCTACCTCTTATCTTATTCCTATATCTTCTTCGTGTTAAAGATAAACATTTGTGCAAATTATCTTATTGCTTATTTCCTTGTAGGTGCAAAGGGAACATTAGAATACAGTAGGCTTTGAGTGATAGTCCGCATCCCAGACAGTCAACGCCTCAGACGCAACTGTAAATTCACCAAGAAGACTTCGACCACGCCACCGATGATGTCCACTGCAATAGTGGACAAAACGTCTGGACCTAGTTACTCCAGCAGACCACGGCAAGTCAGCCCAGAAGACTCTTTTAGAATTTCAAACACTGGCCGTGAAAGCCTACGCCTACTCATGATAGTCAAATGTTTTAAAGCTTTGAGATTCTGCTGTCTTTGCACACTTAACATATAAAAAAATGAACAACGATGATCCATTTCATGAAAGCTCTAAGTCTTTCCAAAAATCACACACATAACAAGGAATATCTCCGAAATGGTTCACCCTTCAAGAAAATTTATTCAGATATAAATTGTGTATTTTATCAAGATTTACATTTTTTGTATAGTATGATTTGGTCTATCTCTAACGGTTTACCAGTTATGCAAAAGTCGTCCAGAGTAAATACGATTACAGGGGCTATAGCCAGAAAATTCAAGATATGCATTTCATTTGGCATAAAAATATCTCAAACATATGGCATTTTAAACAAAATCGTTAGAGCCATTTTCAAGAAAATGATGTGGAAAGGGTGATGGTGGTTGCTCCACGTTTGATCGCCCTTTGAAGCGAAATAAGTGTTGCTTCGCTGTAGCTTAACGACCGTTGTCGATACTTGTATTTTGGCTCCGGCTAGCTCAACATGAGTTTCTATAATCCAGGGTATGCGTGGGTATATTTTATAGATCACCCAGAATAACTTTTGTAGATTATTTATTTTCCACTCTTTGACGCATTTTGGGAGTTATGCCAACTTCCTATACCTCGCAGAGCAACTGCAACTCACGTGCGTACACAACTAAGTCCGCTACCGATCTGGGGCGAGTGATCACGTTTCCTGGCGTCCCCACGCTAGGAAAAAACGTTCTTCCTGATTTTAAATTTCATGACGTCATCAAAAGAAAGCCTCGTATCCAAAATGCTATTTCATTCCTTTTCACATTTTAGAAATGTCCCTTTCTATTATAACATGTTCTTTTTTTGAATTCCGAATATATAGTTACCTTTCTATGATTAAACAATGTTTACTTTATATTTTATTAAACATATCGCGCGACTTTTAAGGTTGGCAGACCTGAATTTTGACCGTGAATTTAAAATTATGTGGTATGACGCCACGACTCGTTAATTTCAAACCAATAATGCGTTTATCTTACAAATTTAACGACTATTATTTACTCATATCTTGCTCGCCTTACAACACTTCCTACTCTATTATCTACCTATGTTATTACTCAACACTTATCGCAAATCTCACATCCGGCAATTAAACTAAAACGTGTCTTTATCAAGCCCATTCGATTTGAAATCTAAATTTCGGTATCAAAAATCAAAATTTTCAAAAAATGTTCCATGTGAAGGGTAGTTTAGGGTGAGGCTATTTCCTTCAAAATCTTCGTGTCACATTCCTAAAAGACATTAATCGACTTTTCATTTTTGAGTTATGCTGTTCACAGACACACACACACACACAGACATTTTTCTAAAAATGCTTTTTTTGGATTCAGGGGGCCTCAAAACATATATTTTCAGTGAAATCTCGACATCGAACTTTTGGGTGGAATACAATACTTCCCCTACTTACCAGTAAAGTAAAAACTGTGTGAATCATCATTGCATTGCATTTCTATTGCAATCAAGAAAATTGTATGTTGAAGGGTGAGAACACTGTGAATGTGCTAAGTGAAAGAGAAGCAAGTAGAAAGAACCATGTGAATGTAATACATTGTGCAGTAATATGAACTTTAGAGCCCTTTTTCTTGGAATCCTCTAGCTAGTGTGCTTTGTTAATTTACTGGGTGGACACCCTTAAGGTGTACTACTATCCTACAAAGTCATCCTGAACTGAAATTCTGAGACCATAAGGTCCTCTTGTAATTGTAATGCTTTTTCTATCTTAATTACCTAAGCAGTGAAGAAAGTAAAAGTAATAATATATTACAATTAATATTTTATATAAGGTTACTTATTAATGAAATCTGAAACCTTCTTAACAGAAGTCATGCATATTTTTTTTCATTCTTTAGAATTCAGTAATTTCACAATAGCATCCTCTTAACTTTAATTTCAGCAGTTCACCTTTAAAAGCATTATTATGAGTGTAATTTCTCTGTTGTTGTATAGCCATAGGCAAATTATGGTATAACTGATGGTACACATTTTCTTAATGGGAGTCTGAATTCAGTCCTTTTCCTATAATTCCTGAAGAAAGTCTTCTCTCCTTTTTGCCTCTGTGTGGCATCCAGAAGTTTCCCTTGCATCAGGAGAAGACAACTTCGGGCCGTGTGACGTATTTAAACGAAGAGCCAGCTTGTACGTTCGTGTGACGTCAGGCGAGAGCGGTGTGTTGCTAGGCTGCCTAGATCTAACATGCAGTCTTCGGTTATAAATGTGCCGTACATTGCACCCTAACATTGACAAACTAGTTAAAGAAAAGTGAAACGGCAAATGTCGGAAAATGTCCATAATTGTTCTGTATAGCTCCCCTCTAGCTCAGGAAAAATAGTTATAATATCTGTTCTATTTACGTTATATGACTGTTCACATAAACTAGAATTTATATATATGGCATAAAGCCGAAATGTAGTTATTTATAATATGTGTCTATTCCGTAATTGAAATAGCATTAAAATTACGATGTACTGTATCACACGTTCAACTGGCCATTGATGGGAGCATGTGAGCTCAGTGAACTGACGTCACAGCAGCGGTACCTGTCTTCCCCTGCCTTACATGGATAATACATACAAAACTTAACACATTTAGGATCAGACATTTTACTCCAAGTTTATGAAAATCTGATTAAATGATTTTATATTTAGTGTTTAAACTAAAATTGCCAAAAAGTGTAATTAACATTATAAATAAAACAATTTTTCTGTCATTACTAAGAATGCTGAAACATGGACATGAAAACAGAAGCTAACTTTGAAGCACACTGATTCACATCACATGCACAACTTTTATTTTATTCATGATTTACTCTACAAATAAACAGTTGAGATGTAGCTGTGCAGCAGTTGCATGTACCAGTTGTGTATATATAAATTGCTGTGTAAGCAGAAACACTAGTAACTAAGCTTTTCAGCAATTTTTCTTGACTTGGATAAACTTTTTTAGTTAACCTCTGCACCTCACATACGTAGCTAAGTACCTTTAACTTGCTTACAGTACTGAATGTGTTGCCACTCAAGGCCCTTGGCTTATTTGTGCCATTATTTCATTCATTCCATTCACTGTCTCCAGAGACCTTGACAGCTGTTAAATGATATCAGTTGATGTACACTCAAAGACAAGAAATGGCTTACTGCCAAATTGTACTCTTTATTCTTTTAACAATGAATAGTGAGGCCGAGGATATAGCACCAGCACCGTTTATATATACCACCATTCCCTTAAAAAAGTACAAGCCATATTTATTAAGCAACACATATTTTGTGACAAAATAAGGAAACCTATACTAAATATACTCAGGAAATTTAATTTTGCTTGATCATGTATACTTTAAGCTTTTCTATTTTTTTCTGTGCATAATTGCTGCTGTTACTTACATCATCACGTGTGATAATGTTTTATAAAACTTCATTGTATAAATCTCCTTTCAGTCCCCTTAAAAACATACAATTGTTTCTGGCATAAATTTAAGTGCTGAAGATGTCATGAGCAAGATGAATATTCATTTGTAGTTTTGTTTGCTTAATGAACATTTATTTTATATTCATGTTTATAGTGCAAGGGTAACATGTCTATTTAACAGTCAAGAGGTCGAGTATGAATCTCGCTTAGGATGAATTACTTCTTGGATAAGGTGTTTTTGGGACCTTTCTCTTATTTGAGAAGACAAATATCGGGTAACTATTGGCTTTAGGAACTCCGCACCCATTTGAGCACCTATTCATGATCCAATACGACCTACCTTGTTAAAGAACATTAAACTTTAAAATAAATAAATAAAATTACTTCATGAAGTTTGATTTAGATGTCCATCTTTTATCACAAACAACTAAAAAAGTATTAGTGTAGGTTCACATTACTTTCTCTATCCATTCTTCAACAAACTATTCTTACAAAAACCTATTCTTCTACCTACTTCATATTAATACAAATATTTGTAGAAATACTTTTATTACATATTTCCTTGTAGACATAATGGCAATTGGGGAATACAGTAGGCTTAAGTGATAATTAAAACTTTTAATAGCTGGTAGCTACATGGTGAATTTGAAATTTCATTCTCATTGCATGACCAGGAGAAGGCAAAGAATAACAACTTCCCATTTGAGAAAAGTATTAGTATTAGAGGATTCAAACCAATAAAAAGGAATATCCCAGAAATGGTTAACCTCTCCCCTCCCCTCAAAAAAGTGTATTGCACATAAATTGTGTGCTTTAACAAGATCTCCAGTTTTTGTATAGTAAAATTCTATCTACCTCTTATTGATTAGCAGTTATATAAGTTATTCAGAACGAAGAGGCTTCAGAAGCAATTCCTAGAAAACTCAAGATATACATTTCATTTGTCATAAAAATATCTTAAACTTATAGCATTTTAATAAAAATTGTTTGAGATATGTTTGAGAAAATCAATTTTTTAAAAAAATTTTCCATATAAGGGATAGTATGAACCAGGGGGATTTTCTTGAAAATCTGCATGTCACATCCTTGGAAAATGGGTAACTTAAATACGAAGTTTAGTGTTAACTGAATTTTGGTTTTTGAATTATGTTGTTCTCATACACAGACATGCATGCACACATGTACCTTTTTCTAAAAATGTTTTTCTTTAGTTCATTGAGCTTCTAAGTATACATTTCCAGTGAACTACTGATTTTGAATTGTTAAGTGGAATAGAATACTTACCCTATTTATATGTAGCAGAGAAAGTAAAAAGTTATGACACTGCAAAGTTCATCAGAACAGGTGATTCAGAATTGGCGAGCTTCATTAGCTGCCCGAAAGCTTTATAATCTCATTGTAATAGAGAAATACTCTATTACAGAAACAACTAGATAGTGCTAATTTGTTGCCCAGTGGCTAAACTTAGTCTGTCTCCCTAAAAGACTAATAAACATTACTTAACTTTTTGGAATGTTGATTCAGACTTTAAAAATATGATTTGAACTAGATGAGAAGCTTTAATACATGTACGGGCATCAATGCAGAGCTGAAGACCCATGGTTTGAGTCCTCATCTTGACATTGAATTTTTAAAGTTTGATTTAACTATGATAAATGCAATTAATAGGTTTGTTACTTTCAGTGTGAATATTAGAAATTTTTTTTGGCTCAGCCTGTTAGGCATAAGAAACAAACAGTGCAACAGTGATTGCGTTTGTTCAAACACTCTTTGCATGTATTTATTTTAGAAAGTCTTGCGCAGTGTATTTGAACTCGCTGATCCAGCAACAGTGTAAACTTACTAAGGAGATGGTAGAATCAGAACTGAAAAATTCAATGCCACAGCATGCATGGCTACCAAGAGGAAACTTGTTTGCTTTGATACAGTTGTTTGCACCAACAGATGTGTACACCATTATATTAAGGGACTAGGGTTCCTTATGTTGTGAACACCAATAGTTTCAGTGTTACATTATATGCATTTCAAAGAACTAGGTGTGAATGTTTATGCCTTAAGACCTGCTAGAAGAAAATGACTTCTAACATTTGCTTGTAACAGTATACATTACTGTTAATTTGAAGCTAACCATAGCTTTTCAGCTAACAGAAATCGATTTCAATTTTAATTTAGAATGTGTTTCACTGTGTTACTATCTTTGTGTTTGTTTTACTTGTTGCTGAGGATATTGTGGATGTTTTAGCATCAATTGTGAACTGATGAGACAAGGGGCCCAAGGTAAGGGAATAAAAAATTGTTATAACTCTATAACTCTATAAATATATTTTTAAATCATATGAGTTTGCTAAAGTAAATACATACGCAGGGTCTAGGAGAGGGGGAATGTAGGGGCATATTCTCACCTCTGACCTGCATTGCTTGCCAAGGTAACAGGGCAATTAGAGCTTTATCTTACTGCAGTTCCAAAACTTTTATTGAAACAGAAAGTCAGATACTTGTAATAAAATACTTTCAAGCTGATATTGTAAATGACTACTGTATACATTTGGAGGCTGTTGATCTATTAGATCAGGTACCAAGATCAACTATTACTTTGCAAAATAGAAAGAAAAATATATAAATGGCACAAAAGTTTGTACATTTGAGATATATCTTGAATATTTGAAATCATCTTGAAGGTTTGTGATATTTAAATCAGGTGATAAGGTTTAATGCACATAAAGGTATGGTAGGTCAGCAGTAAGAGCATCAAGTTTGAGTACTGTACAGAATTTATCTGAATTAATTTTGAAAGGAAAAATTAGTACAGTTTATTAACAGTTGAAAAGCATTGATTTCTCTTATTATCAGATATATATGGTTCAAGAATTATAACTGAGTATTTTCTTACGGTGAACGTATGTCTGCAAACTTCCTGTTAACAAGCTAGAGAGCATTAATATTTCTGAAAGACTGCATCAGATTAGATCAAATCTCGCCAGATAGATTATTACCCATTTTTACACAAGACATTTGGAGAGTTTTGAAATAATAGTCATGTAACTTTAATTTTAAAAATAAAATACAAAGTTCTCTTTTAAATCTTGATTTAATTATCGGCACTAAATCCATGTGCCCCAAAATAGGTCAAACCTTATAACCGATCTACAATGCATGTTATTGTCAATAACATATGCAAATGCTACCACTGTTCAAATGTTCTGCACCATTAAAAGGCTTCAAACATGGTTAAAATAAGAACAAAACAAAAATTAAATAAGTGCATAAGTTTAAGAGGTAGAACCGGAACTTAAAAATTCAATGCCACAACTGGGATTTGAACCACAGACCTTCCGCTTGCCGGGCGGACGCTCTACCACTGAGCTATTGTGACAAACTGCCAGAATGACATTAAATTCTCAAGCCAGTCATTCTGGCAGTTTGTCACAATAGCTCAGCGGTAGAGCGTCCGCCCGGCAAGCGGAAGGTCTGTGGTTCAAATCCCAGTTGTGGCATTGAATTTTTAAGTTCCGGTTCTACCTCTTAAACTTTGCCCACACACGGCTTGTGTGTTTAAAAACACCAACAGTAAGTTTGTTGGCATAAATAAATAATAAGTGCATAAGTGTTGATAAAAGATCTACAAATGACAACATTGGACTTCGGAGCATAGTTAATAGCATCACAGTACTGACTGCCGAGTTCTTTAAAAAATACCTGGTTATCACGAATGGTATCAAATGCTACAAAAATTCTGGTCATTAGCCACCTTTTCACTATTAACTGGCACCTCATGCACAAGAGTCTGAATATGTTTCCAAAGGAAAAAAAATTGGATGTGTTGCACTCACTGACTTTCTCTACTCTTGTACTAACCATTCTTACAAACTTTTACTCTTGCTTACTTATCTGATTGCTCGTTTTCTTCCACGTACAATGGGAATATGGGTATACAGTAGGCTTTGAGCGATAGTCAAATCTTTTAAGGCTTTCAAATTCCGTTCTCTTTACATGCCTAACATATAAAAAAATGAATAGTGATGTTCCATTTCATAGAAGTATAAGTTCTCCAAAACTTATACAGATAACAAGGAATATCTCCAAACTGGTTCACTTTACAGATTTATTGTGTATTTTAGCGAAATCTAAATTTTTTGTATAGTAAGATTTTGTCTATCTCTTTCGGTTTATGAGTTATTCAAAAGTCATCCAGAGTAAATAGGACTACATAGGCTATAGCCAGAAAATTCAAAATATATATTTCATTTCTCATCAAAATATCTCAAACATGTGGCATTTTAATCAAAATTGTTAGAGCCATTTTCAAGAAAATAATCATTTTTGAAAAATTTTTCTTGTAAAGGGTAGTTCAGGGTGGAGTAATTTTCTTCAAAATCTTCATGTCACATCCTTGAAAGACATTAAACTTAAAAACCAACTTTGGTTTTTAACCGACTTTTTGTTTTTGTCCACAGACTGACTGACAGACAGACAGACAGACAGACAGACAGACAGACAGACGGACGCACATACATACACACACACACACACACACATGCTCACACAGACCTTTTCCTAAAAATGCTTCTTTTTTTTTATTCAGGGGGCCTCAAAACATATATTTCCGGTGAAATCTTGACATCGGATTTTTGGTTGGAATACAATGCTTTTGAATATCACTTGTATTCTGTTTCAAAAATGCGCAGAGAACAAAACAAGCAATATTACAATAGCAAAGGGAAAAGAAGGATGTATATGATAGAATTTCATCTTACCTGATGTGGTGTTTGAAAAGCTACATGACAAGACATTTGTGGACATACATTCAGTATAAGAAAATACTCAAATATAACCTCTGAATCATGCCTTAAAATTAATAGGTTTATTCTAACTTTCCCTATATATCTAGTAGAAGTTAAATGAAGTGGTGCTGGATGTTTTAGTAACTCATAACATGTAAATGGCAAAAAGAATTAATAAAAACCAGCTTAAAGTATGAAAATTGGATAAACAGTAATGACTCAGAAATACTTGGAAAGTTACATCTTAATTTTTCTTCCAAATTGGCTGTCTGTAGGCATTTTAATGGATTGAATTAGATTTGAAAAATTCAGTGCTCTGGTCAGAACTTTAATGTGTTAGCCATCTTGTTGCAGTTACTTTAGTATGGAAAGCTAAAGATCCATGATTAAAGGAAACTAAATGAAATATCTAAAATAGGTAACTCAAATAGGATAATGAAATTCATAGAAGCCATTTAATAAACAGCATTTAGCATGTCCACAAAATTGCAGTATGTCTTACAGTTTCTGTCAAAGATTTTATGTAATGCCTTGCAAATTTGAGCACGTTCCCTCAAGTCATAGCTATCTGTCTGAATTTTTAAAATCTTATTCACCCTTTCATATTTGGAAGTAATTTTATTACAAAACAAACCTTACCTAAAAATTTTGAACTTAATTTGCACATCTAAATAAATGATATTTCTGTACAAAGTAAAACTTTCATTAAATTATTTCACTTAAAATATTAGAATTGCTTTTGCATTATTTATAATAAAAAAAGTTTTAGTTTTATAAATACACACGGAACTAGTAATCATTATATAGAGCACATCAACAACAAAAGAAGTACTCCTGTCATCATTTTTTATAAATCATTTATTTTAAACTTCCAATTTACTATTATTTTTTACTAGTCCTTGTGGGATGCATATCTGCATTGATTTAGTTGTTTGAAACCTTCCTGAAATACTGCACCACTAGATACTGTCAGAGTATTAGTACTGTTATAATCAATTCAGTTTTCAATTCAATTCTAAAGTAAAAGTAAATGAATGCTCATTTTTCATTTGCAACAAATATTACTTTTTTCAGGATTTACTCCATACTCATTGCTCCCATAGTGTCATGATTATTTTGCTAGCTTATGAATTACCCTCTATATTATTATCTAGTTTTACACAATCTTATGATCTAGATGAAAGAATCTTAATGTTTAAAAGTCTATAAAGAGAACAAAGATGTAATATATTTTGAGTACTTACTGCAACACAAGAAAAAGGTATTAATAAATAAAAAACACAAGTTAATATGATGCCACACATATCAAATGAGAAATTTTAGCACAAAATAACAAACATCCTTTCCATAAACCTCATAGCATTCATGTGAAGAAGTGACCTTTGTTATCTATCAGTGAGTCAGTTCAGGTCAACATGTTTAATGCAAGAAGTATCTATATCACAACACTGGGCTTTAATGTGTGTTAGTCATTAGCAATATTTCAAAGTTCAGAAGCATTAGCTCTAACCAAACAAATGGATAATGTGCATATAAACAAAGCTTAAAATGAATGTTGAATGAACAAATAAACTTAAATGTAGATGAAAGTAACCAGTATAACTTACACATATTAATCAATTGCAGTTAGCTTTAAATATAAAATCAAGAGACATATTATTACAAAAACTAACTGAAATGATTTGACCTTTATGTTGATAAAGACAAAGTGAAGAAGCTGTAAATGCACATATCAGGAAAACAGTTATGCCACTGTTGCATTTATTATGGACTGCAGGAAAATCCACAAATGGATATAAACATGACTTCCTCCTGGAACATTGTGACAGTTTCAAATGAGCCACATCACCAGAATACAATATTTGTCAGGAAATGAACACAATGCCCAATGAAGACCACCCAAAATTCTACAGAAATCCCAACAATAATAAAGAACAACAATGTCTTGCTGAACTGTAGTGAGGTAAGGCTGTAAGATGAATGAAGCAAATCAAAAACCTGTCACTATTACAGAAGAGGAAAATTTTCTGCAAAGAGCAATTGGGGAAAACATTCTATGTCTTAAAAATCCAATTTATCTATAAACACGGCATAGTGAGACAATAATAACAGCCATAATGTAAATTAATATAAATGCTGTCTTAGGTCATATCATTATACTTTGTATTAATTATTCTGTTAAATTTTAATATTGACTTATTTGCTATAAAGTTGTAATATTATAAGGTGGACCTGCATGTGATTACAAATATACTAAAAATCATATAGGTGGAATATTAAGTGATGCTAAAACATTCCAATGAACATTCATTAAAAAAAAATAGACACAGAAAACTAATTAGATGAGTCAAATGAAGTGTAAGTACAGAGCCAATCAGATCAGCCAGAGTGGATGCTTGTGTGTGGGAGACACGCAGTAATTCACTTAGCGTGGCATCACCTGGCCTTTAGACTCAGAGCTATTATGACATGCACCGGAGTTGCTGTAAAATGTATATGACACACAGGCAAAAGGGCATACAACAGTTTTGATATGTGTATATTTATGTAACAATGTGTCAATTTGTTCAATATATTTTAAACAGTAAATTTTATTTATGTGTCTAAAGTAAGAACAAATTAGAAACTAAAAACTTCACTTATCTTATTGTTTTGGTGCTAACCCTGGGGTTTCAAGCTGTGTCCAGCTTTGAGAATGAGCTGGACACAGCTTGAAACCCCAGGGTTAGCACCAAAACAATAAGATAAGTGAAGTTTTTAGTTTCTAATTTGTTCTTACTTTAGAATCTTGTTGCTTCACTGTTAATAGCTTCAATTTTTCCTTATTTAATTTATTTATGTGTGTTACTTAAAGTTTCCTGCATTCTTTCCCACACCATAAGAAATCGTGTTCTACATTAAGCTAGTCTGGGTTTAAATCTGCAAATCGTTCAAAACACAAAACCTTGCATCTCCAAAATAACAACACACACACACACAAAATATATAGTTATTCATCACAGAAGCAGCAACTTCAAAACATCATTCAATCAGGAGCATCGGAAACGCTGCCTAAGCGGAGCTCCAACTATAGAGTGAACTAATCACTACATAGTGTCACCTCAACGTGGCGCTTTGAAAGTACATACATCATCACCCCATTATGTGATAGTTATCCAACAACATTACGACAGAAATAAAAGTACCAATAATAGTTGTATTTCATTAATTTTCTTTGAGTTGTAATACACTCACTATCTAAAGTCTTGGATAAATAACAATAACATCAATGATACAGTTTTATTTATTCAATAAAATTGTTACAGTACTATAATCTTCGCAAAAGTTAAAGGCATATGGAGGCGGGCCGTACTGCAGACTCCAGCATTCACATGCCAGAATGCAGACTCCAGCATTCACATGCCAGAATGCATTGGCCAGCATTCACATGCCTTAACTTTTGCGAGCAGTATAACAATATCTGTTTTGCTACAGAGATCCTTACAATTCTGAGCTACAAAAGTACATGAAAACCTGTGGCTTATTTTTTTTTTCTATTTACATTAGTGTCATTCAATACAGCACGGAGATTAATCAGAAGAACAATGTTCTTGAATTCCAGTACAATAAATATTTCTATACATCATTAAAAAAATAAATGGGGGCTTATAAACCAAAGCAGTATCATTTTATTTAAAATAAAACTGAGTTAAATCTGTTACTTTATTAGCTTGACCCATCACTAAAAGTATTCACATAGTATTTTCAAATGTTTTGGTGCAGCACATCTCCATCTTGGTTCAACTGTCAAATGGCATCACTTGTAATCACATGCAGGTCCACCTTATAATATTACAACTTTATAGCAAACAAGTCAATATTAAAATTTAACAGAATAATTAATACAAATTTTAATGGCTCATAATTCTCCAACACTTATAATCACATGAACAATGAATTCTGAGATAAATTTTTTCCTTTAATTGTGCCATCATAAGCTTTATCCAAATTTTTCAAAGTTTCCCGAATATCACTTGCTCTGCTAGTCTTTTAATTCTTCTTTTTACAGTATTACTGTTCTTTTTTTCTCTTTCATGATTCAGTTACAGCATGTATTGTTTTAGATTTATTTACAAGCTACATGCTCCATTACTGTGGAGAAATACCACATGCATAGGTTTACCTTTCAAAATATTACACATTTTTGTATTGTAGAGATTTGAGCAATTTAGGTGGGTGAGATGTGTGTAATTTGCTTACTTCAAGTTTTCAAATGTTATATTGTTAGTGAATATGATAAGTTCTTATGGTATTTCTGTACTAATTTGTCTTTTTTCACTGGCCAATTTTCTGTCCTTAAAACTGCAGCTTTTAGAAATGTCATTCTGGCAGGTTGTCACAGTAGCTTAATGGTTCGAGCACCCACCTGGTAAACGTAGGGTCTGTGGTTCAAATCCCAGCTGTGGCATTGAATTTTTTAGTGCCTTAACCTCTTCAGCGATATGGACGTGAAATCACGTCCATTTAAAATGACGGATGAGCGATATGGGCGTGTATACATGTTCTGTGTGTTTGTGCATTTAACCCTTATTTATCCCTTATCTAACTCAACTTATTTTAATGTTCCCTTTATGAAACATTTAATTAAAGTCTATATTCTTTACTGGTAATATGTTCGTTCTACAGTGAATTACCTCAAAACAGGGATAAACACATAAGGGTATATCTCCACATTCGCAAATTCCCTTCTTGCGGCACACAAAACACTTTCGAGATGGGCGGGATTTCTTTGCTGTTGGTGGTATCCTTTTAGGATGTTTTCCTTGAAGTCTGAGGGGTGCAGGGGTTTTGGATTTTCAACCCCCAATGTGGTATTGTTCAATTAGGCTGCGAGCTATTGATAGTCGGAAGTCAAGGTAGGTCATTGTCCTGTGTGGGTTTAAGCTCTCCAAATTACCAAACAATTGTATATGGTTATATCCAGTTGGTGCAAAAATACCTTTTTATACCACTTCTCCCTTCAGCTACAAGCAGGAAAGTACATGTATATATTTCAACAAAGAAAGAAACGGAGTCTACTAAGTAACAAAACTCGCGTAAGCCAAAGTTGCAATGTTGCTCTATTCTGATGACTCAAGAGACCACGCATACAGTAGTGCTTTATTATACAGTATGCTGATGCACAAGCCACACATACAATGGGTTGACTACCGTTTCTTTCAGAGAACTTATATTAGATGCATTCAACAGAGCAAAGTTAACTTTTCATCACAGTGAAACAAAATAGTGCCATTTCAATGTTTTGTAAATACAACTCAACTTTGCTAATGATGTACATTTATACTGCATATAACGAGTTTTATACCATTTTTTGTTTCATTAAAATAACTTAATATTTACACAAAATACAGCTGTGTATATACAAAGCACTTTAAATGCCCTGCGCTGGATATTGGGTAGCAGTTCTCGGCTCGCGGACGTTTTAAATGGCCATCACTCAAGAGGCTAAGAACAATGTTCTCAAGTTTGTAACACACCAAGACTGGCCATCAGAAAGTCCAGATCTGAATCAAAACTGGATTACAAACTTTGAGACATCAAGAGTAAAGCTTGCTCGACACAAAACAGAAATCTGGAGGTCCTAAAATAAGATTTGGAGAATTTGGACATAAATGTCATACATGCTGCTATAGATGATTGGCTGTGCTGTTTGAAAGCCTGTGTGACATCCAAAGAAGGACATTGTGAGTAACTATCTGTTCATTGTGTTCACAATATTATAGTTAATAAATAGATAAAAATGTTTTGGACAGTGTTATTCTTTGTTATGCTACCCATGTTTATAGTTGTGACAGAACTTACGATATAACTAAGTATATTGTTGCAGCTCATTTTATACATCTCCAAAATTATCATTTGATACACCATTTATAGTTTAAATTACTTTTGGGATGGGATACAGCACATTTAGATTAATAAACTTAAAGATACAAATCGGGTTAACAGTTACAGTGCTTTCATTAAAAATTGTGATACATTGTTCATATTAACTCATATGTTAATTTACTTCAACATTTTTGTACTCCCCTCAAATTTTGAATTCTTCTCCAAAAATGTTTCTGATGGCGCACTGTATTCTCCTTGTGGGTGGCCCTGCTTTTATTTATTGTACTCTTTATATAAAAAGTGGTTACTCTATTTGTGTTACTTAATTCACATAAATGTCGCTGAAAATGCTCCAGATGCAATGACATTTAATGAATGAAAACAATGCTTGTTTATATCACAAGTTGGTTTTAGCTAGTAATGAGCTGAAGAAGAGGAGGAGGAGGAAGAGGAAGAGGAAGAAGAAGAAGGAAGAGGAGGAGGAGGGGAAGGAGGAGGAGAAGGAGAAGGAGAAGAAGATGATGACAATGATGATTTTCAAGTACGTTAAGATCTGGAAGAACTTCATAGGCTCATACTATGGAAACAGCTATTTGACATAGTATTTATTTCACATTTTAATCCTTTCACTGTGTTTGCCATCACATAGACGATGGGGTATTTAACCCTTTCACTGTTGAGATATGTTCCGCTTTCTTGTTATGCTAACCTAAATAAATTGAATTCAAGCATTTGCAGCCGCTCCCTATTGTAAAAATATTAATTTTTTGCAATAAACTGTAGTCTTTTTTTAAGGGGGAAAAAAAAAAGCGAAATCCATGTAACTGCAGTCAAATGTAACCCCATCGGCTTCCTTTACCACGGGCACATTTGACTGCAGCTGCTGGGATTCGAACTTGCGATGTTTGGCTTTGAATGAATGGCAGTTCATTGCGTATTGCCTTAACTGTCATGGCTATCCAAATCACTTTGGCCGAGGTGCTTGAAAACTGGTTTAGGAATTAGAGAATGAACAGCATATGTAGCAAAATATCTCAGCAGTGACAGGGTTAATGAATTCTATAAGTTTAAATTAGTAAGTTTGTCTTTTCAGGTTTCTCAGTTACATAAAACTCAATGAGAATGTAAAGGTATAATTTTTACTCATGCCAATATCTGTATACACATTAGAAATACTTCTGTTCACAAAATCACATAGCTCTGATCTTACAATCATACCAAGAAATTCATATCTGCAATACCAAATTTATAAAAAATATGCATGCTGTGTTAGCCAATACAAAAGTATCCAAAAATGAGTACTTCATATAGCAACATAACAATTTAATCATTTGTCCAAAAGACAAAGATTACTTCAATATTTTAAAGTAAACACATCTTTTCATAATATTCACCGTTTTATACTGTAAATGAATACTGTTTAAGTAGTATCGGACCTTTAAGCATTTAAACAGATAAACAAAACTGTATAAGGTTTAAAAATAAATAATACAACACATATGTTATTTACTTATACTCTGGTATTACAACAAATAAGGTGTATACAAATTGTAAGTTACTTCACAAAGGGAAAAGGTCAATTACTAAATTGTAATTACTAAAGGCTGGAGGTGTGTGCATTTTTCCATAGATACACTGCACATGGGCTCTACTGTTACCGCTCATGCATGTAAACAACTGCCGGTAGATTCAGCCTGACCATGAAAACCACCTCATGTAGCACAACCTAGAAGTATAATAAACTATGCATTCTTGAATTGCACTTAAACACATACATTCTGCTTTTTATTAACTATAATATCGCCACAGAGTGCATTACACTGGGTTACAATATATGTTTGTAAGTTATTAAATATGATTTCTACACCTATCACTGAAGCAGTTTTTAAGCAGTGAAAAACATATTTCCACGTCACACGATGTCAGAGGTGCAAATGTAAAGAATTCCACTCTGTTGTCTGGTGTGTTTCCCTTCTTACCCATTTTCAAAATTTCACACATACTTGATAACCAATATTTTTGTTTACAACTTGGACATTTGCAAACCCAAGTTTGCTAATTGTTTAATAGCTTTGGGCAACACTGCAAAATTGTTGGATATGAACTGAGGATTTTCAGAAAGCTCATATGATATCAGAGACTTTGCAGTTACAATAGCAGATGAATCTGCATCACATAGAGTGCTAATCACATTTACAATTTCATTGTAATGCACTGCATAATACGTGATGGCCTCTATCCAAGTACTCCATCTTGTAATTATTGGCATCTGCATACACTTACAAGGCAATGCTTCTCTAGTTCACAGAGTACCAAGGTACGTTGTTTTTGACTCTTGCTTCTACAGTGGCAGTTGTTTGCACATTTGATGGCCGTGCTGTACCTCTGTACCTCTGACATCATTCATACTCTGCGTCCAGCTAACCTGTATCGCATGCAAGCACACACTCCTCCAGCCTTTAGTAATTGCATATCTGCTTCAATGTTTACAGAAATGTTTTAAAGGAATATACTGTGATTAAAATTACAATTAATATTGTGTTGAACTTCATGACAGTGATGTGCACTAACATTGTTATTATTAAATCAAATTTTGACACATCACTTAGTAAATATAGTAAATTTTTTGTCAAAAATTGACTCAATAACAATTAAATACTGTGATTACTTTGGCATTTTAAAAGAGTATACTAATATGCTAGTTAGGCTTTCACAGCCAGTATTAAACTAATAAAAACTAAATTGTTTGAAGTTTTATTGTGTTGACCACATCAAAAAGTACAGAATCTAGTTTCTATTGGAATATATTGAGTTCAGAAGTGTGCAACATGTACAGTTATGGAACCATGAGATAACCTTCCATGCTCAAATTATTTCTCATATAAATTAAATGATTTCCACAAATACCTTTTCAATTCCTCCTTGACATTGAAATAATTAATTCTGAGAGAGTATACGAGGGTCACTACGAAAGTTCTGAGTTGTCAGAAAATGAAAGTTGATCCACTCGAATGCAGCATAGGATAGCCCCATCCTTTGTGAGTAAACTGGTATCAGTAATAAGTCTCCCACTCCAGGAATTCCAGCAGCGCAACGGTGAACAACCTATGATGCATAAGTAGTCAGTCCTTCCAATGGAGCTGGGAAGCTCAACAATTTTCTAAAATCTTAAAAAGTGGGTTAAACCAGCACAAAGTTTTGAACATTTGGGGACATTGCTCCTTCCAGTGTCACACTTTTCCGGTGGTTTCAAGAATCTAAAAGGGCTTGAACATCTTTGAAAGATGAGGAGAGAAGCGTGTGTCTGGCAACCCAATGCCTGAGGAAAACATTGCAGCGTTGAGAAAAATGCTCTATGAAAATAATTGCATAAAATTTAAAGAAATAGAGGCAACATTGCAGATTGGTTCGCCAGCAGTTTTAAAAATTCTCTATGAATTCCTTCATGTAAGAAAGGTCACATCCAAATGTGTGCCGCACAATTTGACAGAAGAGCAAAACCACGCCCATGTTAAATGGTGTGAGAAAATGCTCACAAGATCTAAAGAAGGGCAATCAAGATGTGTTTCTGACATTGTCACAGATAATAAAAGCTGGATTTATTATTTGATCTGGAGATCAAGAGGCAACCAGGAGCATGGATCTAATGATAATCCATCAACAAAAGTGAAGTGTTGTCAGTATCCACAGCAAAATGGTGGCCTCATTTTTCCTAAAGGGTGGTCTTATGGCAACCATTTCTAGGAGCCAAGCATGGTTACTGCTAATTGGTACATTACAGTATGCTTGCGAAAAGTTTTTGCCAAGCTTCAAGAACAACGGGCATGCATGGTACTGCAAGGGATCCTTCTCCATCAGGACAATGCGTCCACAACACCGTCAACATCACCATTCAGTTCCTGGAGTCAACAGAGATAAAACTTACGATTCATCACTATATGGTCCCAACCTAATCCCATGTGACTTTTCTCTGTTCCCGATGATAAAAAATTGCATGCATGGAAACATATTTTCAATCCCTGCAGATGCTGTTACCACCTATGAAGAACTTACAGCCATCAAAGAAAACATGTGGTAGGAGTGCTTTCAGAAGTGGTTTCAGCAAATGCAAAAGTGTGGTGGTGAGTTCTTCGAGAAAATGTAATAATTTTAAAAAAGCTGTTCTTGGTGTATCTCAAAACTTTCATAGTGACCTTTGTATCATGTTACTTGGATTGAGAACACTGAAGTGAAGCAACCTAAACTGATTCTAAAGTAAGAACAAATTAGAAACTAAAAACTTCACTTATCTTAGTAATGTTGCATGTTCTTTTTGCACAACAGCATTGGTCATTTAATCATGAAATTAATCCAGAAGTTAAATTATTAAAACAATTAAGTGGTCCTATAGATTTAATGGTTTGGGAAAAAAAATTTATTTTAAAAAACAGGAACTGTGTTATGAACTTCGAATTACCATCTATAGATTGTATTTATAAATTTTTGTTTTTAGAGATTGGTAAATAAAAACTGAATATCAGTATTTGTGTTTTGTTTTCAGAAAAAAATGAAAGATTGTAGCTTTGGTAACGAATTTGTTTGTACAGCTTTGAGAATGAGTTGGAGACAACTTGAAACCCTGGGTCAGTTTGTGCAAAAAGAAAGTGCAACATTACTAAGATAAGTGAAGTTTTTAGTTTCTAATTTGTTTTTACTTTAGAATCTTGTTGCTTCACTGTTAATAGCTTCAATTTTCCTTATTTAACCTAAACTGAGTTTGCAGAGTGAAATGCTGGATAGTACTTATAAGTCAACTTGCAAACCATGTTTTAAAACATTTCTCACTCTGTAAGTTCAGCTGTGCCTATATTATTTTACATGATGTACAACAATGGTTGTTCCAGTTTCACAATGCTGTGGTTGTGCAAATATTAATGTTACAGCAATATAACAAGTGGCAGCACATAGGACCTCCAGGTAATAGGAACCTAATAACTACTGATCAATAATTGAAGTAATGTCTTGTAAACAGTAAGGATGTCACCATGTGCCTGCCATTTTTATTTCTTTGAATTAGATTGCCACGTTGAAAGTCTATTTATTCTAGTTTTGGCCTCTGATGCTATGTGGCTATATGGATGTTCCAATTCACTAGGTGCTTGTGGGATACCAACAGATCTTCTTACTTGTGGTGATAGCATAACCATATTCTGGATAAGACCATACGAGCTGGATGTCACCCAGTAAAGACTCATACACTGAAATAACAGATAAGAAAATCACAAACTGCACAAAGAGAGCTATAAATTTACAATAGAATCTCAATCATCTAACTCTTGATTAACTAGTCATTCCATTATTAATATACTGCTTTTATGTTACACTATTCCAAACAAACTTTGTTATTTCACAAAGAATCATACAGAATGTGTACTTTTGAAATTTTTTTCAGATACACAAGCTTTTCACATTTGCCTAGGATATTCACCAAATGACAGGCTTCAGCAAAACCTATTGAATATAATAATATTTACAAAAAAGTCTAGTGGCCAATATTTCCATAATTTTCTTTACTCATTACCAATCAAAAGTATCTGGCAGCAGTAGTGTAGAAATAAATCATAAAAATAAAGAGTATGATAAATAAAGAAAGATCAAACTTTGAATTAATTAAATAGGGTATGCCACAGCGTTCAAAAGTAGGTCCTCTTTTGTTTTTAGTGATATACCTATGATATGTAAACAAATATATATATATATATATGAGCTTTTTGAAATAGTGGTATGAAATGGATTTTGAAATAGTGGTAAGAAATGGAGGTATGGGTATTGACTATGCAAATGATGCAACAATAATAATTAGGGATCATACTCAAGAGCCACAGAAATTAAGTCAAATAATATCAAGGAGATTCTAAAAGAATACCTTCTAAACTTTGGATTTAGAATTAGATATGAAAATCTGATATGTTGCACGCACATGACTTTCTCTACTTTTGTACCTAGCATTCTTACAAACTCTTGTTCCTCTATCTTCTTTGTGTTAGTTGAGATAAATATTTGCAGAAATTATCTTATTGCTTATTTCCTTGTAGGTCCAAGGAGAATATGAAATACAATAAGCTTTGAGCGATAGTCAAATCTTTTAAAACTTTCAAATTCTATTCTTTCAAGTTCTGTTCTCTTAGCTTAACATATAAAAAAATGAATAACAATGTTCCGTTTCACAGAAGTATAAGTTCTCCAAAACTCACACAAATAACAAGCAATATCTCTGAAGTGGTTCACTCTACAAAAAAATTTTATTTAGACAGAAATTGTTTTAGCAAGATCCACATTTTTTGCATAGTAAGATTTGGTCTATCTCTTACGGTATACCAATTATGCAAAAGTCATCCAAAAATAGGACTAAATGGGTTATAGCCAGAAAATTCAAGATATACATTTGATTTGTCATAAAAATATCTCAAACATATGGCATTTTAATAAAAATCATTAGAGGAATTTTCAAGAAAAACAACATTTTTGAAAAATTTTTTATGTATAGGGTAGTTTAGAGTGGAGGAATTTTCTTCAAAATCTTCGTGTCGTATTCTTGAAAGACTTAAATACCAACTTTGGTTTTTAACCGACTTCTCATTTTTGAATTATGCTGCCTACAGACTGACAGACAGATACACACACAGGGACCTTTTTCTAAAAATGCTTTTTTTTGGATTCAGGGGGCCTCAAAACATATATTTCCTGTAAAATCTCGACATCAAATTTTTGGGTGGAATACAATACTACCTCTACTTTACTGTATGTAGTAGAAAGTAAAAATCTCATGAACTTGTGCCTGTCCGTTTTAATACTGTATACCTGGCTAGAAAGGATGGTGAAGATGTGCAAAGCACTAATTAGATCTAGCCATAATTCAGTTGTTAACTAAGTTTGGCTCACCTCCAGAAACTTGCAATTATACTACACTCTGGCTGCAAAGGGTTAAATAGGTAGAAGAATCACTTTTTATATGAACGTATAAGATTAAGTGAGAACAGTGAATTGGTAATGGATACAGAAAGTCAGGAGACTGCCATCATTATATAGTCCACATAGCTTTTATTCCTATTTGCTCTCTGAGCACTAAAAGTAATTTTACTTACTGAGGGCACTGAAGCAGCTATTGGTATCATGACCAAACTGATGATACGAAACATATTTAGTGAAAACTTTTGCAGTTTGCTTTCCTTTCTAACTTTTGTCATGGACTGTAGCTGTAAAAGAAAATTTGTTACATTATTTTTATTGAGAAGAGCAGAGCCATATGGACGTTAAATAATATAATATGCTTACCTCAACTATTAGAAGATTCAGCATGCCAAGGATGACTGGCAGAATCAGTAATTGATCTGGTATAGCAAGATTATGGACCCAACCAACACCTCCAACACTCAGCTCTAAAAGGGTCAATTGAGCAGCTGCAATATAAACATTGTGTTTTAATGGTACAATTAACATTTTCTTCAATAATATATAAAAACACTGATTAGTGCAGTAGGTTGCTTACAGAGAAGTCACAAATGATTGACATTAATAAAATCTGCTAAACATTAATTGCTTTTAAGTTAGTGAGGAACCAAGCAAATAGCTAACATATGAGGAAGAAATCTGATATGCTGCAGCAGGAGTGAAATGAGAGTTTTATGAAAAATTGAGCAGTGAAGCAATCTAATCACTGGGCTATGGCACTTTAAATACCAAACTTGGTATTTAAGTTCAGCGTCTTTCAAGGATGTGATACAAAGATTTTCAAAAAGATCCACCCCAGACCGCACCATATTTTTAGAAAATTTTGATTTTATCACAAGTGGCTCCAATAATTTAAACTAAAATACCATACGTTTAAGATATTTTCATGACAAATGTAATGCATATCTTGAATTTTCTGGGAATTTCCTCAGAAGTCCTCTTCATTTGGGATAACTTTTGCATAACTGCTAAACCGTAAGGGATAGACAAAGTCTAACTACACAAAAGTGTGTGTGTCTAATGTATAGTACCTAGTAACAGCCTCCCAGTATTTAGAAGTGATATACTGATGATTTCAAAGAGTTATAAATTTTGCCAGATGTTCTATGACCATTTCAACTTGTTCAGAGCACAATAAACAATTTAGTGGTGGCAGTATTCCAATCTTATGAAGATGTTTGCCTAAGCAGTCATGTCCAATAATTAGCCAAACATAGCAACAGCAGTTTTGCAGGGTAAATCATGAACTAAGGCATGGTCTTCCATAAATTTCTTTAATTGACAATTTTCATTAGGTTTTTTGTCAAATTGAATTTTTATAATCCTTCTTATCAATTCAAAGGAACGTTTATTTATTTGAAACAGCTATTGTCCTATAAACAGCTATTGTGTGAAAGAACAGTTAATTGCATTGATTCACATTAATTTATTATTTTTTGCTGAACTTTGGACCTCTTTTTTTTTTTTTTTGCTAACATGTCAGTCTTCTCATTCCCTGTTATGTCACAATCTGATGGAATCCAATGAAAAATAATTTGTTTGTCAAGTTGTTGCATCTGTTGAACCATGTTATGTATTTCTTTAATTTTTTGCATCTTAGCATCACATTATTGCTTGAAGTCAACTCTTGAATTAGATAAGATGACAATATTATTAATGTGTTGCAACCAGGTAAAATGTTCTGAAGGGATAGCTTCAACATCACCATCAAAATTTGTAGTATCTTTTCCCATATTTCTACAAAAAGAGAAAGATTTACCAGTTCTACCAGTTCCAGCTGCTTCATTATTGTGAGAAAGGGAACTATGTACATAGATGTTAGTTCAATTGTTATATGGGTAGTCTGTAGAATTTCTAAAGTAAGCTGTTTCCTTCCAAAGAAGATGTATTACTGTTTAAGAGGTAGAACTGGAACTTAAAAATTCAATGCTACAACTGGGATTTGAACCACAGACCTTCCGCTTGCTGGGCGGACGCTCTAACCACTGAGCTATTGTGACAAACTGCCAGAATGGCATTAAATTCTCAAGCCAGTTCGTATTTCTCCTGGTAAACCACAAAGGCAGAAACAATTACCCCAATGGTGACTTACTATTGTAAGTACTTTATATCCCAGGATTAAATAACCTTCACATGGTAATTATTATTTATTTATGCCAACAAACTTACTGATGTGAGACTTCAGACTTCCATAACAGCTACACAGAGTGTCAAACAATGGCTTACCTGCATCATTATCAGGTAGCATTAGTGCCAGATTGCGTAATGCCACAGAGGTTGAAATCCACATGGGAAGCTGCACCCACACAAGAACTCCTGCTTTAAATGGATGACAGTTATCTCGCATTACAAGTTTCAACCACTGTTTCTTTACCTAAAAAATAAAAACAAATAAAAATAAAAGACATACCAGATTTGAAACTGGAAGAGGAGATTGCTTTTTTTATTATTTAATAGGTATTAATTATGCTATCATGATTTGATTTCAGCCCATTCATATGTTACAAATACAATACAATCAGGGGCATAGTGTCAATAGATGTAGGTGATGTGCTGCATACCACGCCAGTTCTCTTTAGTTTTTATTTATTTATTTTTATTTATTTATTAACTTTTCCTATTATCTATATATTAATCCAATTGGCATTATTCTTGCTGAGCAGTAAATTTTGAGCAGCAATCTGCTATGTGTTAGTATTGTTAGCATATCACACCAAGCATTGAAATAGAGTGGCTGGTGGTGTTACTAGCATCACGCCAGTCACGTCAAACAATGTGCGTGCACAGTGGATGTGATACCTAAAAGTACATCTCGCTTGTTAATATTAATGTGGTTTAAAGCTAAGTTCTTTAGTATTTTGTTTGGCACTAAAGTTTAATTTCATAATTTTAACTTCTTCTACACATCAGAATACAACAAGCAGCATTCTGAACAATAATGTGCGTGAACGTGTAAAAGTAAAATACGCCAAGAAGCTGAAGGCAGGGTATGCACATTGCTCATGTACTTCTGTGTAATTTGCCACAAGGAAAACACACATTGTAGAGAGAATGCTGCATTTCCTGGAAACATACTACTGCGAATATGGTACCTGAATGCCGTGTAATCAACAAGCTGAAGGTGAGAGACTTTGAATGTTAAAATTCTACCAAAAAAGAAAATATAGTTAAAACAGGACCTCTGAAACATTCTTTAAGTATAACAACCAATACTAAAAAATATCAGAGGCATTTCAATGATAAAGTGTATGGAACTGAATCATGCCTCTGTAGGTGTAGGACTCGAAATAGTTTTGTTGGTCATGTCTTTTGTTTTCCAAAGAAAACAAAAGATCACAGATGGGTATGATGATTTAAACAACTGTCACATGGTTTTTGATAAAGAACTGAAAATCTTTGGTAAGAACAAAATAGTAGAATTTTATTTGATGAGTATAGAAGTTCAATTGATCAACATAACATGGTAATTAGAAAAAACAGAACAATACTGTTACACTTCATAAGAGCTGTCTGCTTTTTTGGGAAACAAGAACTTGCATTTCGTAGCCACACTGAGAGTCCTGAGTCATTCAACAGAGGGAATTTCATTGAGCATATAAATGAATTTACTAAACACGGCATGTCTCTCAAAGAACACCTTGAAAAGTCTACTACATTTTGTGCTACCTCGCTGGATATACAGAACAATTTAATATCCAGCATCAGCACAGTGATAACCAACAAAATCAGAAAAGAGGTTTCAGAAGCATCTTTCGTTTCTCTGATATTAGATGAAACTTCTGATGTTAGCCAAAGGTTTCAACTATTGACTGCCTTCCGCTATGTAACAACCAAGGGCACAATTGAAGAAAGGTTCATTGGTTTTACAGATGTAACTGTAGACAGAAAAGCTGAATCCCTTTTGAAGCATGCTTTGAGTACACTAAATGACTTTTCATATTTAGACCGACTGATTGCCCAAACATATGATGGGGTAGCAGTGATGGCAGGGGCACATGTTGGGCTACAAACTAAAGTTTGGGAGCATTGTAAATCAGCGCTGTTTGTTCACTGCTATGCTCACCAATTAAATCTTATTTTGCTACAATCAGCTAGCTGCATCAAAGAAGTCTGTTTCCCCTACAGCATTTAGCATCGTTTTTGCTAAATCAACAAAGAGAGTTCATGTCTTGGATGTAAATGTTAAAAAAAGAATTCTTTCTATGTCATAAACCTGTTGGAATTTTAAAAGTAGACTGCTTACTACAGTACAAGAGCTTAAGGCTGATCTAAAGTATTTATTTGAATCAATGACTACTAACAACAATTTTGTGTGGGCTCAAGATACAAATATGCGCTCAGGTGGTTTGCTGAATAAATTCAAGATTATGATTTTAATTTCAATTTTCTTCTGGTGGTTTTTTCCAATATATTTTAGCACGCTGATGTGTTGTTTCAAGTGGTCCAGAAAAAGCTAACAGATATAGCCTACTGTAATAAAATGCTAAATAGCTTCCAGTATTTTCTGCAGAGTTATGGAAATGAACTCGATCCAGTTTGGGAAGAAGTACCATTGAAATTCAACATCAATTGGCTAAAAGAGTTCACTTTGATGCCATTACCGACGAGGATGGGAAAAGCGTCTTCTTCTTCTTCCTCTTTCCCTTCTGCCTTTACAGCGTAGGGGTGGCTCCGTAAATCCATCTTCTCCAGTCGTTCCTATCCCTCATCATTCTCTTCATTTCTTCCATTGTCTTGTTCCTTTTTCTTCCAATCTTTTCCATTCTGTCCTCAAACATTATCCGGGGTCTTCCTACTCCTCTCCTTCCTTGTACCCTTACTTCTAGCATCTGTTTAACTTTACTATCCTCTGCCATTCTAAATGCATGTCCCCACCATTTCAATTGTTTTTGTTCGATTTTCTCCTCCAGTGATCCTTGACCTACTTCTTCTCTGATCCTCTCATTTCTTATCCTATCCCTCCTGGTTTTATTTACAGCTTTGGGAAAAGCGTCTACAGATGCATATTCCATGAAATTATTGATAACTGATAACGTTTGGCAATGCATAGCTGAAAGATTTGCTGAAATCTCAAAATTGAGTTTCATTTCTCTTCTTGATTCCTCGCAATTCTCAGACTTCAAGAGAAAATTTCCAGAAATGGATCCTACTCTGATTTACTTGGATTAAGAAGTGAATTGTCTGTAGTGTATACTGATACCGAAATGAAAGAAACAGTGTTACTGAACTGTACCATACCAGTACATTAAAACAATGGATCTTACCTCAATTTTTCCTCAAACCTTTGAGGAGGAGGAGATGTAGGTTCTTGCAAACCTTTAAACTAGCAACTTTGATTTTTACAATATCTGCCACAAGCTGTTCTGTAGAAAGATTGATTTCTAGCCTGCAGAGCATTAAAAGCTATCTCAGAAGCACACGCACCAAGAGACACTTTCTCTCTAGCTATGACGAATACTGAAAGTAAACTGCTCCCAACCCAGCTTCGAGGATGATGTTATTGATGTTTTTGCTCAGAAGAGCAGGAGAAGCTAGCTAAACTAAGGAAATAAATTACAATTGTGAGTTGATATTATTTCTCACAGCTATAGTTGGTTCAAACACAAACTTTGTCATTTACTGTGAGTTCCAGTATCAGGTTTATACTACCATTAATTTGAAATTTAATAGCAGCCATAACAGTATAAGCAAAATATATTTTCACCTTATTGTCACTACTACAACTAGCGATTGTCTGAATTAAAGCTAAGCTAAGCTACAATTAGTTGCTTTGGAATGAAAAGGTTCTAACTGAATACTTTGTTATGCTGAGAAATCAGGCCTTACAGTTATAGATCCAGTAATTATAACAGTTTGTTACATGTGCACAAATTGAGCTTTCATGATACAATTTGTATTAAGCTCAGGATTTTATGATCATGGAGTCCAGTTAATTTAAACAGTGTAAGTTAAGCGTAATGATACTTTGAGGTTGGAGTGGGTCTGGGTGGCTCAGTTGATTAGACACTGGCCTAGTGATCCAGGTCGTGGGTTCGAATCCAGCCCAGGTCGATGGTTTTTAAGTGTGCTTAAAAATGACAGCTCCATGTCAGTAAATTTACTGGCATTTAAAATAACTCATGTGGGACAAAATTCCGGCACAACGGCAATGCTGATGTGATCCTCGCACTTGACAGTGTCGTTAAACAACAACAACAAAATAATAATAATAATAATAATAATAATAATAATAATAATAATAATAATAATTAATAATAGTAATACTACTAGTAATAGTAATAATAACGACAATGACAATTACTATTATCATCATTATTACTGAGGGAACTATATTATCCCCAGATCAGCTAAACTGTTTGCAATACAAGGTTCTAACTGCAGTTTTCAATAAGTTAAACAAAAATGAATTAAATTACTAGTTCATTATAAACCAAAATGCAGCTTTATTAATTTATTTGTAACATTAAATAATATATAATTAATGTTAAGATGCTTTCATTAACAAATTTCTGGGTTTAACTAAGAATATTAGTTTTCTGTAGGATGCTTTAATAAATAAAGAAAGAAAGAGCAATTAAAGCAAATATTTATACCATTTATAATCTTTCAGTTAAATTGGCAGCAGAGTAGAATAATACTATGATGTTCAGGCATAAAATTCATCATGTCGTTAAAACCTTTCTATTTTCTCTGGACATTTCTTTCTTCTTTTTTCTTGCTTCTACACTTAAGCTTACAATGCTGTTGGCAATCCTTGGTTGCTTGTATTTGTTTTTGTGGAACCAATTTTCCTCTTCTGCTTCTTGACATTACTTTTCCAACTTTTCTGTTTGCTCTGGTGTGCAACTTTCTTCCTGCTATTCTTTGGAGGTGAATTATTTCCTAAATCCATTGTGTTACTTTTATATCTGCTATAAACTAAGTTGTTACACATTGAAACATTGATATAATAACAAAAGACTGTAGATATTATACTATTACTCCAAAAGATTAATTGTGCAGATATAATTCTCAGTTCAAATACATTAATAGTGCAGATAGAACCTTGTCACCCCAAGAGGTCGCGAGTTTGAATCTTGCTTAGGGTGAGTTATCCGGGTTAAGGTTTTTTCTGAGGTTTTCCCTTATCCTGAGAAGATGAATGTCGGGTAACTTAAAGCTCCAGGGGCATCAGGCTCATTTCACCCATTTTGTTCATTCACCGTTCGATATGACATTACGTTGGAGGACATAAATTTAAAAAAAAAATATTTGTCACCCCAAAGGGCTTACTTTCTTCCCTGCAAATAGAACTTTGTCATTTTTCAATCTCTCTTATGAACCACTAGATGGCATCAGTGATGATATGCTACAGATTTAATTATTTCAGTGTCAAAGCACACATTAACTCAATTTTTTCAATTTTGCCAGCTAGAACCTTGTCATTCTAAAGCAACTAATTGTATAACATTACTTTTACTGTCACAGCCATTTAAGACTTCAACAAGTCAGAATATAAATACAGAACACATGGCCTTGTGACCCATATTTAATTTTCAATGCGTTTAACTTTTCTCACATCTTTGCACTTTAAAAAGATTCCTCATATTGCAATATTTGTTCAATTTTCTTCAAACTTTCAAGGCTGGCTCCAAAAAGAATGCAGACAAAAATAGGAGTGATTTGCCTGTAATTTTAATATTTAGCAGTAGGTGAATTATGTAGTTCTATGAAAATTATAAAAATTGTGAAAATGTTTTTTTTCAAAGTTAATAATTTTTATTCAATAAACCAAGGCATTACATTTTCTGTTCCCAACATTCTTCTGAACTTATCTATAACAGAATAATATTTAAAATTATCAAAATTTTGAAATCTTCATTGTGTGGAGCATTTCAGGTACTGTGCTAAAAATAACTAAAGAAAAAAAAGATAATAAATCTAAAAGTGTTAACCTTCCGGCAGGCGCGCCTAATTTTGTCACATGAGCAGGCGTGCATTGTAAAATTTACAACATGGACATTTTTAAATGATAGCAAGCGTATGATAAACAAACTGGTTAATATTTTGAGTAAAATAGTTCAATACAAATATTATCAGATCTTATAACAAAAACTTAGCTCTTTTAGTTCTCTATGATACCATTTTATCCAGCTATTCTGAAACACATTCACTTTCATAACACCTTTCGCATACAATTTGTTTCTTAGTATGACTTTTACAAGCAAAGTTTCCGCGTCTATCACATTTAATGGAAGTTGAGGAATTTTTTTGACATCCACAAAGGATACATGTCCCACGTTTCTTTGCCGGAGGTTCAAGGATCTGATCTTCAGAGGACAATGCTTCTCCATGGAACTGCATAAGAAATACGGTCAGATCGGTTGGCAGCGATTTGAGTTGGGTTCTAGATGCGAGTTGTTCTTTCATAAGACTTTCTGCTAGCTTCTTGAGGTAAATACGTCTTCGTGCAGTTGCCTCTGGCTTTGTAAAGGAGAACAATACTTGCGAATTTATACGAGCAATGTTCAAAAGGGTGAAGAATATAGCCATATAGCCAAGAATGGCCATCTTCTAGTAATCCTTGAAACGGAGTAATAGGCACACATTTTATCTACAACGTCAACTCCACCTTTTGTCATATTGTAGTCTGTGATTATTTCTGGTTTGTGAGTTTCTTCATCAAGTGCTGCTGTGTCATGCATAGTAGACAGAAGTACGACAGCACAGTTTTTACGAGGAACATATGAAACTAAGATCTTGTCCTTCTGAAATCCAAACAATGCTTTTCCAATTTCTCTTGTTTTGTTTGGGAGAAATTCTGGAGGAATTTGACGTCTGTTCTTCCTCATTCTTCCAATACACGTAATTTTCTTTTGCAGTAAATATTCAGCAAGTGGATAGCTTGTGTACCAATTGTCAGTAGTTAGATTCCTGTTGGAGTTTTCTATTGGCACCACAAGTCTCTTCACTATATCCTCAGGAGCATTAGATACGCGGCACTGCCCTTCTGGTTGCATGCCGCAATAAACCTCCAGATTATTGCAATAAAATGTTTTTGCATCACATAATGCAAACATTTTTATTCCATATTTAGCTGGTTTGCTGAGAATGTACTGTATCCATCCACACCAACCTCTAAAGGGATGAAGCATTTCATCTACTGTGGTGAATTCACCTAGGGTATAAGAATTTTGACAGTTAGCAACAAAAGCTTCCAACACTGTACGAATTGCAGCCAACTTATCAGTTTTTCTCCTATCATTCCTCGTTTCCATGTCATCAAACGGCATACAACGTAAAAGAAACAGGAACTTTTTGTAACTCATTGCAGCCCTAAGCAGTTGCATTCCTGTACCATCTGCCGCCCAAAGTTCCTTTACATTAGCATGATGACCCTTTCTTGTACCAATCAAGAAAAGAATCCCCAACACTGCTATTATTTCGAGTTTTGATGTCACTTTATTATCCCTTTCACGCGAGAATTTATGAGTGCCTCACTGTCTAGTTATATACATATTTGTATAGTTTACAATTTCATCAATAATGTCAAGGTCAATTATTTTCAGAAAAGCATTGACTTCATCAGTTATGTTCATCACATTTCTCTTGGGGCCTGGCAGAATTTTCACAATGTTTTTTCTTTTGGTTTTTGAGAGTTTAGCACACTCACTTTTACACCAACGCGTAACTTGGTCTTTTCCAATAAAGAATTCCAGATCTTCCATGAGCTCTACAAAATCATCACCATCCGCAGCTTCCAGTTCAGATTCGTTATCATGGTCCTCAGGTTCAATGTTTTCATCACTCAAATCCACGTCACTTTCCTCCAGTTCTGAAAAGTCTGAATATACTTCATCATTGCTCTCTAAGAGTAACTTGCAAATTTCCTCTTCTGATAAACCTTTCGAATTGAAATAAAATAACAAAAGAAACGTGCCAATATAACAAAATCAACATTTAATATGCAACTATTGAAAATAAAAAGCAATGAATAAGTACATTTCACTTTTTTATTATACTCACCTCTGCATATTGACTGCTAGAAACAAAGTTTGCAACTGTTACAAGAGCAGGCGCGCGTTGTACTTCTTACAACATTCAACACCTCATTGCTTACAATGCAGAAAACAAACTGACAAAGCTGAACAAGGAAACTGAAACCATAGTAACATTGTTGAGTAAACAACAATAGAGGAATACATTGTAGTGGCGACACATTAGCTCAAGGTTAAGGCATTGATAAAGCATAAAAACAGCTGCTGTTGTACTTTTTACAACAGTGCGCCCGCCGGTGGGTTAAAGATATTGGTATGAAAATTTGTATGTACATTATTCCTTGCATGTGTCATGCCTGATATGAATTTTTAACAAAATCTGCTAATAATTGAAGTTTAAAATTGCACCTATATGCAAGCATGTGTTATGTCTGATATGAATTTTAACAAAATCCATTAATAATTGTTGAATATAGAAATTTTGCCCATTATAAGAGAACCTTAACATGAGTCCAAAGTGCATACCCAAGTCCGCACACCATGCTATGCCACTGAATATTATACAATACATACAATGCTTAAAATTCACAAAGTACTTATTGTTGGATTGCAAGGGAGAATTCAAGAATATGCATTCATAAGCGATAAAGACAGGTTTCTAACAATGTTGTGTTCCCAAGAACTGTTATAGAATCCCACTTACCGACCTCCTAAAAATGAGCTGAGCCTGTTTTTCTGTCCAGCCATACTTTTTTACAGCAAATGCTAATTCCTGTTTGAGCTGCTTGAGTATCTCTGGCATTTCTGATGTTTGAATATTCTCACATTTAGCAAGGATGTAGTTCTGGAAGTAATCATAACATAGATGTCTTTCTTCAAAACTAATAGTGTAATCAAACAAATAATTACCTTGTATTTAATATTTCATAGTATTAGTACATAAAAGCTTTCAGAAGCTCATTAGCTTAAAAATGTGGCAAAGAATGAATTTTAAGTTTAGCTCTGATTGAGAATTTTCTTAGAATTTTCGTGCTCCACCAAATCTTTGAAAATGTGGCAAACAAGGAATTTTAGAATCTTTGCTCTCCACCGAATCTGTACATATACATACATACTTTTTTTTTACACCACTCCCTTAATGTTACAGCTGCAATGAAATTAGACAAAACTCTGGGAAAGTGATACTGTGGAGGAGCATGACATTTTAGCCAATGTATATTCAAAATAGGACCTGTACTATGTGACAGTTAATGCATGACTATAGAATTTAATCATATCTTTGAATGGAGCACATGTGTTTATGATCTAACACACCAAAAAATTATTTTTAATTGTACAAAAAAGAAGAAAAATAAAAACCGTAATATGCTGGTGTTTCTGCAAACCAACCTGATACACTGCCAAAGGAAGAGTTACTAGAGTTCGGAGAAGGATTGTAGTAAGCACAATTGTAGCCCACCATGGGAGACCACTGGTTTCGTGAAAAAATAATAACATCTTTTGAGCATAATGTACAGGAGCACAATTAGAGAGCCACACATATATATGATTTGCAACTGGCTCTGTTGCAACTTCACTTGAAAATTGTCTAACCTGCAAGGAACTAGTAGCTCTTATTGCGTTTAAAAATGCTTCATGTCTTGTACTGATATTAAACAGTTTTGAAGTATTTAAAGGTGTGTTTAAATGACAATGTTGTTTCTTTTCAAGGCGGGAAATGTGTGGCTTAAAGACAGCATGCTTAGCTGAATTGCATTTCAATTTAACTTCTGCAGCTGCAGAGCTGCACAAAGTTAAAGTGTTACTTGACATACTGTTAAACCGTATTATCCTGAGATATCCCAGCCTTAAACGTAGGCTTGGATATTGGGCAATATAGGTATTAAGCATTTTAATTTTTGTAGCGCTGAGGTGCCCTCTAACCTCACTTCAGTTACTTTTAATTTCCCCACCTTCACGTGGGACCTCTACCCTGGAGGTGCTCTTCACATTACGTCATCGACAGAACAGTGCCATACACATCCACGCCTACATGTGCGTATTTGTACAGAATCGCACTTTCACTTCCTTACATCATCGGGATCGTTGTTATTTCCTATGTCCGGTAAACAGAACGGTAACCAACAGAACTTTCTCCATGAGAAGCCACTTGCCGAAGGAGACAATTTGGGAAATGCATAACAGCAGCTGATAAAAGCAATATTGGCACTCATTATTCCAGTCAGCTGTGTGGCGTAAAAATTGTATTGTAGACTAGTGGAGGAAATATGCACAACGATTAGGTTTGGGAAACAATGAAATGTGCGCTTTTGTAGTTTATACATCGGGAGTTTAAGACGAGTGTTTTTACTTATTTTGTATGCATATTTAAAGATTTAATTAACAACATGGGTGGATTTGTGACTAAAGCTGTTTTGGAGCCGCAAAATGTTGCAAACAATGTAAGGGCCTTAATAGGAATGAAAAGAAGAAGAGATGAAACTGATGATGCCGACTCAGACACGGATTCAATGTTGGAAAAAACTATGCACACTCCCAAAAGGTTAGTGCAACTACGTCATTTATATTATAGTATAATAACTTTCAAATCAAATCGATCTATTAATGTAGCGTGTTATGCTAAAAGAATTGCTACTAATTAGATATAGTGAGATGACAGGCCTGCAATTGAAGTATATCAGCATTTGTTGTTGATGTATGCTTAAGGACTTTTGTTTCAAAATTTCAGAAAAAAACTATTGAGCACAGCGCAGTACATATATCGAGCACTGTTCAAAGAAGGAAACGACAGCGATGTCACAGTAATAGCATTAGAAAAGCACTGGAGATTACATAAATTGTATCTTTCACAGGTGAGTGTTACAATTATATTGAATTTTCTTTCAGTGTTGTTATAATATGAACCTTAAATAAAGTAACCATTTAGTGGTTGTATTTCAAAATCAAATTTTCGTCTTGTCTTATTCTTGTAAGGTAATTTTCGTAAATATACATGTAAATTCAGAATATGGTGAGAGATTCATTCTTGTTTATAAACAATGTGCATGACATAATATTCATTTTACTTAAGATTTGGAGATTTTGAAATTTCTGTATAGGTACCAAACACGGAGGAAAATAGGAGCAGATGAAGCCATCAGCTAGATAATTTAGCTAGAACATTCCTACTATCACTAAACATTTTTGACTCATAAATTAAGCTTATTTTTCTGTTAGAATTTTTCTTTTTTATCACAAGTATGGATAATATGAATGCAAGTGATTTCCAGCAGGAAGATACCTTCATAAATAGACAGTAACAGCTTTATAGTATCTGGAAAAGGAGGATGTTATTGTGTCCTTTTTTACTTTCTGCACTACTTCCATTAGATGAAGAAGGTACTATCAAAAATTGTAATACCAAAATTTCACCAGAAATGCACATTTTGAGATCCCTTGTTTAAAGAAAAAATGAGAGAGAAACCCTTTGTGAAGTCTGACATCTTTGAGAAAGTTTAAGGTTTTTAAAAAAAATTTCATTGTAGACAACTCTATATGGATAGTATTGTCATTTTTCTGTTTAATTTTGTCAAAACTGGCTCAAACGAAATTAAAATGGCATATATTGATACAACAAAATAACTTGAATTCTCTGTGACAGAGGGAAAATCCTCTTTATTCTTACAGAATTTTACACATTTGGAAGCAAAAGAACTTCCTGCACAAGAAAAGCTTGTTTATGTTCATGATAAATTACTTTCTATTGCTGGCCCTAATTACCTAGTTGTCGACAGACCCTTAAACACTACTCACTCAGTTTCTATTGTAGCATCAGCATTTCAAGCTATTTCTTGTCCTTGTTAGACTTTGTCAATATTTTAAGCAATACAGTTTTGAATTGTTTGTTTCTGATAAGTCTCCATGACGTAAGTGTTGTGGACTATTAACATTTTTACTGACATTACCAGAAAAAAATACGAGGCCGAACATCTGAGCCCCTTCTCTTGGGGAGCTGTTCAGATTAGTTTGTAATCAGCTGAACAGTGCCAAATTAAAACTTGTTTAGGATCCTGATGGTTACTGTCATGTGCACTAGGAGGTAAAAGGAGGATGAATTGGTTAAACCCTCTTCCACCACATGCAACTTGGCAACTGCTTGGAGCTTAAAGTTGTTTTAGTTGCACTGTAGTTAGAGCAGTGCACTATTAATACTTAAAAACTATTCTCTTAAAATCATTGCTTTTCTCTTAGATTTGGTTTTTCTTTGTGTTTTTGTTTGGTTTGCTAAGTGTTTGAGTGTATATTCTTTTCAGGTGAATGAAATTTGGTTACTTGCACTTATCGATCTAAAAAGTATATCCATTAGATATTAGAAAAGTGAATATCTGGAGTAAGGCAGCTTGATCAATTGGGGTTCAAACCCTAGCCTACAGCAATAGCCAATGTTTTTGGAATTGCTTACTGCTGAGAATTACATTTTTCCCAAATCATGAAAAGCAAAGATATGTTAATAATAAATTTTCATTTAAATGAAATGGGTAGGCTGAGATATACATTACACAGTGCTTGCAGGATAAATGTCACTGGTTGTTGGAGCAATCCACATACGCTAGTATCTTCTCCTGTTAACTCAATTTAGTGCATGCTTTGTTAACGGCAGTGCAGTGGGTTGTGCAGTGCTTTGCCTGTCCACGTCCTCGGAGCTCGTTGCTATCTGTTGCTATCACAGAAAGGCATGGATGAAATCATAAAACATTTTTAAAATTACTTTTAAAGGCTTTACTTACCAACTTTACAAAAGAAGATGCTGAAACTGGCCACCATCATTGTCCATACCTTTTTGGCACATCTTTAGGAAACTATCCATCACTTGCTGTACTTCACGATGGAAAATGCTGGCAATTTCTTGGCAGATTTTTGTTTTAATTCTTCCAGGGTGTGTGGGTTCGTCTTGTACACTTTATGTTTTAAGTTACCTCAGAGATAGAAATCGTAGGAGATTAGGTTGGAAGACCGAGGTTCCCACAAATCTCTACTAATTCTGTCCTGAAACACACCTGCAATTGTCATCGAAAGATTGGTCGTATGAGCTGTTTCAGAGTATTGAAAAAAGGCCAAATCACGCTCCCTGTCTGCTAATTCTTTTAAAAAAAGGAACAAAATTGTATTCACATATGTACGGGTGTCAACTGTTGACTCGAAAAATATTGGCCCTATAACTCAGAACCTAATATTGTTCATGAAGTACCCCTACATGATGAAAAATTGGAGGCAGACTTTCCTCCATTATCAACCGGATATCAACTGGTTCTCCCTGGTGTGGATGGTGATGTTTCCTCTGAGGTCTCCTCTGGTGGTGGTTCAAGGAACTTGCTGAAGATACCCTTCTGTGGGATGTCGAAATTGAGCTGAATCAGATTCAAATTATTAAAATAAATATCATTTATTATATAAATAACTATCATTTTTTTATATTTCAGGCATTGCTTCATTTCTCACATTTTTTACTAACTTTAGCATATTTGTCACATGTTACAATGATGTCATTTACAGAGACCATCCCATAGATGGATGAAGATCCACCTTATGGTAAACATAGAGAAGCTTTAAATATTGCAAGTCTGAATTATATATTTTGTTTCCATGGCTTATTTGCTTCATTCACAGAAATTCTGTAAATAGATAATGGCTGTAAACAGCACTTTAGTGCTTCATAAGCAGGTGAATGGTACACATTGTTATTGTGCTGTTGAAAAGTCTGAAGTGGGTAAAAGAAGGGAGCTTTCAGCAGAAAAGCATGCTGCATAAAGTAGGCCACACCATGTGTCAAATTGCCACACAAGAACAAGTTTTCTTGGGAAGTGTCCATTTCACTGTAAAGAGATATGTAACTACAAATAGCAATAAGGATCGTTATCAAAAGGAAGGCCTAGGGTGACCTCGAAAAGTGAGGATAAACATTTAATAGTGACCAGCAAACGTGATCGTTTCAAAACAACACCCATGCTGACAGCAGAACTGAACCAGTTGAGGGATGAATCTTTGAGTCTTTCTACAGTGAAGAGAGGACTTCAGGATGCACATCTGAAAGGTTACATTGCGGCAAAGAAATCCCTATTGGGAGCTGTCAGTAAATGGAAAAGATTACAATGGACCAACTAATATGTAAGCTGGACTGTTGATCAGTGGAAAAATATGTTATTTACTGATGAATCTAAGTTTGAGTTATTTGGCTCAAAACGTCGCCAGTTTGCCGGACGTATAAAAGGTTAACACATGACACCTCAGAGCATATCCCCTATAGTCAAGCATGGAGGTGGTTTGGTGTTGGTATGGGGTTGTTTTAGTGGCAATAGGATAGGCGATATTGTGAAAATAGAGGGAATTATGAAGAAGGAGCATTACCACAACATTCTCCAGTGCCATGCCAAACCATCTGGGATACAGTTAATTGGCAAGAGTTTCACTGTGCAGCAGGACAATGACCCCAAGCATACATCTTTACTCTGTAGAAGGTACGTTGAATGATTAGAAGAGAGGCAAGACTTGAAGATCATGGTTTGGCCCCCTCAAAGACCTGACTGCAATCCTATTGAACTACTTTGGGATCATGTGGACAGAGAGGTCAGAAAGAAACACCCCACTAATGTAAATGTATTATGGAGTCTTGTCCAAAATGTATGGAGGGATATTTCTGAATATACACTGGTGCACTTAATAGAAAGGATGCCCAGTTTACAAAGCCGTAATTAAAGCAAGGGGAGGTTACTTTGAAGAAAGCAAAATTTAACATGTATTGCTGATTTTCATTAAATATACTGTTGTGACTACATATTATATCTCATTTATTCCATTGTTTCAATCCTAAAAATGAGATGTGTTCAAAAACTTTTGAGCAGTAGTGTAGGGCACAGACAACAGTGAAATACCCCTCCAATTATTAGTTTGTAATATCACTCTTTGGTATTTTAACTCTATAAGCTCTATTTTCCACTCTGGTATTTTTTCTTCTCTTCATACATCACTATGCAATGCCTGCAATAATCCAGTTTCAGATTTGAATCTGCTTTTAATAATTTTGATGAAATTTCATCAGTACCGGCTGCCTTTCCACTCTTGTGCTGTTTTAATGCTATCTTGATTTTATCAATCACGGGTGGAAGTTCTATTATTCCTAAGTCTTGCTGTACCTCAAACTCCCCTGTGTCCACCTCCATCTCTGTTTCTTCCAAATTTCTGCTTAGCAGTTCTTCGAAATGCTACTTCCATCTCCTCATTACTTTCTCCTTCCCTGTTAGTGATTTATCCATATCTTTCACAGAAACATTTTTCCTGCAGCTTTTCCTCAATAACATAACACATAGTTTGACATAATTCCTTCAAATACCCTTTTTTGCTGCTTCATCTGCTGTAATTTGTATTTCCTGTTAATATTTTAATACAAATGTGTAGTCTTTCTTACCTTTAATGCTTTGAATTCTTCATTGCTGTCACTCTATTGCTAATGGCTTTGAGTTTTGACTCAATGCTTATTACAACGTGCATTCTTTTCGCTGTTTCTTAAACACAAGTAAACCGCGCTGACCAAGAGTAAAATAAGAGTGAGATTCTGTATTGAAAGAATATGCAGGCATTTAAAACTTGTTATAACAGTACAATATTTACTGGAATCAATTGTGCCGTGTAAGTAAATAATGGCTCAAGCACCAAAAAAATGATTTAGAGATAATTAACAAAATGTTCACACCACTTATACAAAAACAATAATCATAAGAGCTGGGGAAAGGTACAGAACCACAAAACGAAAGAGGTTTCTTGCAATATATGTACTTTTGCTTTAAATAGGAAGGTGTAGTAGGTAGAGCAAAATGATATAAAAGTTTAAAAAAAACTGAAACTGTAATATTCTATGTCCAATACCTTTAACATAAATAATGATACAAGTGTCATCATGCCGATTTTCACTTCATTTTACAAGATTGTCATTAAAACA
Organism: Tenodera sinensis; assembly: GCA_030765045.1. Classification (NCBI taxonomy): domain Eukaryota; kingdom Metazoa; phylum Arthropoda; class Insecta; order Mantodea; family Mantidae; genus Tenodera; species Tenodera sinensis. The sequence continues at coordinate 32,285,364 of CM060969.1, read as the reverse complement.
CTTATTCTCCTCTATCAAATATGGAATCATTTATGCTCCCACCCCTCTAAAAGAATTAGCGGGCCCCTTCAGACCTTAACGTAGATGAAACTAACTGTGGGATAAAATTCTGGCATGCACTAACCCTAATATGATCCTTGTAGATGTTAGTGTTGTTAAATCAAATTAACAGTTCTTGTTAAGCATGTAAGGAATGTTCTAATAAATTAATATTGAAACAAACAATTTCAGAGTCCGTATTTTGCAAGTATGTTTTCTGGATCATGGAGAGAAGCTAAAGAAGCAACAGTGCGAATTGAGACAGTGGATCCCAAAATTAATTTGGACTGTAAGTATGCTTTTCAGTACATGATACATAGAACTTGTATATTAAAAGCTAGCAGTTGCAGCAAGCTTATTTACTAGGGCTAAGGATTGTTTGTGTTAAGGAAAATAAAAGCAATGTTTCAGATGTGCTTATATAACATTCGTCAAACAATTTATAAATTGGAAAGTAGAAGGGAAAAGAAGAAGAGGGAAACCTAGGGAATGCTGGATGGACGAGGTGAAAAGGAGAATGGAGAGAAAAGGGTTAAATGAGGAAGATGCTATGGACAGGGACTTAGAGACAGAACGTTTTGGGGATGAAGGAAACCCATTGTATTGTGGAATATTTCTTAATAAAAAAAAAATTTCACACTGCTCGTGTGCGGCCTCAGTTCATACAATAACAAGATATATGCTTAACGTTTCCATATAGGGTCCAGTTTAATTGGAAACCAATAGGAGGACAAAGAACATTCCATGTGGGTGTTACAGACACATAACTGTAAAATAACTAGTATGTAGACTTATAATAATATTTTATTATATTTGTAACAAAGCAGAGTTGGCCATTTTACAGGACAGGCGTGCAGATCCACCAAAAAAAAATAATGTTTAAGAGCACGTTTCACATACGAAACCTCTAGCATCTATACATTCTTCATGAGGCTTTCATGTAACTGTTTTCTTAACGGGCACCAGTTTTACAATGTGGCAGTTACATCACCCGACTTAAACCCCCAACATGAGAAAATGTTACGACTGCCAAACTCTAAATGGACAGAAGAGAACCTCCCCCCTTCAATCCTTAAAACTCATAGTAGTTTCCTAGAAAAGGTAACACAGATTAAATCCAAATTGAACATTCCTAACACCAGAGAAAATCTACTTATAAGAGAAAATCCATTGGAATTATTGCAACCTACCTTCAATTTGGAATTAATAGAGGAAATAAGTAAATCAGACACACCAAAAGAAATACAAAAACTTCTAGCTCTGGAAACAATCAATACTAGGTATCCCACAGAAGCATGGCTGCACATATATACTGATGGATCCTCCAAGGAAAACCTTACTGGAGCTGGAGTTACGTGTTCACATTTTTCCTTTTATCATTCTGTTGGCAGAGACACAACAAATTATGATGGAGAAATAGAGGCTATATACATTGCTCTCCGACAATTATTAAATCTTCCCTTAAATAAATTTAACAAGGCAGTCATTCTTTCGGATTCTAAAGCTGCAATTCAGGGAATATGTTCAAATACTACAAAGAAGTCAACAAAAATTAGAGAATGCTACAAAATGTTAACACAACTCCAAAAAGTTAATAAGACTGTTCATCTCCAATGGATTCCATCACACTGTGGAGTCATGGGGAATGAAGCTGCAGACTTACTTGCAAAGAAAGGCACAACAATAAAACAAAAGTCTAAATTCAATTTCTCATATTCCTCAATAAAACGCTTGATCGTTAAAAAATTTTCTCATTCATACCTACGAGAAATAGAAACAAATGCCAAAGATAAAAAATGGATTACACTACTTTCCAACCCAGATATAATCCCCCAGAGACCAAGGAAAACAGCGGTTGCAGCCTTCAGACTATTGACAAATCACGACTGCTTAGCAAGTCATCTCTACAGAATAGGTATCTCAGCCTCACCAATATGTGTCCTGTGTAACGATCCAGTAGAAATGAACGAAGACCACTTGAAGACCTGTGAAGGATTAAGATCAGAAGAAACTACAGTTCAAAAGTATTGGAAAGCACGAATGCTAATGGCTTCATTGCCAGATGCAAGGCACTAGAAAACAACAACATAACATTCTTCATGAAACCATACAGCACAAGACACCCCCCTAACTTCTCTCTTTTGGTCTTCATTGAAGAGCCTGTCTCAATATCCATACTTGGAATCGCCTGTGCTGTGTGCAGGTGCTTATTCTTGTTTTCTTTTGATTTTTGTTTAACCTCTTCTTTCATTAATATGTATTGTTGAAGTCTGAATAGTATGTTTTTGACCTCTTCCTGCTTTTTTTTTTCTTCTCTGATAGAGAAAGAAGAGGGCACAATCACTCCAGGAGAGGAACATAATTTCGCTGTTGCTATAGTTTCCAACATATTCTTCATTAATTGATGAATGTATTGATGGTGTTTGAAGTTGCTTACTTTGCCTTTTCTAGGCTGTATGTCTGTTTGACTTGAAGTTCCTGGAGTAGGATCTCTTTCAAGTGATCTGCATACTAGAACTGTCAGGCCTGGACAGGGTCTTAAGAATTTGACTTCTCATTTTATTGATTGTGGAACCTTGGATGGGGCATAGGAGTTCTGAATAGTGCCTGGGTGTCTTTCAAAGGGAGTCTGCAGGTACAAAGTCCACTCACCCCATTAAAAAATAAAATTGAAGGAGTCTTATAAAACAGCTAAATAGCTGGCCATAATGCTTATTGTCCTTGAAGATTAGACTTTTACCAATGCTATACTTTGTCATATGTAAATTATGGCTCATAGACACAGGAAAACAAAATAGCTTAGTTTGCTTACCTTTTAATATGCAAGGTGTAGGTAGCGGATTTGCATGTAAGTAAATATTTATTTTTTGCTTGTAGATAAAAAACTGTAAATAAGACAGAAATTTCTGATACGGCTCACTTCAACTGCATAAAAATTCTGTTCACATAAAAATACATATTACTTTCTCTGGTACATGTAGTAAGTATAGGAAGTATTGTATTCCACCCAAAAATTCAATGTTGAGATTTCACAGCAAATATATGTTCTGAGACTCCCTAAAAGTATTTTTTGAAAAAGATCCTTGTGTGGGTTGGAGGGGGGATGCCTGTGGACAACATAAGTCAAACACAAAGAATCAGTTACAAAACCAGTTAGTATTTAAGGATGCAACACAAAGATTTTGAAGAAAATTCCTCCACTCTGAACTACCCTTTACATAAAAATGTTTGATTTTCTTGAAAATGAGTAACGATTTTGATTAAAATGCCGTGTTTAAGATATTTTTGTGGCAAATGAAATGTATATTTTGAATTTTCTGGCTCTAGTCCATGTAGTCCTGTTTACTCTGGGGGACTTTGGCATAACTGGTAAACCATAAGATATAGACCAAATCTTACAAAAACTATAGATCTTGCTAAAACACACAATTTATGTCCAGATAAACTTTTGTAATGTGGACCTATTCCTTGTTATTTGTGTGAGTTTTGGAATACCTAAAATTTTTGTCAAATGGAAGAGCATTATTCATTTTTTTATATCTTGGCTGCGTAAAGAGAACAGAATTTGAAAGCTTTAAAAGATCTGACTCGTTCAAAGTCTATTGTATTCCCATATTCCCCTTATATCTACAAAGAAATAAGCAATAAGATAATTTCTGCAAATGTTTATCTCAACTAACATGAAGAAGATATAAGAATAAGAATTTGTAAGAATGGTTAGTACAGAGTAGAGAAAGTCACGGGAGTACCACACATCAGATTCTTTTTGTAATATTGAAATTTTATTGTAAATAAATACTTTAAATAACTTTGTTAAAAATGCATAATTTGTCACTTTTCTTCATTTTGGTTTTGAAATTTAACAAAAAAAAAGTCTTGTGCATTGGCATATTGTGAGAATGCAATTTGAATGAACTTCATTTGTAATCGTATTGCTTATTGAGTGACCTCCACTACACATACTGCCTTGCTATTGAAAAGGGTAATCCTTTATTTATGATGTGGATGGCTGACGCAATATACATACTAGTCTTCAGTCATTGCTCTTGTCTTTTTAAAGCAGAGCATTTGTACAGTACAGTATCTTAAGTGAATGGAATGCAAATAAATGTATGTATGTATGAAATGATTGGCGATATAATGCCAAAAGTAAAGTCAAGTGTTTGCTCTTGTTTGCAACAATATATTGCTGAATTTGGATGGAATAATTATAATCTGTCAGACATGTGGGAAATCAGTAAATGCAGACCAGCGATCTCGGGTCTTGCAGCATTTAGCAGGTAGTAAATATAGAATGATTGCTTCATGTGTAACTTCTAGACACTTTTAGATGAAGCAGTTTCCTCTTCGCATACCCTAGTTTCAAAATGTTCTGGATATTATGCAGATTTATGCAAAACTTTTCTTTCCTTTATATAAATTGAGAAGTTCAAAGCTCAGAAATTTTCTTGCAAAATACACAAATTCTGAAACACAATAATCAAGATTAAGAAAACTGTATGTGCCTGCCTGTTACAAAGAAATGCTAAGAAAGATCAGAGCAGACTTTGAATAGGAAGTGATCAATTAAAACCCTCTAACCACTTGTATGCAAACTTTCAAAAAAATTGTATCAAATTCAAGGATAATATCACACAAATATTTAGTTACTGGATAACCCAACTTTACCCAGACTCTATGGCTTACCCAAAACACACAAACCAAGCGTAGCAATGAGACCTATAATTAGCAGTGGAGACTCACCAACTTACAAACCGGCAAAATGGCTGACCAACAAATTCAACAGATTCCCTAAATTTGACAGCCTGGGCATAAAAAATAGTTATGAACTGATGGAACACGTAAAAGACTTTGAACTAACAGAAGAGGACACCCTTGTTTCGTTTGATGTCAAATCACTATTCCCCAGTATACCACTAAAACAACTCCTACCACTGATCAAAAACTAGCTCAAATCAATTGGTTTGTCATCACCAGAAATTACAGACTACATAGAACTCACCAAACTATGCTCAGAACAAATTTCTTCCAGTTTTAGACAAAATATTTCCGTCAAACTTCAGGTTTAGCAATGGGCAACCCCCTCTCACCCTTCTTGGCAGATATTTACATGAGCACATAGAAATAAGGATCACCAAAGGTTTCCTGTGGATGTTCAAACCTTGGCAGTGGTACGTAGATGACAAATTTGCAATAGTCCCAAAAAACACATAGATGATGCTCTAAAATTCCTAAACATCCAGGAAAAAAGTAGCTGTGGACAAGTATATATAGGCACCACCATGCGGAGTATCAGCACTCGACTAAAAGAACATGAAAGACATAGGCGGTTGGGGCAGGCGGACAAGTCAGCGGTGGCAGAACACTCTCTATTGTTCGGCCATGACGTGAATTACAAAGACACAGAGGTACTCTCAAGGACAAGCTACTACCAGGCTCGCTTGACTCGGGAAGCGATAGAGATTTTTATGCATAAAAACTCCTACAATTGAAGAGAAGAGAGACAGCAGATAAGCAAAACTTGGCTCCCGGCTCTAATAAGAGGGAGAAGAAAACCCGAGACACGGAAAGCTTTCTCTTTTATACCAGGATCAGAGACATCCCATTTGCCGGCATTTGAAAATATAATTTGAGATCGATAATCTCATGTTGGTATTCATGAGAATGAGCGATCGTGAAAGTTTATGTTACCAAGGACACTAATAACAAACAAAGATGAATATGAAAGTTTGCAGTGAACTTTAGTTTATGTGCAGTTGCTAATTTAGACCAAAATAACAGAGGTTGACCCTGAAGATGCTGGACGCAGTTTTCAGCGAAACGTCGGAGGAAGGTAATCCAACTCGACCACGGCCCACAAGCCCGGAAAATCTACTTAACATAGTTGATAATGCCGGCCGTGAAAGCCTCAGCACTTATATTCACATAAACGATTTTCTTTTGGGGTCTTCTAATATTCTGTCTCAAAATCCATCACCCTCCACCAGGTTAGAATTCTAACTTCAGAACCAGAGGCAGGCATGCTATCTCTAGACCATGAAGTTCCTCTCAATTGGGAGTTGGGTGGAATCTGAAGGTTTCATGTTTTGATCTGGAAACCTTGAAAATTGTAATCACCTTTTCCTGTGGCGACATTATAGCATGCTCTTTCATTTTCATGACTATCAGCATTGGGACAAGATGGTGTTTGCATGTTAAAGTGTCTCTCTCCTGAAGGAAGGACTTTCATACTTGAGGTCTATAATTGTGTTTGTGTTGAAACCAGTTTTCCAGAGGGATGGCAGGAAGCTCCATGATTCTATTTTGAGGGCAGGAAGGGACTGTCATCTTCCCTCCAGCTTCCAATTTCCCTCACCAGTTGCATTTGCAGGGTGATGGAACACATGATCCAAGGACGGTTGGTGTGGTGGCTGTAAACTCACAATTGGCTGACCGGTATCCAATGTGGTTTTCGACAATGCCTGTCTACTGTGGACCATTTTGTGTCAGTGTTGATGCGAATCATGAACAGATTTATAAAGAGGTGTCAAACTGTTGGAAAATTTTTCAACCTTAAGAAAGCTTGTGATACATGTTGGCAAGCAGGGTGCTACTTTCCCTGTACACCTGGAACATCTGTGGACACCTTCCACTGTTTTTTCAGGAGTTTATGAAGGACCGTGTTTTCCAATAGGAGGCCTGTACAGTTTCTTCAAACTTTTTTGTTGGAGAGGGCGGAGTGCCTCAGGGATCGGTGCTAGGTGTTAATCTGATAGTCATTATCACAACTTTCATTTTCACAATTTTCATAGCATTTTGTGAATACATCAGATATTAAAAGAAGAAAATGAGTTGATTTATAATACAAAACATCACTTTTTAAATTCCCCAGAACATGTTTTGGAGGTTAGTTTCCTCCATTATTGTCTCAACATCAACTTATTTTGGGTGATAAAGCTGATCCTTTCATAGGTCACTCTGGTGGTAATTGTAGGAAATTGTCCAATGGGTCACTCTGTGGGATATCGGAATTGAATATTCTGTGTGATATCAAAATAAAATACTATCCTTGCTCTTCCAGATGAAGATCTGTACCCAGATTGACAATTCATGACTTCCTGTTATGTTTCATTAGTTTTGGTTCCAGATTAATTTCATGATTTTCCTTTCAATGTATGTATTAAAGAGAATATGGTCTTCAGATATCAACCAATAAAACGAAAATAATGGCCTTTCAAGGAAAGTACCCTCACAGATCCAAAATAGTGATAAATAACATAGTGCTGGAACAAGTACACAAGTTTAATTATTTAGGATGCAATATAACGTATCAGAATAACCAAGACCTAAATAATAAAGTAAGTAAATTCCAGAACAGTTGCGGAATATTAGCAAGAACATTAAAAAGAAAAACTAGAAAAGAAACAAGCATAAAATTTTACAAAACAGTGGCGATTCCAATGTTGACATATGGTTGTGAAACATGGACAATAAAGAAAAAAGAAGGGATAAAATAAATGCAGCAGAAATGAGATACCTTAGAGCCATTAAAGGATGTACAGTAATGGATAAAATAAAAAATGAAGGAATAAGAGAAGAACTAGGTAGTTGCCCAATAAATGATAAAATAATTCAATTATAGGAAAAGCTGGAGAAATCATTTACAAAGAATGGACAATACCCGATAGCCCAAAATGGCATACAGTTACCAACCATATGGGAGGAGAGATGTTGGAAGACTGGTGAGAAGGTGGAGAGAGACTTGAGGCCGGAACAGGAGAAGTCTCCTAATCCATGAAGTGTTGATGATGATGAATTTTCCTTGATGATTTTTCTAGGTGTTTGGGTTTATATATCTGAAATGTTCTTTGGCCCTTATTTTCGAGTTCCTCATACATATTTCTCTGCATAAATTTGGTTGCATTTATTGCATTTTATTTGATATATTCCAGATTTTATATTTGAGGGGATGCTGTCTTTAGTAATAGAGCCAAGTATGTTTTTTATGGCTTAGTTGTTGACAGGAGCCAATTGGGTGTTGTGATCTCTGAAAAAGTTTTTGAATGTGTTGAACATCTGTTGGTGATATGTTGAATTTTCTGACATCTTTTTTTCTGTTGTGTTGAGCACAGTTGTTTCATTTAACAGTTTTCTCTTTTTGTCTGTGCAAAGATTTTTAGAAGCTATTTATTATTACAACTTTTTTAAAAGAGAATTACAATAGTCAGGAACCAATACTATTAAAGCACATAACAGGAAATCAAGAATTACCAAATAGGAACAGATCTTCAACTGAAAGAACAAACACAAAGTATTCAATGTTGATAGTCTACAAAGGACTGTCATTTAGGTTTCTGGAACAACCACCAGAGGAGTCTATGGAAGGATCAGCTTCACCACCTAAGTAAGATAAGCTGATGTCCAGTTCATAATCAAGTAAATTAATCCCTGTAATATGCTCCAGAAAATGTAAATAGTGTTGTTTTGTGTTATTGACTAATTTTCTACTGTTAATTGGATTCCAACAAACGGTCAGAACTTCCTGTATTTGAAGTTTTCAAAAGTTGTTCATAAAACATGTACACAAATTGTCATGAACTTCCAATATTTGAAGTCCTCAAATGTTTTCATAAAACATGTGCACTAACTTATATGAATGAAATGATACAGAGAAAACCTGATGTGTGCACTCACATGACTTTCTCTACTCTTGTACTAACCATTCCTACAAACTCTTATTCTTTTATCTTCTTTGTGTTAGTTCAGGTAAACATTTGTACAAATTGTCTTATCACTTATCTCCTTGTAGGTGCAAAGGGAACATGAGAATACAGTAGGATTTGAGCGATATTTTAAAGCTTTGATGAAGAGTGATGTTGCATTTTACGAAAGTTTTAAGTTTTCTCAAACTGATACAAATAAGGAATGTCTCCAAAATGGCTCACTCTACAACAAAAAAATTATTTGAACATAAATTGTGTGTTTTAGTGAGATCTAAATTTTTTGTATAGTAAGAGTTTGTCTATCTCTTACGGTTTATGAGTTATTCAAGTCACCCAGAGTAAATAGGACTACATAGGCTATAGCCAGAAAATTCAAAATAAACATTTCATTTGCCTTAGAAATATATTATTTTAATCAAAATTGTTATCCATTTCCAAGAAAATCAAAATTTTCAAAAAATTTTCCATATTAAGGGTAGTTTAGGGTGGAGCAATTTTCTTCAAAATCTTTGTGTCACATCCTTGAAAGACATTAAACTTAAAATACCAACTTTGGTTTTTAATTGACTTTTTGTTTTTGAATTATGCTGTCCACAGACAGACAGGCAGATACACACGCACTCACACAAACACTTTTTTCTAAAAATGCTTTTTTGGTTATTATTTATGCCACTTACTGTTGAGGTAGAACTGGAACTTAAAAACTCAATGCCACAGCTGAGATTTGGACCACACTCTACCTTTTCCAATCATGTCCTATACACAGCTATTGTGTGGGAAAACATTAATTACTGATAATATCTTGTATGAACAAAACTATCTTTCAACATTGCAGGATGTTAAAGGACTGTGCTTGAATGTGATAGTTTTTCCTGGAGATGTGCCCTCTTTGAGGCTGCAACTCTTGATGGTTCAAGTTGGATTGGTTTGTTAGTTGATATCTGGTATAAACGTTAAACTGCCAACTTAAATATAACAATAATTAATTAAGAAAAACTGCAGGAAAATATTTATTTGTATGTAAGATTGTGCAAAATATGTAATATATATTGTAAAAATGAAGCTTGAGCATAGCAGTCTCCATGTTTAAATTCAGAAATATCTGTTTCTGTGTGTTCACATATAAAACATGTAAAATAAATGTAATTAATAAGAATCTGGGCTGCAGTAATAAGTTGCACCTATCAAGTTCTGTTAAACAAGTGGTAGAAACAGCACTCAGTGGTTTATCTAAGTTAAGAGTTCCTGATGGAATCATACAGATTTTAAATTCAAAATAGGAAAAGATTAATTGCCAATCAATAATTATTATATTACTATTCATGAACTCTGGTGGCTCAGATGTATAGCAAATAATATATTATGTTTTGCAGCACTTTACACAGTCTTTGGCTCACTCTACCTAGATGAAATTACATTGGAGCCAGTTGACGTGGTACCTACATTGGCAACTGCAACACTTTTCCAACTTGAAGGAATAATTGACCAATGTGCAGAAATAATGGTGGAAACTATAAATGTTGAGGTATGCTTTAGTATCATTTGTGAGCTTTACTTTAGTTTTTAAAGCAATGAATGACTTTAATCAACATCAGGAATGTAAACAACTTAAGAACAGATTGGAATAATGCACAGTTTCATTTGTTGTAACCATAAGTGAGAAGAAGAACAGTGAAATTTATGTGTCTACTCTGTTTTCCCTGAGTTTACTCTGCTTATAGACACCAAAATGTGTTCTTTCATTCTTTCTCTTCTCTCTGATCATCTACAGTAGCTCCAAGTTGGCTAGGGGTTGGCCTACTGATCCCAAGATTGTCATCTACTGGCATGCAAAAGAACTGCAGGGTGAAATTCTGGCGTACTGGGGGTGCTGATATGATCCTGCTAATTGACCGCATTGTTAACACACAAAATATTAATCAAAGTATGCCTTTCTCAGTATGTGGTGAATGGGAGCAACATGATATAGCAGCAAGGAAATGAAAAAAATATACTTTCATGTAATCAAAGTACCAGAAGCATGTAATTGTAAATTTAATAAAGAATTTGTGTACATTTGAATAAATTAGCAACAGTGATGTGAATCTAAATTATTGTACAAATTGAATTGGTGTTGAAACACTTAACATCACTTACATGTAAATATTTATGTTGATTGGTTTCAGGAGCTTAAATTGCTCCCAACATCAGAATTGCCCAATTGATTCTTGTGGGTACTGTCTGATGTGTGGTTGTTTGAGTTGACATCTAATGGTGGACTGACGAACTTCCATAATGGTTTTGGTGGTAGCAAATCAAAATTCATTGAGCGGAGTTTGTTTTTTATGACAAGAATCTTCTCCCAAGTCTCCAACTTTGTAGCGTGCTTTGTAGCTTTTAAAAGTGTTATGTTAGGCATCATGTGATTTGATGTCCAAAAATGGTATGCAACTACAGATTTATCCATGTTTGTATGTGATGCATCTCGTGTGCTCTTTTAGTCTGGTTTCTAAATTCCTCTTAGTTTTTCCTATGCAAATATGGTTAATCTGGGCAACTAATTTTATTAATTATAGAGAAATTTACACTCAAGTTTGAGCATTAGTTTAATTTTACATTTCAGTCTTTGCTATAGTCTGTAGTTGTCCTGGTTTTTTTCGTGCATGTTATGATGTGATATGTACTACACTTGTGCCCGCACAATATACACTTGCAGTTTTCGTCTGGCTTGTGAAAGTTCTTGTTTACACATATCTTGTGGTAAAACCATGTATGGAGAGTTGTGTTGTAACATGGCACTGTGTGTTGCATTTTCTGGTCCATCTGTTGTCCACCATCGCTGGTGAGGTGTAGAAGTCGAGGTTGATTTCACTTTTCTTCCTTTCCCTGACGTTTACTAGTGTTTTGCTTGCTTCTGTTGACTGTAGGTAGAAGTGTGATCGTATGTCTTCTATGAAGTATGTTTCCCTCATCATTTCGTATACCAACCAAGATGGCTTTGTTTTTCTGACTCGGGTAATCCTCTTCATGAACATTGCTTTTATTCTCTCTATTCTCATCAGGTCTTCAGCTTTTCCCACACGACCTCAATTCTGTATGTTATCACTGGCACTACTGTCGTCTTGAAAACTCTCATCACTGTGCAAGTTGATAGGTTTGGTATGTTTGGGATGTTGTACAAGGCTGGTTTGTTATGTTTGGGATGTTGTACATGGCCCTGATTGCTGCTGCTGGTCTTTCTTGAATATGTATAACAAAGGACACTGTTGTTTGTAGTGTTATTCCCAGATATTTATAATTTCCTACTTTTTGTAGTTGCTTCTTGTGTAGTGTTAGGTTGTCTTTGCGTGTTGATTTCCCCCCTTTTCTTTAGGTCATTTGTACTACTTTTTCATTATTTATCTGTAGACTGTTTTCCTCCGCCCAGGTCTCCAGTCTGTAGACTACCTTTTGCACATCCTCCTTCTCTGCCGCTGCAATCTGTGTATAGGATCAGCTCTGCTTTCGATCCTTCCTCTACTAAAAAGGAAATAGCTAAAGAGACAAAAATCACAGTGTTTAAAACAGTAATACTTCCAATCTTATTATATGGAGCAGAGTGCTGAATTCTGCAGAAACAAGAAAGTAGAATAACAGCCATGGAAATGAGATACTTGAGACGAGTTATGGGGAAGACTAAAACAGACATGATTAGAATCACAACAATAAGAGAGGAACTGGGTATCCACTCTATAAAACAAATCATGGAAAAAAGACAACTAAAATGGTATGGTCATGTATCACGTGTGGTGGAGAAAAGAAAACCTAAACAATATCTAGCTTTTATTATAAAGGTATCAAATTCTACAATAATTTACCTTCGGAAATAAAAAATATACAATCTTTAGCAAGTTTCAAAAAACAGATTCACAAATTCTTACTTAATAAATGTTTTTATACAATTGATGAATTTTTGCGTTTGAAAGAATGAATTGTATATTTTATGATCTTGTTTAATATAAATACATTATTTGTAAAAGTAGTTTTTTATTATATGATTGATACTGCTTTTACTTTATAATACCTGTGTATATACAAATTTTGACAATTCCATATTCATAATCAAAGGATGCAGTAAATGTTAATATTTTGTTTTACACACCTGATACATCCAGTATCATGTATTTGATCTAAGAATGAATAAATTGAATTAAATTGAATGGTAACTATGGCTGATGTAAAGTTTAATGGTGGATGACATTTAATTAATGGCTGGTTAATTAATTTATAATTATTTAGTGGTTTAACGATGCTGTCAATTACCAGGAACACATCAGTGTCACCGGTGGGCCAGAATTTTTTCTCACAGGAGTTCTTTTACATGTTGGAAACTCTACTGACATGGAACTGTCATTTTTAAGCATACTTAAAAGCCATCTGTCTGGACTGGATTTGAACCTGTGACCTAGGAATTAGTAGGCCTGTGCCTAACCAACTGAGACACCCTGAGGAGGAGCTGATCAACACAAAATTCAATGAGAGGCTTGCCAGACCTTGTGGTATTGCATAGTTAAACATGCTGTGAAATCATGTTATAAAGCCAGTAATATGTCATTTTTGCTCACAAAATTTGTTTGCACAACAGAAAAGATAATAGTAGTTGTCAGGTATCAGCCATCATTAAATTTTGTATCTGCCATAACATTTTTATACAACTAAGTGCATGTTACTTCTAAGAAAAGTTCTCACTGAATATTGATAGTTTTAATGTGCAGTTTATGCGCCCACTCTTCTGTTATTCTTTACATTATGATCCATATTAATAGTGAACTGCTTCATTGACAGACAGCAACAAAATACTATGAGGCAGCATGTGAATATGGAGTGCCGAAGGTTAAAGAGGCAACTTTCAAATGGCTATTAATCAACTTATTGAGTGATTTTCAAGAACAACCAAAGCGATTGTTGGAAATAAGGTATTATTGCTCTTTTCTCTTCCTACAACTATTCCTTCAAAAAGAATAAACAAACATTGACATTTAGGCTTTTGGTAATTACAAAGTTGCTAAATGAGTTTTGCATTCATTTTGAATTTTTTTTAACTCCTTGCAACTATTTATAAATTATGGAGTGAAACATTTTTGGATGTTTTAATTCAATTCAAGTTTTGTTCAAACTTTATTACAACTGTAATTACAGTATTTTTATTTAATGAAGAAAGGATTTACAAGAACCCAGTCTTTATTTTGAACTCATCAGTATTCAATAATTTAACATTATACAGCTCGTCATAACAATAATGGGATTATAATAGCTGTGTTGAGCTAAACTCAGTGCTGCAAGAGATGTGAATTCTAATCACATTTATCTTCAACTAACTGATATATGTTCCTTTTTTTACTTTCTATGCTACTTAACTATATTAAGCACATTGTGTATATCAGTGGAAGTCATACTCCTGGAGTTTCCTGAATTTAAAAAAAAAAACGTTTAGAGAAAGGTTGTGCACATTTCCTCAATATAGGCTAATGATTTTGATTAAAATATTGTATGTTTAACATATTTCAGACAGTTGCAACATATATCTTGAATTTTCTGTGAAGCCCTCTTTATTCTGAATGATTTCTACAGGGTCATTCATATATTGTATCTCCATAGCTCACCTGGGGTCCAGCTCTGTTGATAAGTTATCACTTCCCACCTACTGGTTTATACAAGCACCTGTTGTTTGGCAAGGTACAGTGGCTGTCTAATAATTTCAAGTGTACTTTAAAAGGTCATGTAGTCACCTATATCACTAAGGGAGATGCTAGAATTACTTGCCTTTGTTTTCAATACATTTCTGGCATCTTATTGAAGTACTCATTAGTTTTCTTAGTTCTCTTTGAAAAATTGAATTCTTGTCTTGGCAAATGCTGTCATTAAGTTCATCTATTGTGTGGATTCATTTTATACAATATATCTTGAAATTATTTGCAGAGGTAATAGTTGCAGATTTCAGATAACTCCTGACTGCATGAGCAGATTCTGCAAAGACATGTGAGTCATAAATACTCAGTGTGAAATAGAACAATTAAGCAAATTATTTCCCACCACTTTCACTTCATATGTTGATCTCTCTGTGCACAAATGCTGTTACTGTTGTTAAGCAGAACCCCGCCTTTGCTATGGATGCACAATATATGGATGACTGAGTATAGCTGGTAACCATAAGAGATAGACCACACATTATACAAAAAACATAGGTCTTATTAAAAAACACAATTTATGTCAAGTAATAGTTTTATGTTAACCCTTGGACCTTCCTTTGGTATTCGCTCCTTTTGCTACAGCCAGGCCGGTTCATTTGTGAACCTTTAAATTGAAAAGGCTGGGGGTGTGATGCTCACTGCTTTTTAATGCATAAACGGCCTATGTAATGCCAACAAACCAAATGCTGTACAAAATATCTACGGATTTACGTGGTCATCAGACACAAAAATTTACTTAGAGTATTATGAAAATGAGGTTACTCTGCCTTTCAGCTAGGCAAGTTTGTTCATCTTTTAGCCTTAACTCATAATACAGTTGAGGAACACACATTGAAACTGTGCAAATGATATTTCTTTCAGGAGTGAGCTGTTAGAAAGGCTAGTGTCAAGTCCTGATCTCTTTGTATTGCAAACAGAATTCTCACTTTATGCTCTTCTTCGCTTCTGGCTGTTCCTACAGTTTCATCCAGACTGGGGGACACTTTCAAAAGATTCTCATTTGACAGTGCAACAGTTTTTCCAGGACAGAGAAGGTTAGTGGAATAATTATTATACTAGGAGTCCAACTCAGTATTAACTCTAGTACAATAGTTTAGAACCAGAACTACAGCACATTTACTACAAAACTTACCATGGGTTGTGTGTATTGAGACCGAAATTTAAGGCAAGCAGGCAGAAAGGGTATATTGGGTATGAACAAGAAAGTTTGTTACTATGTGTTAGGAATGTTGTTAATGGTAACGTATTAATGAATGAATGTTTGAAGAAAGAGAAGAAATAAATATTCTATTCTACTACAAAGCAATGCCAGCAGGCACACATGCATGCACATCAAATTACAAATCACATTAACAATTACCAGAATAAACACAAAACATGCCTTATCACAGCAGATGTTGGAAGTGCCGTCCATCTGCAACAATACATGTATGACATCTTCTAAGGAAATTTTCATTACACACATTAGTTCAGCTTCCATTGTACTGTTAATTTATCTCCTGATATTTTGCTTTAATTTTGTTTTGGGCAAGGTGCCTAAGAGATTTTTGAGATAATCGTTCCAACCTTTCTCCGATTTCATCTAATTTCTATTTAATAAGCACATGCCGTTTTACCTTTCATTTCCTACCACAAATTGATCCTATCTCCCTGAATTTATTTACAAGCAAATGAATGGTCTCTCTACTCGGAATACACATGCCAGGAAATTTGGTTTCAAATTGCCATACAACTTCCCTAAAAGATGATTCAAGCACATATGTATCATACATAAACACTTTGTTGTACTGTGTACTACAATTGATTCATTTTGAAAGTGTTGTTGTTGTTAGCTAATGCTGGATTTCTGACGAAGTCATTAATCCTCTTGCTCTCCAATATTTTTCACTGGTGGATGGGGCTCTAGAAGTGGCCGGGCATATTTGAAGGTGGTCTCGGTCCATTTCCTCTTGCAGACCACATAGAGGACAGAGTGGTGAAGAATATATCCCAATTCTGTTTAAATGTTTTGCCAGACAATCATGTCCTGTAATCAACCTGAAGGTTGCAACTGCTGTTTTTCGAGGATGCTCAGGAATTACTGTTTGAATGTTTGGTAGTTCCCACCTTTTATTCTTTGATTTTTCATAGTAATATTTTGCAATAATTTTTTTGAATTCAGAGTTGACTAATCTTTTAGCTGCATAAAATGGTAGATTAACTATAGATTTGTAAACTAAGTAAAATAAACACTTATGAATACTCCTAGTGTTATTCGCATGTGAACAGGACTAGAACAACTTAGAACAGCTAACAGAAGAAAGGCTGACACATGTGTGACAATTAGCACACGTGCACAGGAAAATGTAGTGGTCGCATGGGCTGTGCTCCTGCTGGCCAAGTTTTGTAGTAAACATACTGTAGTTCCTGTGTACTTGATTGAACCTGTGACAAGTAAGAAATCATCTCCCCTATGAATATGACAGTAAATAACAAAAAATGAAGCAAAGTGGTTTCTCTTTGTATTACAATTATGTTGCAACACACCACATATTGTGTTTCTGGAAATAATTTAAAAATTGTTTAGTGATACTATTTTTCTTAGTTTAACGTTTTATTATAAAAATGTTTTCAGCTTTCTTTGGACAGTAAGATAAATACAGCTATGGGGAAAAGACAAGAGAAGAGAAAAATGCAATGGATTATGTGCATCTTAATTTAGGCTTCTACCTTAGTTTTATTATTCATTAAACATTTTAGAAAACTACTATTTCAACAATTCCTTAGAGCTCATTTTACTTATAAATGTCACTTGATGTGTTCAGATTACCATAAGCAACAAAAATTATCATTCTGCTAAGACAAAACACACCATGCTGAGCAGGATGGCTCAGGCAGCAACATATGTGGCCTGCATTTGGGAGGTCCAGGGTTCAAGTTCTGTGGGCCAACCAATCTACTGGAAATTTTTCTTGATTTCACTCAGTCACCAAGGCAAATACTGGCTTGGATATTTAATATCACAACCCAAAGTTCCATCTTAAATCAATAGTTAAAATATGGTATAGTGAATGCTCTGGCATCTATCCACAGAGAAAGAACATGGACTGTATGGCACCCTAATGGCATCTGCCTGGTACTTGTAGAAGCAAAGATACGGTTGCCTGGTATTAAAGTCTTTGTGGACATCTACCAGCCAGCAACCAGCAGCCTGTTGCATATATAAGCAGAACTGCAGTTAATTGGCGCTAAGTCTGCTGTGGACATGCAAGGAAGTAAGATGGTATGGTACAGGGATGAGACCTAGGGGTCTGTCTGTCACACATTGACTCATGAGGTTCATTTGGAAGTGACCACATAGTTAAAGCAATGTAAAATAATTAGAGAGGGAAAACATACATATTTCTTACTTCTTTGCAAAGAAATAGCAAAGATAGATAACATGAAAACACTGGAAATGTTTGCGCATTTAGATTTGTAATTTTTAATTATCTCCGGCCATCTATTCATTGTTTTTTCACATTAGTTGCATTTAACATTTAGGCTAAATTTGGAAAGTCAAATCAGATTTTAAAAATGCATAAACAGATTGGGACTCTTAACTATGAATCTTCTTGCCAATACTGTACCGTTATTCTATGCACATTTTTAAAATCTGATTAACTTTTCCAAGCCTACAATTATATAGTTTTAAAAAAAGAAATATTGGAAGAATAATAAAAATAATAAAGCCAATTTTTATGGTTTAGACCTATTAGCCTGTTCTAGACTGCTTTTCACTTTGAGATTTTTCAGTAGGGGACTCAGTATCACATGAAGCAAACAATGCAAGAACGAAGTCCTCAAGAAAAGTCAGTATTAATCCATACAGACAGCCAAGTGACACTGCAACTACTTAGAAACCCAAAGCATGGTAGACTCACTGAAGTAATTAGAGGCGGCACTCAAAAACCAAGAATGGATCGTTAATCTCAGATAGGTTAAGATTTATGCCGGTAATACAGGAAATAAAACAAATCGTCTGGCCAAAGAAGCAGCAAACAGCAAATATCTCCTAGAAGAGTAACAGTGAAGTACTAAAACTATAGTTAGTAAAAAACTAAGAGAAATTAGTAGACAACTATGAGAAGTGATGCCATTTTCACAGGCCATGGTAAATATTTGCATAGATTCAAGATTGCATAAGATCCTTCATCTGTGTGTGGTGAAAATGTTCAATTAGTGCAACGTGTACAATAAACTGCCTAACATGTATACCAGAGGTGGTATAGAATCTGTGTGATTTGTGAACCTTTCGCTGTGTAACATAACGGTAACATAACACACCTCCTTCCTTAGTTGATTTCAGAAGGCCACAGGTCATTTTATGGCCTGCATCAGTGGAGGAATAACATGTGTGTTAACACCACCTACCTCCAGATGGTAATTATTATTTATTTATGCCAACAAACTTATTGTTGGTGTTTTTAAGCACACGTGTGTGGCCAATATTTAAGAGGTAGAATTGGAACTGAAAAATTCAATGCCACAGCTGGGATTTGAGCACCTGCCTGGTAAGTGGAGGGTCTGTGGTTCAAATCCCAACTGTGGCATTGAACTTTTCAGTTCCAATTCTACCTCTCAACCATCTACCTCATTTGTAACAAGGTAATTACATGGTTTTCTTCGAGCATCATTGAACGGCTTTATTGTATATATCATGCCACATACAGTGAAAAAACTAGTAAATGTTTCCTGCTCTACATTTTATATGTGTTACATACATTTTATATTATCATCATCATCATCATCGTGATCATCATTAGTGTTAGTATTATTAGTGTTATTTCTTTGTTATGATTACAGATCTAGAAGGTGCCAGAATTCTAAAAAGTTTAAAATCTGAACATAACTATATCATACCATGTGGCAACTCTTTAAACCAACAAATCAAATTGTGAAATACTTATTAAAAATCTGATGTGTTGCACTCACATGACTTTCTCTACTCTTGTTCTAACCATTCTTACAAACTCTTATACCTCTATCTTCTTTGTGTTTGTTGAGATAAACATGTGTACAAATTATCTTATTGCTTATTTCCTTGTAGATAGAGGGGGAATATTAGAATACAGTAGGCTTTGTGCAATAGTCAAATCTTTTAAAGCTTTGAGATTCCGTTCTCTTTGCATGCTTAACATAAAAAAATGGACAACAATGTTCCATTTCACGAAAGTTTTAAGTTTTCCAAAATTGATACAAATAACAAGGAATATCTCTGAAATGGTTCACTCTACAAAAAAATTTATTTAGACATAAATTGTGTATTTTAGCAAGGTCTACATTTTTGGTACAGTAACATTTTTTCCATCTCTTACGGTTTACGAGTTGTTAAAAAACCATCCAGAGTAAACAGGACTACATAGGCTCTAGCCAGAAAATTCAGAATATACATTTCATTTGTCATACAAGTATCTTAACCATATGGCATTTTCATCAAAATCATTTGAGCAATTTTCAAGAAAATCAAAATTTTTGAAAAATTTTCCATTTAAAGGGTAGTTTAGGGTGGGGCTATTTTCTTCAAAATCTTTGTGTCGCATCCTTGATAGACATTAAACTTAAATGCCTACTTTTCGATTTTGACTTATGCTGTCCACAGACTGACACGCACGCACGCACACACACACACACACACACACACACACACACACACACACACACACACACACACACACACACACACACACACACACACACACAGGATGTCAACATCAAATTTTTGGGTGGAACACAATACTTCCTCTACTTACCAGTAGATAAAGTAAAAATATATAAAATCATTTGGTACTGTGCCACAGGATAAACTAATTGTACTCCCATTCTTGAAGACTTAAAAACTGAGTTTACTTCACATAGATTCCATGATTTCAGGAATCTTGAGAATATTACTTTTACTGCAGATGTAGTCAATGTAAGAGTTAACTTGCAATGTGAACTCATAGATCTATAGATAGATTTAGTAAGAAAAAATAAGTGAAGAGATTTAGTTGGCCCAGACATGTTCAAAGAACTATGTAAGGTAATATATGCTGGTTTGAGAGAATTTGCTGCTTCTGTTACACTGTTACAGCAATATTGTGCTTTATATGTGTCTGTGAACAATTTTTTTCTCTGATGAACATAGAAAAATCAAAACTAGAGATCTTGCCTTTCAGATAACTACCTCTCTGTGCAACTGCATATTGCTGTCATAGATATTATGCCAGAGTTTGAACGTCTTCTCGTAATATGTTCAGATGATGACAGTGTTTATAATTCCAATTTCACATTCCTGTTTGAAGCAAACGTCATTAACTATCAATCCACCACTGTCAAGAGCTTAAAAAGCGAATAAATAGTTCTCCTCCAACCGGCAAGAATGTTATGCGGGTGGTGGACATGGTGGATTTGAAGCAGACACTATCCTGCCTGCCCCTGATATGTATAATTCGGCTGAAAGTTGGCTTTCCAGTTCTTTACAAAGGGACCACTTTTTTTATGTGTCAAGCTACCGCAAAGCTAGAATCAAAGAAACCGAAGTGGAAACATAAAGAGCAACCCAACCTTACCATAGCCATGTATAAAGCTAAAGGCTGACAACAGCAAAAATAATATATTTAAATATTTAAGATACATATTAGATTGCAGCACAATATTTACATCACTATGGTAAGTCATATTTAAATGCCTTGGCAACTAACCAAGAAATCAGATTTAAATCCCCTAGCTGTGAGAACGGTAACGGCTTAATGCTTAAAAAATCGTTTAAAATCAGCCATCATATTTTGTTGAAAATTTGAGTGCAGAATACTAAAAGTATAAACTCGCCAATACTGTTACCCTAATAAAGCTGTTGTGTATGAAAGAAATGGGAAATCTGTTTGAATCTTGTTCATTGTTTCACAAAAAGTTGGGATGTCAAGGCGTCAGGTTTTGCTCCAGTACATTTGAATAGTGATTTTTGCACTTGAGGCGAACTAAAGTAGTATAGGCCCTGATTTCATTTTTCGTCTTTCAACACTTTCTGTTAGGATTGTTCAACTACCTCATGTAAGCATTCATTTCATCACATATTTTGTCGTACAAAGATTCCATGAAAGTACAGATGACATCTGTGACGCGTGCTTATTCAGTAAGTATTTACAAATACCATTATGTGCAATAAAAGGGTAGAAAATGAGGTGGTTGCCAGCATTAGTCTAATGTCTGCTACACAGGTTTTTCTGCAAACGGTTTCAAAGGGATTGGCCCGTCATTGCTGACTTCATAATTATTTTCTTTGCTGCTTTCTGCTCTGGATTTATTTTTGCTGTCACCAGAATCTTCTTCAGACTCTGTTTCATATTCAGAAAAAACACCTTTTCAGTCTCTAATACACTTTGTACCAGTTTTCTCAAATTCTTCTCGCCATTGACACCAATGTTTTTTGCCGCCATGATGACTACTGAGGCGAGTGAAATAATGTAAGATAAAATTGTTTTTCCTTGATTGAAACAACGGTAGTTACATCATACTGATCAGAATTACAAACACCACATGTTAGTATTTCATTCCGGATGTATACACATGACATTTATGGGAAGGAACCTAAACTATGTGGAATTATATGGAGCAATGCAGCATAACAAGCTGAGCTCGTCATATGATTCATATGCCAAAAAGATGCATGCAAGCCCTGGTCGTCAAATGATGCGAATGGGTTAATGCTTTATTAGCAATCCAAGAACTCCAAGTTATATTACAGATTTGTAGCTACTAATTTTCGCTTACATAGAAGAGCAAAAAGAAAATCAATTTTAAATTAAAATAGGAAAATAGGTTGATTATTTACACTAAACGCTTACCTTTTAAATTTCCCTGAACATGTTTCAGAGGCTAGTTTCCTCCATTATTAACCAGACATCAACATCAACCTCTAATGTGATTCCAACAACATTGTTAGTAACTTCCAGTATTATTAATCCAATTTCAACTTGTTTCTTGTTTCTTCCAGATGAAGAAGAATTTCTTTTAGCTGAAGAAGGCAAACCTTTTGCTGGGCCATTTCAGGCTTTAAGATTCCAGCATTTGGTGAACCACCTTCAGGATATTGAAATGCTGAGGTCTGATAGGATAGTGCCTCTTTCATGGATAACACCAGCTATAAGTCAACAATGGTGCAGTCTCCTTAGAGTTGACCATGGGCTTGATAAGGGGTAAGTCATGACCAAAGGAAAGAATCTTTCTCCTAAATTTTACAAAGAACTAAAATTGTTGAATGGTTTATATTTATTCACTCACTCACTAATAGCTAATACTATAAATATGACAAGGCTCTTAGGTCTGTGTTATAAAGGAGGTTTAAACTTTATTTTTAAGTTTTACTTTGCTTTATAAACGTTAATCTTCAGTTAAACTTAACTTTACTGGAACTCGTCTTCCTTTTCACTACAGTTAAATGTGAATAAGTAAGATAGTGGTCCCAGCTGTGCGTATGGATATCAGGAGGTATTTGAGGAATCACTATTGTGATGAAGTTAGTTTGATAATAATTGAAAAACCTCCAGGGACTTAGATTTAACCACTTCAGATGTGTAATGACCATAAATATTTAAACAACCTTATTACATCAAATTCGAAACAGGATACAGAAGTCAACAAGAAGGTGTAAACTGTAAAACCATGTTTTAATGTTAGATTTCTATTAAAATAACAATACATTCTTAAAAATTAAGCATAAATATAAAAGCTAGGGACCATGTAATGCAATTAATCCATTTATCACGTAAACCTATGGTACAAGCGTCTATTAACATACCTGTCACCTACAAGAATATGTTTTGTTCCACTCATGATTAACTTCAAATGTGTAGAAAAATGAATTTTGGTGAACTATTTGTAAAATATATATGCAAATAAATTGAAATAAGCAGTGCCAAGTAAGTGTACATTGGACTTCAGTATTTTTTTTAAATTAATGTCCGCCAATGTAATGTCATATTGGACAGTGAATGAATGAGACGGGTGAAATGATGCTCAAATGAGTCTGAGGTCCATGGAGCTTTAAGTTACCCAACATTCGTCTTCTCAGGATAAGGGAAAACCTCGGAAAAAATCCTTACCCGGATAACTTACTCTAAGCGAGATTCGAACTCGTAACCTCTTGAACATGAGGCAGACACGCTAACCATCTGCTACCGAGGTGGGCACTTTGTTTAGTACAAACAAAATGAGCAAAATGGTGTACCTAAATCGTTACAAGCTTTGCTGCTGCAAACCTTATTTTTTATTGTGAATACTAGCCCGCCATGTTAATTTAACACTGAACATATTTTTCAATATAAATGGCCATATTTCAGCATGTAGCTGCAATGTAAGAAGAAGAAGAAGAAGATTGGCAGACATATTTATAATTGCAGGCGTTACTATATGGCTATTATTTCAGAACATTTTAACTTCTTTCCAAGCTGGTAGCATTTAGTTGCACAAGAAAAAGTTGAGTAATTGTTTCCTTTTCTCAGCCCTCTGGTATATAAACACCATTGCACTGCAGTATAACTTACCATAACATTGAAAGGACTTGGTTATGATTAAATGATGAATGAATGAATGAATTTTATTTGTACCAATTCTTTTACATAACTTTTACAATTATCCTACTCTAACCTAAACTACATACAAATTTTACATAACCTTATTGCTACCTTGGTTTGCATGGCACCCAGGCCATTTGCCTCCCATGTAGCTCTGATCAATCTATTCCATCTTATATTAATTAATTGTCCCTCTCCCCCACTCTGCCTTCTTCATTTACACTCTTTACTTTTCTTGCCCATTTTTCTCTTACTTTCTTCAAAAACTCACCTATACTTCTAACCTTCCTTTCCTCTTTCACTGTTAACATTTTTATGGCTACCATTTTCCCCTCTATTTTTTCCCATTTTTTCTCCCAAACCTTTTTCCTCCATAATGCTAATTCCTTACATTCTGTCAATTAATGTTCTATACTTTCTTTCTCACCGCACATTTCACATATTCCTATTTTACCGCTTCTTGTCCCTCTTAAAAATATTGCTCCTGTTCTCATCCACGCTAGTCCTTCTTTTTCCTGTCTGTTACAGTAATCCACATATGGTTCTCGCCCCCATCCTCTTTTTATTTGCTTGTAGAATTGTAATGATTTCTTGTTTTCTAAACTTCCCCATATCTCTTGCCTTTCTATGTCTTCTACCCTACACTTTACTAGTTTATCTACATTACTTTCATTTCTTTCTTCAAGTTTCCATATATCTCCCATTCCTATTTTCTCCATAATTTTTCCAACCCCTGCCCACCAACTGTTTTCATTCTCTAGATTTTTTTGTTGCTTCATACACAATTTTAAAATTTCTCCATCTTCTTTAACCAAACATTTATACCAAAATTTTATTATTCTCTCCATTATTATTCCTTTCCTTCTTGTTTTCCCAAGCTCTACCAAGGCCACTTCTCTTGGCGCCGATCTCGGTAGTCCCAATAATTCTTTGCAGAACATTCTATACATATGATCTACCTTCTTGTTTATATCTGTGGCCCCCCAGATCTGTACTGCATAAAGCATGGTTATGATTAAATAACTACTTGAGTAAATTTAATATATTATAGAACTTTCAACATGGATTTAGAAAAGGGAGATCCACTATTTCAGCTATTAATCAGTCCATACATGAAATAATTGAGAATTTAGAGAATAACGAGGTCAGATTTTATTTGATTTATCTAAGGCCTTTGATTGCGTCAACCATAATAGTTTAATTAGTAAATTGGAAAACTATGGCATAAGAGGATTACCCTTGGATTTAATTTGTAGTTATCTGATTGGAAGAAAGCAGTTTTACTGAAATATCGTACAAAAAAGGGAGATATATACAAAAAGTGAAATCAGATTTGGAAACTGTGAAGTATGGTGTACCGCAAGGAACAGTGTTGGAGCCTTTACTGTTTATTATTTATATTAATGATATTAAAAATCCCCTGAATACTTCAGTGGTAACTTACACAGATGATACCACAGCTGTATGTTGGAATAAAACGGTAGAAGGATTAAATACTACATTAAATAATACCACTTCTTGGCTGTTAAATTACTTTAAGTCAATAAATCTACACTGCAACATGCAAAAAATTAAAATGATGCAATTCAACAAAAATGGTATTCAACAAATTCATATTCAACAAAATATGACACAAAGTAGATAGCAACAGTGTTCTTGAAGCAGAAACACACAAATTTTTTAGGTCTTATTGTTGATAATAGGCTAACATGGGCTGAACATATTGAACATATATGTGGGAAAATTAGTAAAACAGTATATCTATTTAGATACTTCAGCAATTACAGTGACAGTAATATATTGAAACTAATATACTATAGATGTTTCTATCCACACATACTTTATGAGATTGAAATCTGAGGTGCTGCTGCAAAAATGCATATGGACAAATTGCTTATATATATCAAAAGAAATTTATCGCAAGGGAATCATGTAAGGAAACCTTCATTAATCACAAATTACTTACCATCTACTCTCTCTATGCATTCGGAGCAATAATGTATGTAGTAGATGAATTCAAACCAATCAAAAACAACCAAATTCATGAACACTATACTGGAGGATACAGGACTATTTTAGGTATAGCATGAATAAAAGTGTATCTCTAAAAGATATATACATTTCCGGAAGCACGCTTTATAACAAACTACCACAAGAAATTAAATCTGTAGCTGATGTTTTCTAAACAGCAATTTGAAAGGAAGTTGAAGATGTATCTGATTAATAAATGTTTATACGACTTGAAGGAAATCTGAGAAACTAATTTGTAAATATGTAATTGTATTTCTGACATGTCCAAAATCATGTGTATGATAAACTGGATGAAATAAATATTAATCATCATCACTGTCACCACCGCCACCACCGCCGCCGCCGCCTCCTCCACCACCACCACCACCGCCGCTGCCGCCGCCACCACCACCACCATTGTAATAATAATAATAAAAACAGGACCTGAAGTTAAACTTTTGGTTTGGTTTAATTAAATGTCCAATAAAACTATGTTTATAATACGGAGCCTGTCATATTCAGTATACACATATAATTCGTTAATACAAAATTTAATGGCTTTTTAAAAATCAAACAAATTTTAAAAATCTACCATGCAGTTATGTTTCTGCTACCTTTGTTTTAATAGACAATTGTACTGCTTTCTCTTTGTTTAAGAACTGTCCTGTGTTTTTACCATCCTTTCCTCAAGATTTCAAAGAAAGCAATTTTTGTATCTAATTAAAATCATTTCTGATTTATTAGCTCCTTTCTCCTCAATTTAGTCCCTTTATACTCAATTTGTGTTTAAGATACACATTCCCTCCATAATTATGGCACTAATTCTTTGGAATGCTGTTTCTTAGCTATCCTTTTAATCTCCATGCACTTGTTCTTACCCATAGTCTCACTTTGTTCATTATTTGCTTTATCAACATGTATTACCTTTCCCAAGTATTCTTTGCAAAATATAAAATAATAGATCATTTATTAGTTATTTCATGAAAAATGTTGTAGTTTCTATATCCTTGCTTCTTTTCAAAAAATATTATAAATACTTTCTCTTCTCTATATTTCTAACCTATTTGAGCGGTAGAATCAGAACTGAAAAATTCAGTGCTTCTGTGTTTAAATACACCAGCAGTATGTTCGTTGGTATAAATAAATAATAATCCAACCCATTATTTTTTGAGTTATTTTTAAGACTGTTAGTCCATCCATATTGGTTTGACCAATATAAACCGTCACAATCCAAGCAGCTAAGTTGATAAGTGCCAGTTTTTTTTATAATTTGGAATTTTAATCTTTTTAGAAAAATTCAGCAAATTTTTTATATTACACTATTTGAAGGAACCAAAATTGTTCAATGTTCTTTAAAACAACACCTTATGATGTTTTGCAATACAATAGAAGAATTGACAAAATAATTTGTGTCATTATACTGATTGACTTAAATCTTTACCTTGTGAAATCTATCATTCAACTAAATAAATAGTTATAACCACTTACATGACGCCTCAGCTTGTGGCTAGATTATTACAACGTTATGATAATTTATTACGGCCCAAACTGCAATTGTTATGCATCCTAAGAGTGCTTTCTACTGGAATATTTCAGATAGTTACAGGCAATCTAATAAAAATTCACTGTACACCTGCTGGTTATATCTTTCATTATGTGGTTAAAGCACTTTTGAGGGAAGAGAAATTGCATAAATAAATATATATGACTGTTCAGAAAATAAAAGCCAATTCGTCTTCACTTTTGCAGGTTTCCCACACATTGAAGGTGCAATTGACTGCACGTGTGTTCCTATTTTGATCCCATGAGTGAAAATGCTGAACACTCTCCATCAACTCACAAATGATATGCAATGCAGATATGAAGATTAGAAAAATGTTTACCAGAAAAATTTTCAGCTGCTCTTCAATACCTTTCCTCTTATTCAAAGTATTATTAAACTTGTCCATCTTCAAGCATCTTTACATCATGTTTTTTGTACTTGTTTAAATGGATTTTCAATATCTCTACCAATAAACATTTTATGTTTTACACTGGCATTTTCCCCTCATTTCCTGTTGCACATAATATTATCCACGATCACATCAAGTAAATTGTGCAAACAAAACAATACTCTGGAAGTTATGAGCTCTTACTTCGTATAGTTACTAAAAGAGTAAATTGTAGTTGAGCTCTTTGACAATAATTTCGAGTGAATTATTCCCATAGTAACCTGTTTCTGTAATACAGGCTTCTTTAGTAAATGTTTTTTCTGAAGTAATTCACTCCAACATGGTGGATGTTGTCCTCACAGTAAATTTTAGGTATGTTTTAAACTTGCCTGAGATTTAAGCTCTGCTATTTGTGTAGTACAGGTCTATTTTTTATTCTGAATGTTTGACAGGCCCAGAGTGATGGCAGATGAGGAGTTCTTGAAAGATGCCATTCGATGTGGACGAATGCTAGCTAGTCCTGGAGAACATGTGTGGAGATGGACTGGTTTCAACATGGGACTGGATCTCATATGGTCATGCAATTCTCGGTCACTGAAAGTTAAGAGAAACCACCGCACAGAACAGCATGAAATTCTTCTTGGCACGCAGCCAAGAAGGCACTTCATATGCAGGTATGATAGCTCAAGACTTTACAGATGCTGCAGGTAGTTTTAGATAATTCATTTTGTGGTCGGAAGTTAGAAATTGAAATAGTATATATAATTTGCCCCCAAATTAAATTAAATACATTGTGAATTTGACTTATTTCATATTTGTAATTAACTTTATTTGTGTTACATCATTCTTCAACTATTGAGAATATTGCCTGTTGATCGATGTTATAATTGTTAACTACCATATTTCGATTGTGTGTAAAAAATTAGAGGTTATTTTAAATATTTAATGCCAAAAATATTAAAAGCTTAGATTAAAATCGCTCTTAGCATTTTTGGGATTATAAAAGTATGTGGAAAATGACTTCATAGAAGGATGCTACTAAATACGTGCATATGCAGATGGATACATGTCCATAACTCATAAGATGCAGCAAGTTCAGTCTCTCTCTTTGCCGATAGCATCGGTACAGCATGGATGCATTTTTATATGTGTGCATCATAAAATAGTGAAAGTAAAGCGACTTAAGTATTTAAAAACCGTTAATTAGAAGAAAGTAAGTGAAACATTACAAGTCAATTTTTGTCACAGCTTAACATTAATAGTACATTAAAAGTGTGCACTTATTGTGAAAAAGTATTTAAAGTTGTAATTAACAAATATACGTTGTGCAAATGTGTAAGGTGCAGTATTGAAGTGAGTATTTGTAATGAGTTCCAATGATGTACACACTTCATTCTATAAGAATCCGTTTAACCTACAAATTTAATACATTATTTATTGAAGTATGCTTTTAAAGAGTAATTACGCAATACGTGTTGTACAAATTGTGCTAGAGAGCCAACAACCAGGAACATTATACATCAAATGGTAGTAACCATTATAGAAGCAAAGGAGATAGAAGACAAAGGTATATAAATAAGCGGTTTTCCTATATAATGCAGCATTTCCCATCCAAGAAAACACAACCACCTCTGGACATGGCTCCTATGAGTTTAATTGGCACATACTGATCATAACAAATCACTTGAGCAAATTGAGCGTGTGTTCTTAAGATGCTTATGATTAACTGCCTTTGTGGTTTAAAGGGAGAAATACGAACTGGTTTGAGAATTCAATGTCACTCTGGCAGGTTGTCACAATAGCTTAATGGTTAGAGCACCCGCCTCGTAAGCGGAGGGTCTGTGGTTCAAATCCCAGTTGTGGTATTGAATTTTTATGTTCCAGTTCTACCTCTCATACATTGCCCACACATGGTTTGTGTGTTTAAAAACACCAAAAGTAAGTTTGTTGGCATAAATAAGTAATAATTATGATTAACTAACTGTTTATAATCTGAGCTAAAGTACATTGTTCAGATTAAAGAGAGTGAAGTATATTACCTAGGGGCGTTGTGATACGCATTATAGGTACAGGCTGGAATCCACCCACCCATCCTGTTTAGTATGTTTTCTCATACAGTATTATAATCAAGTAATTACAACAAACATGGCCGTGTTCCTGCTACAGAGAACACGCAATGGCGACTTCCAACCCACAGAAGAAACAAAACTTGCAGTATTAGCAATGTTTTGATTTGTATTTCTTTTACCGTGACATTTTAGTTTATTCATACACTTGCAAAATTTTTGGATATACAATGTTTGAACAGGACGTCTGTTGGGTCCACTAGAGTACTTCTAAATTATTTTAAGTCTCACTGTCTATATAACTTTGTATACATTAACTGGAATAGTTGATACTACTTCTGCTACCTCACCTGTAATCCTGTCTCTATCATTGTCGGTTGGACTCCTGCTGAAGATGCAAGCAATACCTTCTGAAACTTGGTTTGCTTTAAAATTTAAGTAAGTGAAGTTAGTGTTACAAATCCAGCTAAATAATTTTTCAAGTTTTAGGTAAGTTTGCATTTTGTATGTAATTCATGTATTTGTCGCACATAGGGCAAGTGGAAAATGGAAAATTGGTTTAATGATTTATGATACTAAATATTATACACTCTGGGCCACCCCTGAGCTGGGCTCTTCAGTATAGTTACCTTTTACGTATACATTACACATGTTTAATTTTTGAATGTTGCTTCCTACCTTTTCACTAATCCCACACTTGCCTTTAATTTTTAGGTCCTGAGTTATTTCATCTCCCATCTTTATTCGCTTTCCCTCTTTCTCAACTTTTCTTATCAGCTCCACCCTTGTAACTTTTACTTTGAGACAGAATATTAGAAGACCCCAAAAGAAAATCGAATATGTGAATATTTGTTAAAAGTGTAATTTGTTTTTTGATGTTGGTATGTGTTGGTCAAATGACGAAAACGTGTTAATAATGTTCATTGTTACGAACAACTAAGTTTGCCCAAAGACGTCATAAATCTTTCCATATTTGATTTTAACATATATGTATAAATATTAGAATTATATGTGTTCCATAATAAAAGTAGGGGAGGATGGTTAGGGATCGCTTCCCTAACAAGAAAGAACTATTTGATGGATGCATACGCTGATGTATACGAAAAAGGCGGTGTCGCGTGAAGTGACGCCATAATCTGCCCATTCGTGTGTGTGTGTGTAATCAAGTCATGAGGACGCATTGGTGTAACGTGTGAACATAGAATTTTCACCAGACTTTCATCAAGCATTAGTTCCACTAAATGAAAAAGTGGAAAGGTTTTAAATCATTTAGAACGGTGCTAAGAGGAATTATTTAATGTAAAATATCGAAAAAGTGTTAATAAAATAATACATTGTGGTGAAGAAACATCGTGTGATTTTTCATTCCATCCGTTACCACACCCTGGGATCACAAAGATCTCAATAGCTCAAAGACACAACGTTTTATATAATAATTACAAAAACCGCACCAACTTATTGGCTTACATTCTACACTTCATTGATCTTAATTATCCCAATTTCACTACTTCACTGTAACTTCACTTTCACCATATACAAAAACCCTCTGCTCCCTCATTTACAGATTACCCAACCATTTTCTTAACCCTCTTACTCTCTGCAAAATATCTCTATCTTCCTTTCTTTCCTGTTTAGTTTTTCCTTTCTACCTCACCATCTTTGAACCATTAGTGATTTCATGTGTCATTTTTGCTTTCTCTACTGGTAAGTAGAGGAAGTATTGTATTCCACCCAAAAATTTGATGTCGAGATTTCACCGGAAATATATGTTTTGACACCCTTGAATCCCGCCCCCCCCCCCCAAAAAAAAAAGCATTTTTAGAAAAAGGTCTGTGTGGGTGGGTGTGAGTGTGCGTGCGCTTATTTTTTAGAAAAAGGTTATGGGTGGGGGTGGGTGTGGGTGTGGGTCAATCTGTGGACAGCATAACTCAAAAACGAAAAGACGGTTAAAAACCAAAGTTGGTATTTTAGTTTGTCTTTCAAGGGTGCAACATGAAGATTTTGAAGAAAATTTCTCCATTCTAAACTACTCTTTACATGGAAAATTTATTGAAAATCTTGATTTTCTTGAAAATGGCACTAACGATTGTGATTAAAATGGCATACGTCTGAGATATTTTTATGGCAAATGAAATGTATATGTTGAATTTTCTGGCTATAGCTCATGCAGTCCTGTTTACTCTGGATGACTTTTGCATAACTGGCAAACCATAAAAGATAGACAAAATCTTACTGTACAAAAAATGTAGATCTTGTTAAATTACACAATTTACGTCTAAGTAGTTTTTTTGTAGAGTGAACCTGTCAGAGATATTCCTTGTTATTTGAGGGAGTTTTGGGGATCTACTTCTGTGAAATGGAACATCATTATTCATTTTTTTTTTGTATGTTAACCATGCAAAGAGAAAGATAATTTTTGGAAATGCTTATCTTAACTAATGCGAAGAAGATACAGGAATAAGAGTTTGTAAGAATGGCCAGTACAAGACTGGAGAATGTTATGTGAGTGTAACACATCAGATTTTTTCATTATCTGTTGCAACTTTGCAACTTTTTTTACCAAAGGATTCTTGGCTCCCAAAGCTACAAATGAGAATAAAGTGGTGCATTTTCCACACATTTGTGCAGTTTATTAAGTTTTTATTCTTGTATTTCAGAGTGACAATTGCTTCTCTAAATGAGCAGAAACAAGTGAAGTTAACACAAACATCAGGCTTGAAAACTGTCACATTAAGTAAGAATGAAGAGGTGAGTTGTCCTTTGTAATTTGCAATAGCTTTTAGAATCTACAAACCTGTCAGAGTATGCTGAGTTCAACATTTTTACTTTCTTTACTAAGTATGATATGAGAGAAAGTATTGTATTCCATCCAAAGCTTTGTTACCAAGGTTTCCCCAGGAATATGTGTTTCGACATTTACTGAATTAAAAAAAAAAAAGCATTTTTAGAAAGAAGTCCCTTTGCATGCTGTAGGGTTTTCAGGAAAATTCTCCCATCCCAGACTAACCTTTACATGCAACATTTTTAAAAATTTTGATTTTATCAAGAGTGCCTGCAATGATTTTGATTAAAATAACATATGCTTAACATATTTTCATGAAATTGAATTTTCACCTCTTCTTTACATTATATCCTGCAAACATTTTTTACAGTAATGAAGATGTAGTGATATGGGTTGAGGAGAAAAGTATAAGGTAGAGGTTTGTATGGGCTCAGACGTAATTATGTCCCCCTTGCCCTTATAAGCAACCTTTTGGATATTACATTCACACACAAAGCCATGCATGTGTTTTAGCTAGTTTGCTGATGGCACTATGACTTTACTTGTGCTAAATCACTGAGCTATAGCAGGTAGACAGAATATTCTGTCAGAAATACATATCTGCTGAAACCACTGAAAGTAATAACAATTTTCAGAAGAGGTGTGTGTTGCATGCACCCTTTATTTGGCAAAGCTTTTTCTGTGTCTCATGATTTTGATTAAATATCACAATGTGTTAGATGTACGAGGGTCAGCTGATAAGTCCCGGATCTCACATAGAGATGGCGCCACTGGGCCAGTTTGATGGATAGCATCGTATAGTTTAACTCTAGACTAGCTTGGATCCATAGTTACAGGTCAATAGCTTGTTTAGTTTTTTAAAGACAGCATTTTAAACAAGACTAGCGTAAAGGTTTCATGAAAATGGAGGATTTGGAAAAACGAGCCATGATTAAATACTTCCATTTGAAAGGCTTAAAGAAGTCAAGGAGGAAATGGACAGTACATTGAAAGACTCTGCCCCTTCAGGTACAATGATTAAAAGGTGGGTTGCAGAGTTTAAAATGGGACTTAGGAGCACTAGTGATGAGCCTCACTCTGGATGCCCTGTGGAAGTCACAACTCCTGAGATCATTGAAAAAAATTATTGTTTGGTACTGGAAGACCACAGATTAAAGTTGTTTGAGATAGCAGAGGCTGTAAAAATATCAAAAGAACGTGCAGGTAGTATTTTAAGTAATGTTTTAGGCTTTCACGATGTCTGTGCAAAATGGGTGCCGTGTTTGTTGACACCTGATCAAAAGTTGCAAAGAAAAACTTTCTTTTAAGAATTTGGAGTTCTACTGTAAAGTGAAGTTTTGAGACGGCTTATTACCATGGATGAAACTTGGATACATCACTACACTCCAGAAAGTAAATCACGGTCAAAACTGTGGATTGCACCAGGTGAACCTACTCCAAGAAAGGCAAAGTAAATTTTGTCAGCTAACAAGGTTATGGCGAGTGTTTTCTGGAATGCACAGGAAATTATTTTTATTGATTACTTGGAAAAGGGTGAAAGTGGTTCTGGTGACTACTACACACACTTACTGCAACGTTTGAGTGAAGAGTGAAAGAAAGCAGACCTCATTTGGCAAAGAAAAAGAATCTTGTTTATTCATGACAATGCTCTGGCCCATCGTTCAGCCATTGCAATGGGAAAAATGTGCAAATTAAAGTTCGAATTGCTTGAACATCCACCCTATTCACCAGATCTAGCACCCAGTAATTTTTATAACTTTTCTATTAATATACAAATATTTACACAGTCAAAGACTTTAGACAGATCAGGGAAGATAGCTGTTACATATTCCTTTTTATTGATTGCATTTATTATATCATTTCCTTTGTTAATTGCATTTAAAGTTGATTTATTTTTTGAAACCCAAGTTGATATTCTGATAGAATATTGAGTTTGTTACAATAATTCTGCAGCTGCTTAAAAATAGGTCTTACATAATTTTTGAAAAACTGGGGAATAATGCAATTGGGCAGTAATGGAAGAGAGTAAGGAAAGAATTGATTACAGAGAGAGCTGATATAGGATTCTGAATTTAAATGACAATCTGTTAAAACAATGTTTAAAATATGAGAAAACAAGGCTATAAATGGGTTGGATAAGCAATTTAAGAAATAACTTAGAAAACACTGCCTGGGAAATGTTTGGAGAAGCAGGTAAACAAAAGAAGATTTTTGGAAAGGCAAAGAAGAAGAAATGAAGATGTGGAGATACAAAAGTTCAGTCAACTAGCAGATGAACAGGTCATTAGTATTCCATGTTTCAATAAAAAGTGGTTGGGAAAGAGGGAGTATATGGGCAACACCAGTAAAAAAGAAAGAGGAGGGCAGGATAACAGGGGAAGAGCATAAATGTAGAGGTTAAAAGATCAACGATATGACTCCACAAGGTGAAATGCCCATTATGTGGAGGAAAAGAAGATGTGTGACACATACTATTTGAATGTAGAGAAACTGGTATTTGCAGTTAAGAAGGAATAGGAAATATTTAAGAGGTAGAACTGGAACTGAAAAATTCAGTACCACAGCCAGAATTTGTTGTAACATACATACATATATATATATGTATATGTAAATGTAAAAATCTCTCTTTTCAAAATCAAGCATATGGTGTAAAGTATGCCAGTAAGCTTTCGGATGGTGTTAATTTTTTGTGCTGTGTACATCTCCCATTCTATTTAACGCCTTTATAATTGCTGGCATGTGATTACTTAAATATTTGTGTAGTATATATTATACTACACCTAATGGACCAAAGCTTCCATTTTTCTTACATTCTACAATTTCAAACACAATCCAAAGGAAAGCGTGTACTAAGTCCACGTTGACTTAAATTTCTGGCTTGGGTGCATCATACATCATTATACATACACATAATAATAACAGTAATAATAATAATAATAATAATAATAATAATAATAATAATAATAATAATAATAATAATAATAATAATAATAATAATAATAATAATACCGATGATGATGATAATGATAATGAACAACAATAAACACAGGAATTGCAGCAGAGGTTTAGAAGTCTAAAATTAAGTACCACATTGTTGACAGTTCACTGATTTTATGTTTAAACTTTATAAAATCGGGCCACAGTGCAGCAATACAAAACACTTCTGAAGTACAAAAGAAAGAAATTGAAGCTATTTATCAGAATACCTGTCATTCCCTATAGTTAAACTACATGTTTAATAATTGGAAAATGACATACTTTACAGTTCATCAATCCTATGCTTTAACTTTATAATATTGTGCCAGTGGGAAAACAATCAGAACTGTTACGCATTAGTATAAGATATGACAATGCACAGGTGTACCTTGTGAAGGGGGTTGAAAAGGTGATTGCGTGATCACGAAAGCCATTGACTATTTCCTGATACACCACGCCCAGAACACATGCTGAGCAAGCTGTCAGGATTGCCTAATTACGTTAATTCAAGCATAGATATAATATTTTGTGAGCAACTTAAACATTGATACAGAAATTGCTTTTTATAACATGTAATGAGTTTGTCAGTATTAGAGAAAATTATGTGAACATATCATATCAGATCTTTTTATGTTGCAGATTGTCCTCCTCGTTTTGGATAAAGAACTGACATATCCATTGCTGCTGTCAGTAAACCTCATAGTCAACACTCCAGTCAACCAAGAACAGCAATCAGGACCATCAGTTAATGAAGATGGTGGCTAGTGGCTGGCTAATGAAAATTCTGCCCATTAATTATATCACATCTAATTTGTTGTAAACTAAAAATGTCAGTCTTGGTACACTGATATATCATGGAGAATGTCTGATTAAGTTAACAGAAATGTTGAGGGTTTATCATTGAAACAGAGATTGCAATATCTAGCCTATAGAGGGATATGGTTTATTAGCACTTATTGTGTAATATTAATCATAGTTAGGCATAACTATATGCAGTGTATATGAAATGATTTGCAATGGGGATAAAAAATTTCACGTGAGAGCATGGTTAGGCTTGCAATAATAGATACAGAAAGAGCACAGCCATGTTGAAGAGCAAATCTTGACCAGAATTGAATTTCGGTTGTTAGAAGGTAGTTGAAGGGATGACAGCCAAGAACTTTCCCTTAGAATTATGGTGCATATCAAATCTCAAGTGTTTGGAGCAACAGCCAAGGTGAACGTAGGGTTGCTAGACCAAGTTCTCTGACACAGGTGCATTTAAATACAAAGGCACTAAATGCATTTTTAGCTAATGTATGTATAAATGTTTATTCAAGTACTAAGTCATCATAAAATTATAAACTTCATGGCATGGTTTTAACTATGAAAGTCTACCCTAATAATGATTACAACCTTAAATTAGATTAGGTTGAATTGCATTCAGCGAGCTCACAAGCAGCCATAACAGTACATCCATCAATAAAGTATTTCTAGTTGTTTTACAGATCATACAGCTCTATGTCAAGAATTTGAACCAATAACCCCAATGTTCTGTCACTTGTTGATCATTAACACCCATTTATTTTTACTTGATACATATATTTTTCTAAATTTCTTATTTGTGACTTATCTTAGAAAACTTTTTCTACTGCTGTTTCAGCTTTTACTCAGCCATCTTTCATTCAGCAGCTGATTTCTCCTGTTTCTTGTACTTGGTCATTCAAATAGGATATGAATGGTGTTTTCGTTATAACTACACACCAAAAATACATTCTGCTTATTCTCTTTAATGCTAACTCTCGGCTTTCCTTTTTATTACATCTGTCATAATGACCCACCATCCTCTTTTAATTCTCAATATAGCAAAGAACTTTTCTCACTTATGGTAGCAAACAAATTTTGTCTATGTCATAAATCTAGTTGCAGTCTTCCAAAATCCTCTTGACAAATAGCTTTACTTAATCATTCCTCCCCCATTCCTTTCTAAAACAGTTATAACCAATTGTCTTTATCCAACTTGCTTCTCTTAAATTGAATTCGTGAAACCTTAATCATTCTTTTAAAATTTGTCCATTTGGCATCTGATGAACAATAAACCAGTATTTTTCACCACCACCCATCCTCTCACCTTCCCCATTTTTCAAACAGGGCTTCAGCATTAGCTGCATTTTGTAGAATACTTAACATAATCTTACAATATATATGTACTTGAAAAGAAAGGGATGATAAATATATACATCCACCCCCAATACAGTGACTCAGGTGCTGATTTACTGATACCAAGTTCGTAGGTTCAAATCTGGCCTAGACTGTCTTTATTTTTTAACCCCCTATATCTGTATACCTATACAAGCTATTGGAATTCATCAAAATCCAACAGACACATTTATTCCATTAGTGCTCTTTGGTTATATTTGGTGACATTCCGGCTATTCAATTGACATCAATACCACCAGCTGTCTGTTAAAGACACCTGGGTCAAGATATATGGCTGCAGTTGCTGTTAATTGTAGCTGTTACGTTGACAACAAATTGCTTACCTTGCAGATTGTTAGGTTAAAGTGGTTGTGCAGAGGTCGTGTTCCAAGGGTGCATATATATAGCACTGTTTTAGTGCTTGTAAACAGGTGTTCTGTACTTTTAATCATTGGTTTTACAACATAATTTTATATTAATAAATATAATATGATATTCAACACTGGGAAGCATTATCTCAAAAAAAACATTTGCAAAAAAATTTTTACAGGCTAGTTTCTACTAGTTAATCTAATTGTCAGGTTGGCAGTACAGTAGAGCCTCGATTATCTGAGGTAAGGAGGATCAACAGAACCTTGGATAGTCAAAAACTCAAATAACATGAACTGTCAAAACCGAGAGGGAAGTGTATGGTAAACTAGTGTAATTAATGAAAATATGGTCAAAGGTGTAAAAAAAGGTGTCTACTCTATTATCAAATGAAAAAATGACATACATATAAATAAAAATACAAAATGAAGAAGACGGAGCTACAGTACATACATATAGTATGTGCATGTTGCAGTTAAAATATTTTTTTCTTCAAGAAGTCCATAAGTGTTTTCTGCTTTACTCGCTCGCTTCTTTGCCACCATTTCATGCAATTGTAACAGTAGGTCTGTTGAAGTTGTCTCTCACTATTGCTCCAGGTACTCAATGGTCTTTTCTATCGCTTTGCATCCTTCACTGTGGCTCATTTTCTCATTCTCCATTTTAATGTCTTCATTCACAATTTCACTTTTTTCAGCCTCTACATTCACTGCCTCTGCTATCATCTCATCAGTCACTTCCAATTGGTTGTGTGCGTTGATTCACTCGGCTGCATCAGGTTCAGTGATTGCTTCACCTGCCAATCTTTGAGCTAGCTGTGTAAGACTGAGGTCGTTGTGCTCTATGGGCAAAGTTTATTAATGTTGTTGTTGTTGTTTTCTAGTGCCTTGCATCTGGCAATGAAGCCATTAGCATTCGTGCTTTCCAATACTTTTGAACTGTAGTTTCTTCTGATCTTAATGCTTCACAGGTCTTCAAAGTTTATTAATAAATGTGTGTATGATGGCATTTTCTTCATCAATTGCTCTAATGAGGCTTTTCAAAAGTTGGCATTTTTAGTTATGCTTCAGATTTTCTAACACACCTTGGTCCAGGGGCTAGAAAAGAGGTGTGATGTTGGGGACTAAAAACATGGTATTAATATCACCAGAAATCATGTCTTCAGTATCATTCCTTTGCACTGCATTTATGTTATTGCAGTATTTATTTTGTGCTGCATACTTCGTTAAATGGGAACTCAGTTAGTTGAGACTCTGATAACTGTGGCTCTACTGTACTTGTGTTTAATATGATGTTGGTCACATTGAATTCTTGGGGGCTGCCATTACATTGTTGCCCCTATACCATAAGCCCATATTTATTACACTAGAGTGCTGTAAATTCTGTCAGGACAAGCTACATTCAATTGATTCCTGTGATTCAAGGTGTATATATATAAAAAAGAACGCTGCAGTGCAATAGCGCTTTCTGGGCCATATACTGATATAAAATATAAATGTTGGATTGTGATCAGTATACACTAAACTAACTTTCCTCCTCAACAATAAAACACTAACAAGCATGACATTTGTAACTAAGATTGTAACTGATTGTAACTAAGACTGAGATTTCCATTTGATCATATGCATGTGCAATAATTATTTTTTCATTTTCAAGTCATTACTGAAATAGAATGCAGCTTTTTAAAGTAGCATAAACATTCATAATAAGGAGATCGTAAACAAAAACCAGGGTAAGCTTATTGGTATGAATATTGAAATGGCCATTGTACTTAATGAGATATTTATAAATCACAGATATGCACTGCAATGCAAAATATCTTTAACATCGTCCTTGACTTCCTTCACTATAAGAAGTAAAACATATTCTATCGTCAAACTCTATCTGACTTGATCCACATAACTTAACAAGACAAAGAAGTTAGAGGTGGACTAAG
Source organism: Tenodera sinensis (assembly GCA_030765045.1). Classification (NCBI taxonomy): domain Eukaryota; kingdom Metazoa; phylum Arthropoda; class Insecta; order Mantodea; family Mantidae; genus Tenodera; species Tenodera sinensis. The sequence goes on along the minus strand of CM060969.1, from coordinate 32,245,095 downwards.
CTGTTTTCTGATGAAATGTTGCAGCTGTTTCTGTTTCAAGTGCAAAAAGTTTCAAAATAACTGCTTCTTCTTTTACTGTTGGTACATTAGCCCCACATTCTACTGCATGAAGCATTAAAAGACTATCAACTGGTACAAGGTCATAGTTGATTGCAAGTCTCATTTTATTATTAATAATGTATACTTTTTCTTTTAATGGTCACTAATGGATATATGCAGTTGAATATTCATAAATAATTGTTCATAATTGGCAATTGCCTTGCTGATCTTCATACCTACATTTCTGTGGGTACAACACTGATTTTTTTCACAATTAGAATAAGCTTTAAATGTTGTGGGTTTGGGTAATCAGATGCATGCAGGAAATGCTGAAGGCTACTGTCAAGGTCACAATATACTAGTCAATTTCTATGTGTTTCATTTTGTATTGTTAAGTACAGCAATTTAGAAACAAACTCAGTGGATTTTAAATATTTCAGAGATGATAAACATCCTCAATGACAAAAGCTTTCTTTGGCAATTATTTGTTCTTTCACACTAGCCTTGTATTGGATAAAGATTGGAAAAGTAGAATTAGACTGAAAAATTCAATACCATAGCTGGGATTTGAGCCATGGATCTTCTGGTTGCTGTAACCACTGAGCTACCATGGCAACAGGCTGACAGAACATTATATACTCCAACTGACCCATGTTTTTCCTGATAAACCCAAGGATACCTCAAATTCATGTGAGGTAGCATACCCTAATGGTAAGTACTTAATCCCAAGCTTTATAGTGTAACCATTCTAAGGTCTTTCAGTGGTAATTAGTTGTTCTTTCTCACTAGCTGTCTGTAGGACAAAGATTGGAAAGACTGAAAAGTTCAGACTGAAAAATTCAATGCCAAACCTGGGATTTGAACCACCGATCTTTAGGTCTCCATCCATTTGCTCTAACCACTGAGCTATAATGGTCAAATTGACTCAAATTCTTCCCAAGTTATTTAATTATACCATTATCTTCAATCTCCTAAAAATTAGTTTCAAAAAAACTTCAAAACAAACTAAATCGTATGATCAAAAATGTTTGTAGCAAGATCCAGATTGATTATTACAGTATGACAGTTGTAAAGTAGATGGAAAGAGCTTTGGCAATTATGACATTTAGCCCAGACTAGTTGCCCATCATATTCTTATATTTTTCATCTAGCATATATGAATCTGCTTCCAACCTAAGTGCTATGTCTCTTTTCACTGTTGAATTCCATTTACTCTTCACTTTATTAAGGAGCTTTTCTAAATGTCTTGTTATTTTTTGGCACCATTTCAATTTTATATCCATCCTAAGATATTTCGGAGCACTAAAGTATTTGTCCAAATGTCAGTTCCCTTACATTCAAATATGATGTACTTTATCATCTTCATTCTCCCTGCACATGGGGCACTGGTTTTGTACAACACCATTCCTTAAGCCTTTTAACCTCCATACTGCTGTTCTTGTCTAAGCAATGGCTGCCATTCTTCTGTATTTGCCTTATTACATATAATTCTCTTTCCCAACTGCTTTTCGTTTGAATATAGAGGACAAAGGAGCTCGTATCTGCTATAATACTAAACAATTTTTGTATTTCTATGTCATATCTTTTCTGTGGTGCTTTCCAGAAGCAATGGATATTTTTCCTCTTCTTCCTTATATCTCTCATAACCCATTAAACAACAAGCAGATAATTCTCTCATGGTATTCCATCTCCACTGCACTTTTTCTCTTTTGCTTTTTCTTTCTTTCTTAACATCATTTCCAGGAATAACATCAAATTAAATGGTGTTCTTTTTAACAAAAATTACTTGAAAAAATACAGTTTTGATTTACATTTTGGTGCATTATTTTAATTCTTTTTACAGAAACTTGACAATATATGGAATTTATTCATGATACACTGACATAAACACTATAATTAACTAACTTCAGATATTTCTTAATCCCCAGGTAATCTTGACTCGATGAATTTTAAAAAATTATTGTTCTGAGGTTAACTTCTGGTGTTGCTACAATTGTGTTCCAGTTCTGTGTGTCAACAAAATATGTTTTCTGATAGTTCATACTTGTAATTATAAGCATGAGATTTGAAAAATGATAAGCAGGGTGGGCAATAAAACTTGAACCAACCATGCTGTTAAGTGATAGCCTCATAGAGATCATTTATAGAAAGCTTTTTGAAGTTATTTTCATAAACTGATGATACATCGTGAGTAACAGTATGTAGCAATTATTTTGCACAACCAGTGATGCACTGTGTTCTGGGAAGCACCAACCTTGTTCACCCTGTGCCGTATGTTTTCTCTGCAATTTGAGATTTATGCTTTTATTGCCTCCTTGGTATTTATCACGTTATTTGCAGACAGCCTTCTGTACATTACTTATGCAGTAATACGGATGTAAGCAAACATTCTGGTCTTCCCTCCCCCCCACCTTCCTTAGGGCTTTCTTGGTAGTTTGGGGTGTTTGTGTAAAGTAAAATCTTTGTTTCATGCAAAGTTCTATGTACAAATTTTTTATAAAGACTTTATTTATAAAAAGTTAATGATTGTAGGTACAACATATTTATCTAAATGCAAATAATATATATTATAAAAATTGTTTATAAGATAAATATTTTAGTTAATTTTTCTAAATGTATTTGAAGTACAGTTCACTTTTAATTTTTTAATCTTCACTATTTAAATAAATGTTCCTCTGATCATATAAGCTATTTAATCTGCTTTATTGTATCTGAGAAGAGCAAGAGTAACTCCATACTGTATTTCACTTTCTCTTCTTAGACCTTCCTCAATCTTTTTTGGTGTACAGAGGTATCTTTTACACATGGCAAATGACCAATAGCTGTGCAGTGGTTTATGGTCAAATTCACTTTTGTATTTATAAGACCATAAGGGTGTCAGATTAGTAACTTTCTGACTTCCATGCAGTTAATATTGGGAACAGTATGTGATAAAGCACATTTTGTGTTCCATTACCAGCAGGGTCTTGTTTACTTCAAAGAAGAAAACAGGGACATTGCCCCCATCCTCAATTTACATGACGCCACTCACGCAGATCCTAGCAAAGTCATTTGCCATGTCTAAAAATACCTCTAACTTGTTGTTATTGGTAATATTTCATACCTAATAAAGAGGAAGGTGTTGATTGTTATGAGGATAAATTGCTTCACAGTACACAATCTTATATTTTAGTTTACATTTCAGTACGTATTAACACTTAAGAATAAAAACCGGTGCTAAATAATGGAGCTAATATGTGCTATATTATTATTTGCGTATTCACTTTGCTAATATTGGCCTCATTTTACTCATTGCTAATATATGATGTGTTTGTGAGACTGACATTTGTAATATGCATAAAACAATCATAAGGCAGTGTATGTAGTGACAAAGCAACATGCATTTGTGATATACAGTAGACCCTTGTTGAACTGAATTTTAGGGGCCAAAAGACTGCCATTTTGGTTTAACAAGGTTTTGTAAAAATATGCATGTAGTCCCGGCAATATATGACTGTTGAGTTCACATTTTCTCTTGTCATGGGTTGCAAAGACAAAATAAAAGTAACTACTGTATATGTATGTACTTTGCTGTGAAACACATGTTGGAACCAATCTTCCACTTCATGTTTGGTTGTCCTCAGTGCTTGTTATTGCCACTAAATGAACAGCTTGCCAGACTTGACTCAGTTTTTTGTCATGAACTTATATTCAATGAGAGAGTAAACTTCAGATTTAAAGTTGTTCTGCAGTTGGTGGTGTAGTCCTCTCTCCTGTAGACCATAAATAGAATTTACTGCTTTTACTCAAGTGTGAGAGCATTATGTTACTATTAATGGAACAAAAGAAAAAACAAAAGCAAACATTCAGTGTTCGTAAGCAAAGAGACAGACCTCCCTGAAGTGTTGTGAGTTGTGGGTCATGTGCTGTCTGTTGACCGACCCCTCTCCCCCCTGCTTATGCATCTTAATGTTATGGAAGTGATACGTAAGCAGCAAGCAAGCGTTTGGGCTGTTATTGAAAAATTACAGAACAATACATAAGTATTGAAGTATTTTATGCATAACTGAAAATATGGTAGTGCACAGCAAAGGAGATTAACTTTTTAAAGCATAATTATAATAAAGGTAATTAGAGTATTTTGCACGACATACATATTCAGTTCAGGCGAAGAATAACATAGAATATGCAATGAGAGGGCCAAATTTAGTTTGTAGTACAGATTAACTGAAATTTGGTTTAAGCGATAGATTTTTTCATCTAATTCGGCAAGGACCCAACAGCTAGTATGGGTTAATTGAGTTTTCAGTTTATCTGATTTTGAATGAACAAGGGTCTGCTGTGTGTATATACAGTATATAACAGTCTTATTCGTATACTTCAATTTTCTAGGAAAATACTTTAATATTTACAGCAAGATACCTTTTAATTAATATATATGTTGTATACATTGAACAATATAACCAATGCTGTGTTCTGATTTAAATAAATGCTAATTTATGAAGTTACAAATTAAATTGTAAAAGAAACGTGATAATTTTTGTACAACTTTTCTATTCGTTCATTAGAAATAATAGGCGTAGGCTTTCACGGCCGGTGTTCAAAATTCTAAAAGAGTCTTCCGGGCTGATTTGCCGTGGTCTGCTGGAGTAACTTGGTCCAGACGTTTCGTCCACTACTGCGGTGGACATCATCGGTGGCGTGGTCAAAGTCTTCTTGGTGAAGGCACTGTTGCGTCTGAGGCGTTGACTGTCTGGGATGCAGAATTTATACACGGAGGGGTCTTCTCTGATTGGCTCAGGGCTCGCTGAGGCAGTGCGGTTGGTGGGAGGGGGCTAGCTGCATCTCGGGCGCTACTAGATTCTGATTGGTTTGTGTTGCTTGACTGTCTGTGTTGTTTAATGTTATTGATGACGGGGTACCAAGTTTTGTTGAGCTTAAGGACTTCCTCTTTCCTATTGCAGTTATTGGCATGTTTATAAATTTCTATGGCTTCGCGCTGTAGTCGAGCATGGTAGTGTGAGATGTTAGATAGAATGCTGGTGTCCTGAGACTTGATGACATGTTCCCCCTCCGCTTCTATAGCATGTTCAGTGACCGCTGACTTTTCAAATTGTCCAAGACGGCAGCATCTCTTGTGTTCGTTTAGTCTGGTGTTGATACTACATAGCGTCGTACCAATATATACTGCACCACACGAGCAGGGGATCCAGTATACGCCAGCCGAGGAGAGGGGGTCCCTAGGGTCCTTGGCTGAGCGTAGTAAACTGTTGAGCTCTCTTGTAGGCTTGAAAACCATCTTGATATTATGGCATAGCCTCCTGCTACGATGTTTTAACATTTATTTCATACAATAGTATTGGTTTTGAAATGTATTTTTCATTGAAATACCTTTGAATCAGTTTCATCAAGCATGTATCTATGGATCATGGAGAAAACAAAAATGTTTGAGCAAATTTAGAATGGCTTTTCATTGCAAAGCTGTTGTGTACGAATATGAATGTTATATGCTGTATATGGAGCTAACAACAAAAATACTTGCCCAATGTTAGAGATGAGCATAAGCATTTTGTGGAGAAGTTTAGCAGAATTTCTTTGGTACAGGTCGCGCGTTACTTCTTGACGAATGAAAATTTTATATGAAAGGTTGAATGCGAGTCACTACTCAGCCTTTTGCGAGAACTTTGGCATTGAGAGAGAGGGGGTACAGTCTGCAGTGAGATGACGCGCATGCTTCTAAGCTGAAGTAGTACAGCATTACAAATCAATTTATCGCACTTCTAGTAATATCAGCCACACGTATTATACACTATACCTCTATAACTGTTTCCACTTAACTTTCTTGCATTTATTCTATTCCCGACATTTCTCCTTCGTCTGAATTGCTGTTATTTTCGTTGCATGCATATACCCGTACCGCACAAAACGTTTGCAGTCGACTGTATACACAAACGTGACAGAGGAAAACAGAGGTGTCTGTTATCGTAGCACAAACATTTGCTGACCTGTTTATTAAGGGTAGGCTCACTCGCTGGATTTCTGCTCAAGGTCATTCGTCAAGAACAAACGCGCAACCTATATGCTTCTTTTAAATAATGATATTATGACTCTTGAAATCTATTGTGAAAATAACTGCATTTAATAATATATAATATTGATATTTTAAAATACAGTAAACTTAACTTATGTACAAAAAAACTGAATTAAAATGTACCATAACTTATGTTACATTGGACTAGTGTTGATGCTTTTGTGGCTGTCATTCTGATGTCCTCTGCCTGTAAAGCCTTGGAAGTTTTAATTCCTGTGAGTTTATCCTCTGAAAGCTCAAGCATTCTTTTATGATTGCGGTGGTCTTTTGACCCATTTATTTGCTTATTTATACACATCCTAAAAGTTTTCAATGGAATTCTGTTACTTATAACAAAGCAATGATATATTGTAAACTTGACAGGGAATGAAATAAAATGAAACCAAATAACACTTTATTGCTATACTGGGACACTGCCTGACTAGTGAAAAGTGAAAATATCAAACATAAACACTTAAGTTTTTGAAAATATGTTTTTCTGTGCTAATATGTTGTATGCACCTTTAGCCGGACATTGTTCCCAGTGCAAACCAAGTACAAAGAGATTCAGAAAATAGCATAGTCCAAGTGTATATCTTTCTGCCCTTGGGCATTACAAGTGCCAAGCAGCAAACATTCCTACTATTTTAAGTAAATACCAATGTTGCGTGTTTGTGAATAAAATTGTAGCCATTTTTAATCAACCAAAACAATATTAGCAATGAAAGGAGGCAATTGGGGAGAGAAAAAACAGCAGAGGCAAGGAGAAGTGAACAAATGGAAGATTTATAGACATGTATGGATAGAGTTAGAAAAAGAGGGAGAGATGAATACTGAGCTTTCAGAGGAACAGGGCCGAACATTTAAGGTTGTAAGCTTTATCAAAGGTATCAGAATGACCAATGTATGAATTTCTAGAGTTAATACTGCTAGTATTTTATTATCTTTCTGAGTACCAAGAGGAAAACTGCAACAGCTAAGCTGTTTCCAAGAAAAGAGTTGGAAAAAATACATAGAGATGAAAGGCAAAGCTTCAATGTTGCTAGGCTTTTGATAGAGAAAATCCTCCTGTAAGCCTTCAAAGTCCATCAAAAACAAAATAATTCCCTTTCTGCTCATAAAACTTATTTTTTGTCGACTTGTTTGCATGTAACACTGTAACTCATCTAGAATACTTTGCCATTTCGGACTTCTTGAAAAGTATGAAAAAATTAAGATGTAGTGACTCAACATTTTTGGGAAGACATTCTGATGCAAATTAAGAAAATGGCAAATACAACCAAAAAAAATTTCATCATTTTTGTCTAGAAAATGAGGTACAAAAGAATTGTGTTTGCTCATCATGACATTGGCATTATTGCCACAGTGACCAACAATGTTTTTAATATATAGACAATGCTTTAATAGGCAGTGTTTGAAAACAAAATAGATTCTCTGATGTAGCATCTTTAATTTGAACATAGTCTTAAGAGAAGACATGAAGGCCATCATCGCTAGTAGCCATCCAGACAATGCATAGATTTTTAGCACTTCCTAAATCTGTACTTTCGTCAGTCAAAATTAAAAATACTTTTCCTTTCAAGGACTCCATATTCTTTTCCTCTACAGACCTGCTGATCACGTTTATAATTACACACTTAATTTTTATTCGTTTAAGATTCATACCATGCGCAATGGTGGAATCTAGTAATGCACTCTGATGTAATTCACTGAGGTGATTCATGGAATTGAAGCTCCTGTCATGCTCAATATCTGTAATACAAATTTGTGTTCTGCTGTTTAAACCATTAGTTTCTCATCAACTGGTTTTCTCAAAAACATACTGCTTATTTTTGGCAATTTTTTTTATCTGTATTGTATTTTTCTGGTGTAAAGGTGTCTTACTGTGTTTATCTAGTTCACTTTTCCCTGCCTGGAGTTCCTTTTTCAAACACATGCATTTAGCTTGAAATGGATCATTACATTTACTTAGCCAACCCTTAAATTTGGGGTCTTCTAACCAGGCATCCATAAAGATTTGTGTCTTCCAGAATTTTTCAGCTTTAACGAGTTCCCCTCTACTTGGCCATGTCTTTTTTGGAGTACTGGGCCTTTCTGAGTCATTTATATTAACTTAAAAGTGTTCCCATGTTAATTTTACTTAAAAAATCCCTTAATTTCGAAAGAATTCCCTCATTCCCTTTTGAGTTAAAAAATATCTACACCAAGGGAAAGATCCCTCAGCCAGGCAACACTGCATAACTTGGCCTTAAATGCAAACTTCTGTTCTTTGACTATTCAGTTTTAGATTAAAGTGAATTGCACAGTATAATTTTGTTGTATCACAACAATAGTTTTGTCACATGTTAGTGAAATGTATTGAATATAAAGTCTTTCTCCTCCTGTAAAATTTGAAAATTGGCACTTCTAGTTTTATATTCTTACTCTTTGAAAATGTACTTAGCCACTACCATTGAAGTCAAATGCATGAGGCTATAAGAGTTGCAAAACAGAGAAAGAGAATTATAATTTTGTGAGCTACTTATATCTGGAAGTGACATGATTGAGAAAGGAAGTTGGAAATCAGAAGCTTAAGGATTTAAGTGAGCAGATAGTCAATGTGCTGTAATAGTCTGAAATAACTGCAGCACAAAAAGTGAAAACAATAGTAATGGACAACCCTCCTCTCTTCCAAGCACTAGCTAAGAGTAGGAATTTTGGTTGGAATATTTTATCTACGAATGAGGCACACTAATCCAATTTAACCCCATGTTATGGTACTTTAAAAATAGCAATTTTTGTTTTCTAGTGCAAAAGCTTTAACAAATTAAGTGCATGTAAATCTGCAATGCAATGAAACCTAAAAATTCAATTTTTAGCATTGAATATTAGCTAAGTTATTTTAAGATATGGCCTTAGTTTACTTATTCTTGAACAGCTCGATAATTAGAATCAAGTCATTGAAAATTTCTGTATTTCTTTTCAAGGCATGGACAAAGTTTTAATATGTAATTCGAAAGGAATCACAGTTTACTTCAATTCACATTGTTTAAGATTGGGTCATTTTTGAAAATGGTGTAATATTATCTGGAAACTGTATAGCAGTAAGAGTGCTTTGCCTGTAGCATATAAAGAAGAAGTACAAATGAAAATGTGTTAAATGTATGATTAAAGTAGAATACCAGAATTAAATTACATTGACACATGAGTAAAGAAAAAAAAATTTCTAGTAACAGATTCAGAATGCAGAGTAAAAAATGCTAAGAAATGTCAGATGTTGTTTTAAAAGGCTATATGGGAAATTGTCTCATAGCAACCACATATAGGATTAATTGCAGATGCATTCTGATGACAGATAATTTATCTAATATTCCAAGAAACTGAGAGCACAAAATGTTCCTTCAGATAAATGGAACACAACAGCAAATAGAAAGCACAAACCATATATTTGGTTACAATGCCTTTTGTCATTTGTATTGAGCTAGGTTTCTATGAATCTCATGTGTTTAGATTACAAATGCAATTTTTATGGGTTAGGCGCTTGTGCTCTCATCAACTAATAATAATATCCTAATTAGTTCCAATATTTCCAGAAAGAGAATCTGTGTGGTAAACTATTTCATGCTTACTGTTGTGAGTGCAGATGTTTCATGAATTTCATATGGTGTTGTAATATTGGAGGAGATCCTTTTTAGTCAGATCCATCATGTTTAGTTTTGCATTTACTATCTCTTTGATAAAGAAAAAGCAATGCAAAATTTTAGACAATGGGGACAGTGCTATACCCTATTTGCTTTGAGATGCTTTAAGAAGCATTAAAAACCAATGCAATAGATAAAAATATTGATTCAGAGAATGTGATATAATTAATGAAGGCTCTGATTCATACATTTTATAATTCGTGCTAGGTACAAAGAAATACAAGTGCAACAAAGTTTTGGTTTGTATGTATGAGTGAGTACATTGTAATATATGCAGTTTTAAATTGCAAAATCATTATTAACAAATAGAATGTTTTGAGAATGTATGATGCATAACCAAAAAAAGATGTTATGTTTTGGGCTACAATTACAGCAGTGTCTTCCACACTGATTTAGGTTAGAAACAATGCTTGTGAAATAAGGTGCTTAATTCCACATAACATTTATCGTAAGGACTGGAGAAACAAAACTGAAATATAATTCAGATAGTGTGAAGTATAGACAACTTTTTAGCGAGATCTTATTTTGTATTTATTGCATTTTTACTTAATGTAACTTGTATACTTCCATTCCATATAGCATGCATTTTTCATTAATAACTTTTTCAGTTGTAATTAACATTCCTACATTATTTAAAATAGAGTATAAGTCATTTGTCAAGTTGAGATGGCAGTTATCATCATCAATTATTATCATCATTATCATTATTTAACTAATTCACATGGTAAACACAACAAATTCAATATTTGTGTATGCATGTTCTTTTTTCTTCTATTTCACATTGTAAATCTTTATTTATTAATCTTGCCTCTTTCTTATCTTGTTTGTGAATGCCACTTTCAATGTTCAGTTTTTAATTAATTCTAATAAATCTCTTGCAACTGTTGGAAGAGTTTGCAATTTGGTAATGAAAAAGATTCATATGCCAAGATTTCCAAATAGAGCACATATATATTTGGGAAATTTCATTTCTTCATAAAATCGAAGCTCCAACTTACTATCTTCAAAACTTGTCACCAAATTGGAAAAATGTTAAAGGCACATCTGTATTCCACTTGCTGAGTAATTGGCAGAATATAAATGGCAGAAATACAGCAGTGCCATTGTACCATTATGGTTCTTTTATTAAATATGCCACTTACTAAATAAACTATCCAAGAACTATAGCTATGGAAATATTTTATTGACTCAAAACTGTAGTAAAATCACTTGATTTATAATTAACAAAGATGCAGAAGGGAAAAAACTATTCAAGTAATGCAAATTTTACAAAATCCTACAATTTAATTTCAAAAAAGAGAATTCTGCTTATCTTAGGGTATTAATGACCAAAAATACAGAATTGCACATTTTTCGGAGTGATACTCCAAATAGTGTTCTAAAATTGGCATTAGAGACAATCCATACTAGATTTCCAGAACACGAATGGCTCCATGTTTATACTGATGGATCATTGATATCAAACCAAGATGGAGCAGGTGCTGGAGTCACATGTCACCTCTTTTCCTATTACAAATCTTTAAGTTATGGAACTACTAACTTTGATGGAGAAATTGAAGAAATTCGAATGGCCCTACAAAATCTTTTGTACAGAATTTCACATTTTCAGCAAGCAGTTATTCTCTCAGATTCCAGGGCAGCAATTATAGCAATTACTTCCAAGTTGTCACCAAAAAACCAAACAATTATAGAATGTTGGAAAATCTTTACCCATCTAACAGCACTTCAAAAACACCTAGTCTTCCAATGGATACCAGCTCACTGTGGACTGAGTGGTAACGAGAAAGCTGATTTACTTGCAAAAAAAGGTACTAGCAGTATACAAAAATCTATAGTTATTCTACCATTTTATGCAGCTAAAAGATTAGTCAACTCTGAATTCAAAAAAATTATTGCAAAATATTACTATGAAAAGTCAAAGAATAAAAGATGGGAACTACTAAACACTCAAACAGTAATTCCTGAGTATCCTCGAAAAACAGCAGTTGCAACCTTCAGGTTGATTACAGGATATGATTGTCTGGCAAAACATTTAAACAGAATTGGGATATATTCTTCACCACTCTGTCCTCTATATGCTCTGCAAGAGGAAATGGATCGAGACCACCTTCAAATATGCCCATTCATCAGTGAAAAATATTGGAGAGCAAGAGGATTAATGACTTCATTGTCAGAAATCCAGCATTAGCTGACAACAACAACAACATTTTTCTCACATATATGTTTTCTTATGTTGTTGAATGCCATACAATTAATTGATGGCACTTCAACATTCAATTAGCCCATATCTTTGTGACCGATGCAAGGCAAATGAATTCAGGGCACATTCGTCTGTGAAACATACTGTTAAAAACCATGTCTTGTTTCCTCCCATGTTTGTAGGCGATTGTAATGGCACCTTTAAGGTCACCATTCTCTTCCTAACAATTACTTGCAAGGAACATGCCTCTAAATCCATGTGTAGTTAACATGACAGTAGGTTCATGAAGATCTCAATGATTAATTATTATACATAAAATATTTTATTAGCTGAAGTGTAAAAATAAATTGAAAGTGAGCAGATGCATTCAATTCTTTCTCTTTTTCTTTCTTTTAAGATTTTTTTCTTTTTCTATTTTTTTAAGAGCAGCTATTTGTATTTTGGTTATCATTAGCAGAATTGACAAAATATGTCAGAAAAATGCACATTGTATAAAATGTACTGTTTAACAAAACTCTAGTCTGATACAAGTCCAGCGGTAAAGGTGTTTTGGTCCAAAATGCAATCTGATCCTTTTTTTAATGTTAATCATGTTGATATTGTATTGTCAGTATAATATACAACATTATTTGTCAACTGTATGTTACTGAAATGGTTGCACATCAGATCATCTGATATAGTTTGCTTGTATGTTACACAACTTTGGAGCATTTAAACAAAGATGTAAGAGATATTTTTTTAGGTATTATTAAGCTGCCATTATATGCATACTTATCAAATTAAAGCACTAGTCAGATATTGTGTGCTCTGTATATCAGAAGAATAAAATGTGTGTTCTATCTTATTGCATTTACAAGAATAAAATTATATAATAATTCTTTCTCTTGACTTTACTTTAGGTTTGTAGCAAACATAATTATCCCTTTACAAATGGTCTTCTATTCTCTATGCCTAAAACAATACCAGTGTAGCATCACATTAAACTTACATTATTAAAAAGGAGTGAAGGTAAGTGTGTTGGAATACTGATATAGAAATGTTATTAGTAATTACATAAAGGTATGGATATACATACAAAATAACATTAACACATTTTTGTGTGGTGCCTTTTTAACTCGGTTTGTTCTTTTCCAAACTAACAAGGGAAGGTTATAATATGTTCACAGCAAATTTCTCATATTGTGAATAACAAGAAAGTCTAATACCAAAATGTTGAAAATTTTATAGTTTTGCAGAAAAAATATTTTTATTAAAACAAATTTATCATCATCTGGCTGAATTATTATTGATTGAAGGTTCTTGATTTATTGCTATATTCATAGAAAATTGAATAAACAACAACTTTTTCCGTTGGCATAGTTCAATAGATTCAACAGTTTTTGTGTAAATTAAATTTAAAAGAACCCAGAATTTGTTGCCTTTTTGTTGCAATTAACATGAAACAGCAGTGGTAGTAAGTGGGTTCTAGATAAAGGGAAACAAATGTTCTTATAAAAACACTAGGGAACAAAAACTTTTTTTCTCATATACATGAAACAAAATAAGTCAATTACTATGTAAACTGATTCCAAAAATGCTGTATCATATAACTTTTTTTTAGGTATTCCTATTTTTACTTTCTCTACTACTAAGTAGGCGAAGTATTGTATTTCACCCAAAAATTCGATGTCGAGATTTCACCCAAAAATTTGATGTCGAGATTTCACCAGAAATATAACTTTTGAGGTCCCCTGAATTCCAAAAAAGCATTTTTTGAAAATGGTTCATGTGTGTATGTGTGTCTGTCTGAGTGTCCATCAGACTATGGACAGCATAACTCAAAAACGAAAAGTAGTTTAAAAACCAAAGTTGGTATTTAAGTTTAATGTCTTTCAAGGATGCGACACGAAGATTTTGAAGGAAATAGCCTCACCCTAAACTACCCCTTACATGGAAAATTTTTCAAACATTTTTATTTTCTTGAAAATGGCTCTAACGATTTTGATTAAAATGTCATATGTTTGAGAAATTTTTATGCCAAATGAAATGTATATCTTGAATTTTCTGGCTATGGCCCCTGTAGTCGTATTTACTCTGGACGACTTTTGCATAACTGGTAAACCGTTAGAGATAGACCAAATCATACTACATAAAAAATGTAGATCTTGCTAAAATACACAATTTATGTCTGAATAAATTTTCTTGCAGGGTGAACCACTTCGGAGATATTCCTCGTTATGTGTGTGAGTTTCGGAAAATTAAAGCTTTAGTGAAATGGATCATTATTGTTCATTTTTTTATTTGTTAAGTGTGCAAAGAGAACAGAATCTCAAAGCTTTAAAAGATCTGACTATCGCACAAAGCCTACTGTATTCTAACATTCCCACTGCACCTACAAGGAAATAAGCAATAAGATAATTTGTACAAATGTTTATCTTAACTATAACGAAGAAGATATAGGAGTAAGAGTTTGTAAGAATGGTTAGTACTAGTGTAGAGAAAGTCATGTGAGTGCAGCACATCAGATTTGTTTTTATGAAAACTTACAAAAATGCGATATGATGTCATATTTGCGTAATTGAAAGTAATAGGCATTTTATTGCCAGATAATATTGAAAATAATAATTATTATAATTAAAGTAAATCATCACAAGATGATGAAAACCATATACCTGAATAATCTCAGAAGTGTTTCAGTGTTGATTTTTTCTTGCATTGACATGCACTCTCCTGTTTGAGGAACCAACAATAGTCTTCCATCATGGCTGATTCCAGCGACCCTGATGTCTCTCCATCCCAGAAATGTCCTGATGAAAATGCTCACCCTGCTCATCACTTACAGCTCATAAGTTTGTAGGGAAACTATCAAGGTGAGTACAAAAACTGTATTTTAGTGATATTCGGCAACCCGTTTCTTTGTAGCTCCTTAATAGTTCTGAGTCTAAAGTTTCATAATTTTCTCCTTTGTTATTGTCTAGGAATCCTTTCACCACTGATTTAAATGGGTTCCATGCCTGTTCAACACGTTTAAACTTAGATTAAAAAGCACTGTCTTTAAGAAATAGTCTAATTTGAAAACTGACAAATATACCTTCCTTTAATTTAGATTCAGTTATTTTGAGAAACATACTCAAATGCACTTCCACTTTTGTCGAAACCTTCAACAAAATTTTTCATTAACTCGAGCTTTATGTGAAGTGGGGGAGGAAGAACTTTGGATCTAGTGAAGGCACATGCTTAACACTGCTTGTTCCAGGTATATAGTTTTCCCTTTTTCACCACTCCTTCACTACAAAATGCTTATCAGCTGCCCTACTGTCCTATAAGCACAAAAAACAGCAATATTTTGTGAAACCTCCACTAGCAATGCAATTACCTTGAGGTCACTGTGAATTTCCCAGCCATGATTTTGAAACTAAATAGCATCTAAAATTATGGACATGGAATCAAATGTCTTCTTCATCCCTATGGCATGAAATAAAGGTATTGACGGTAATAAATTAACATTATATAGCAACACTGCCTTTAAGCTCTATTTAGAAGAGTCAACAAAGAGGTGTCAATCTACGTATGACATAATGCTCTATACCTAATTCCTTCAGTAAACCATTAACATAGAAACATATATTGTCTTTCATTGTGAAAAACTGAATATTGTTTATGTTGAGATCAGTAAAATATTTTAGTCTCTTTTGCCAAGAAATTCCACTCCTGTAGTCTGGAACCCAGTAATTCTGACTGTTTTTTTACCTAGTTTCAAATCACAAATAATATTGCTTAGTTCTTCTTGAGAAATAAAATGTCTTTCTTCACTTCATTCATATTGATATGTAGGGTCTTGGGATGTTGAGGGTTCACTGTCATCTACATCATGATTTGAACTTGATCCATCATATTCTTTAACCCATGCTTTTAGAGGATCAGGCACCGGAAGATCTTCACTATGAGGAACTGGTCTTATTGCTGATGGAACACTAGGATATTTGACACTACTTATTTTTTCTAGAAACACCTGTAATCTTTATATTACAAAAATAACAATGGTTTGATTTGTTCTCTCCACATCATAGGCACTGCAAACGGCAAAGATTTGCGTTTACCTTGTAGCCGATTAAGACCAGTTTTGCACAATACACAGCAAACATGGGGCAAAATCTTCATCTGATCGCCTAGGGCACAACCAAAGTATAATGAATATATTGTTTTAGTAATACTTGCTATTTTTTTCGCTGCCGATTTAGGGATAAATTGTCCACACACATAAAAGTTATTGGGATCATTACTACATTTCCTATGCCTGCTCTTATCCATATCTGTAACCTTTTTTTAACACTCCAAATTAACTACATTACACTTTCACAGCTAAATATGAACTGCAAGAAGAATCCAATATGAAATAACATGAAAAACAGATCACCCAGTGGTCAAGATAACATCTGTTTATTTACTCAGTGCAATGAAAGACATAGAGAGGAGTATGATAAAGGAGGGTTGGCTGTGGACCTGAGGGCCATAAGTTGATTAATGCTCAAGATAGGAATCTTTTCCATTAGAGAAGACAAAGTATGACATATTTAGGTCTTTATGATAAGTTATGAAGTTCTGTATCAGTAATGTCAACTTAATTTTAATTTCAGCTGTGCACACCCATTTAAATATGGTTTTTATAGTAGACTCTAAAATTAAATTTACTCACAAATCTTATGTGATGGAAAATATTTCTAGTTATTTCAAATAATATGCATTTTCTTTACATATTATTCAATAATAAAATGGCTATTATTTTAAATGAGTTGGTATTGTACCTCATTTCTGTAAGTTTTCATAAAATATTAAGAATAAGAATATATAAAAACATTATATAATACATTTTAAGATGCATTTTTGGAATCAGTGAGTTATTTTGCATAAGAATTAGCCTATTTTGTTTTGGGTACAAAAGCCATGTTCCCTAGTGAAATTATTCACCTATGGAATTTTTATAGCATATACAGAAGAGGCACCACTGTCAGTTCACTTGAAATGCTAATCAATTCTTCTGCTTTTCTTTCCAAATTCTTTGACCACCAGCTTATAAAACTCATCTTTATTTTCAATTTGCTTCAGTTTCACCAAGTTTCTTTCAATTAAGAGTAAGACAAATGTCTATCTTCCCTTGTGTATTTCTACAATTTGTACATATTTGTTGAAGCTCAGAAAAAGAACATTTGGTAGTGGTACTAACTCAGTGGAGGCAACCCAAGTACAAGGTTATAAACTTCCTTAAAAGCAGATGATGACAGATCAGTACTATTTAAATACAGAAGTAATTTAGAGATACTGAGGGGTAAATACTCATTGCTTGAATATGTAACACAATTCTCACTTTCTGGGATGCTGAATGTGCTTCAACCAGGAACATGACTCTGCGAGTTTTAATGCATGACTTTACTGAGCCAGTAACTTCATTGAAACCCTTATGAATTGCAAATGGACTCACCAAAGTAAACATCTTCCCCTTTTCCTGTTATTTTAATTACTAAATATCAAGGATCAACACTTCCTTTCCACAAACTTTAACTTATTTGTCTGATTTTTTTAATTACCATGGCGATTAAATCCTCCACCATTGCAAATGTTCTTATCCTGGATGCCACCCCAGCTTAGATGAGTGCTGGGTGCTCAACTGGTTAGGAACTGCTTTATTGATCTCAAGGTGTGGAATCAAACCTGGCCCAGACTGATGGTTTTTAAGTGTACTTAAAAGCATCAGACCCCTGACTATAGTTTTACTGCCAGGTAAAAGAACTGCAGGACAAACTTCTGGCACATCAGCGCGGCTGATATGATCCTTACAATTGGCAGCTTCGCATCTTTGTTTTATATATAGAGGGACTCAAGTGCCTTCAGTATACAAAACCTGTATATTCTTCTTCGAAGTCCAAAATTTTGTCTCTTCTTTTGTACCCTACTTTCAATACATTTAATGATAATTTTTCTGAATTTGTTGTAATGTTTTGAAATTTAAAATCCATTTTACCAATAGCGTCTAGAACTGAAAACAATATAAGTTCGCTAGCTGTGTGCATTTTAGGAATTGCCCATTCACAATAGGGCAATATTAGTGATGCAACATGAGCTCCTTGAGATGTGTTCATAATAAGGTGACACAATATTTTGACATGTTGCAAGACATACACATTTAATGATAATATTCAGGTTTGTATGGTGTGTACAGTTTTCTAATATATTTCCTTTTTACTTAACACTTCATTAACCAAACATGAGCACAGAATTTTAGTTTAACTCCTGCAATCTTTTACACTTCAAATACCATTACATTATGCATTTTTAAAACTTTTTGATTTATGTTTAAAATTGTGTTTTTGCTTATACATTCATAAGTAGTACATGTCTTTATGACCATCTTAAAATAGGACAGCTATCCAATTCTTACATTTTCTCTCTTAGTGTGTTTCAGTAAGTTGGCTGTCCAGTTAAAGGTTAGCTCACAACCAGAAGTGATAGCTAGAACAAGAAAGTTGAAATACATGTATTAAAATGGGAGTGTTCATAACGGAACAGGAAAGAAGATTGGCTTAAGTTTTAACTTTCTCGTTCTCATTATTGTACACAGCACGTTAGATTCATATCATGCATATTAGACTTTTCATTGTAGAAATTATTCAAGGCAGCTGCCATGAAACAGCCACTAGAACTCTATCTAGTCACAAGCTAGAAAATATATCATTGATCTGACAGAAACAAATGAATTCCCAATGTAGAATATCGACCTCCACTTGGCTATCAATATGCTGATTGATAATAAGGCATTCCTGTTCTCAATACCTGGTTGTTGTGAACCCAAATGTAGAGGGTTGCCTTCATTCCTATTCTCGCTTTAATTCTGTTTATCATTACCGGGTGGTTGTGAACCAGGCTTAATTCACTCATGTCAATATTTGTACCTACATTAAACATTTTTCTGATAAATATAACACCCTTCTCTTTATATACATAGATTTACATATACATATATAACATGTGTTAACATTATGATGGATATTTTAATGAATGCTTATAAAACAAGATAATCAACTTTGACTGACATCAAATGCCAAAGTGGTATTTGCTAAGATTGTTAACCAAGCAAAACGTTTAATAGACCATATTGATCTAATGACTGCCTCCGTAGCGCAGTTGGTAGCACGCTTGCCTCTGGTGCGGAGGACCCGGGTTCAATCCCCGGTACCAGCATGGGGATTTTATCCCCTCTGGGAGGTCTGGCACGGGGTGCACTCAGCCTCGTTAGGTCCTGGGGGGACCAATTGAGGAGCTACTTGATAGAGAAGTAGCGGCCCCAGGTCTAGAAGACCGCATAACTGGCCGGGAGGGCTCGGTGCGCTGACCACGTCCCACACTCCAGTACTGCACTTCACCAATGACGCCTGTAGTGGGCAGAGGTGGGGGATGCAGCGGCTGGGCGGTAGGCCTTGGCCCCTTGTGGGCTGTCGCGCCGGGGTTTAGTTTAGTTTTATATTGATCTAATAATAATGTGTGGACTAAAGTTGTCACGAGGATAAGATTGCAAACCTACGACTTTTAGCATAAAATTGATTACTTGCTAGATAATCATAGTTACAATTACTGAAACAGATTATAATCCATTTAAAATTAGCTAAATTTTTTCATGTAAACAGGATAAAAGCTTAGCCCCTCTTTACTCAAGGCACTTTGATTACTTAGACTACTAGTTATACATAAACGTTGCTATTCATCACATTGAGACTAATCACTAGAGGTGTCAAAAGTACTTCATCTTGAGACTATTAACCATAAGGAACTGGAACCCGAAGGTAGCAGCACATATACATATGATTTTTTTAAGGTAACCTATTGCTTAGGCGGGTGTTCTGTGCTGCTCACCCACTTTTTCTTGAGCCTTGGACTTTTAGTGCTAGGAATGGTCCGAGTTAAAAAGACTGTACTTTGCCAAAGGAATTAAAATTCTGTGATATCTTAACAGCAGCGAAACTAAAAGAAACCTGGAAAAAATATTCTTGTATTTGTAACACTCGCAAGATTCGAAAGACATGCTAGAGCATATGAGTAGCAAGAAGGAAGCGAATCTATTGTCACAAGGCTGTTGGTAAGTATGATGTATGTATTAGATAAATGTAGAATGCCCTCAATTATGAATGAATGAATGATTTATTGAGTACCAAATCTTACACATCTTGGGCCATCCCAAAGCTGGGCGCTGGCCCCTTTGCTGATTAGGGTAGCCCTTCTTTATAATTTCCTTTTGCATACACATTAATATACACATATTAACCTTTTCATTTATCTCACTCTGCTCCCATACTTTAATTTTTAATTCTGTTTTATTCATCTCCCAACCCAATTCACTTGCCCTCGTTTTCAACTTTTCTTGTCAGCTTCACTCTTATAACTTTTATTAATCAGTTTACATTGTACACTTCGCTAATTTTCATTATCCCAATTACACTATTTCACTAAAACCTCACTTTCATCCTCTGCTACCGCATTCGTGGATTACTCAACCGTTTTTTAACCATGTTACTCTCGGCGAAATATCCCTTTCTTTCTTTCGCTACTGCTTAGTTCTCCCTTTCCCGCTCGCCCTCCATTATTCCTTAAATATTTCATTTGACATTTTTTCTGCATTCACACTTTTTCCTGCTTCCTCCCACTAACCCACTGTTGTCATCCCCCACCTTGGCTCTTTCCCCTGTTTCTTTTGAGCTCCGCATCTTCCCATATCCCCACCATGCTTTTTTCTCACACCTGAGTTTGACGCACTTGATACTGGAACCACGTGTTGTAAAATGCTGCATAGTCTTCTGTTATGTGGTATTTACTGCTGATGAATGCTGATTTCACTGCCTTTCTTGGTGCAATGGCTGCTGGATCTGCCACTGCCTGTCGCTTGGTCCATTTTTCCTCTCTGTTACCTGATCAACTGCGTTACACAGCTTGAAGTTTCTAATGTATATCCTCTTGCCTTCATTTCTTGCTTGTTTCTGCTGATTAATTCTTTCATTTGCACCCTTTGTGCATACATTAAGTCCTTATTGATGTAAATAGTTGATCCCCTCAATTTTTTGTGTTTTAATACTTCTATAGCCATTTGCATGTTTGCGAACTTCACAAGAATGTTTATTTTCCCTGGGATTTTGCCAATTCTTGTTCTCAATTAAATACCTGAACTGTAATGTACCTGCATTACTTATTCATTTATTTTCAAAATAAAACTGTGTTGATGATGCATGGTATGGACTTGATTAATATCGCTTTTTGCAAATCAACTGTAGTTCGAATTTAGTCTGTTTATGCAAGATAATATTAATAATAAATCGTTTGGTAACTTGATAGTGGGTGAACTACTAGTGAACAACAAAAGTCCGTTTAGAACCCTATTTAGCTTTATAGTTGTTAGAAAACTGGAATTGAAACATATTTTTCTTTCCCATTTTAATATTAAATTTACTTTTGCATTCTTTGAATTTCAGAAATGTGTATATTGTAAAATCAACTACTGCAGTACATTCTCTTGCACAACAGCTCCAGAAGTATATTTTCAGAACTACAGTAGAGATGTTCCTCATTTATCATTTGAAGTAAGTTATATTTAATAGATTTTCCACTTTGCTGTCATAACCCAATAGACTCATTGCCACATCTTTCATAAATTATATTTTCTTTATTATTTATTTATGCCAACAAACTAACTGTTGGTGTTTTTAAACACACAAGCCGTGTGTGGGCAAAGTTTAAGAGGTAGAACTGGAACTTAAAAATTCAATGCCACAACTGGGATTTGAACCACAGACCTTCCGCTTGCCGGGCGGACGCTCTAACCACTGAGCTATTGTGACGAACTGCCAGAATGGCATTAAATTCTCAAGCCAGTTCGTATTTCTCCTGGTAAACCACAAAGGCAGTCTCACATCAGAGACAATTACCCCAATGGTGACTTACTATTGCAAGTACTTTATATCCCAAGATTAAATAACCTTCACATGGTAATTATTATTTATTTATGCCAACAAACTTACTGTTGCCTTTGTGGTTTACCAGGAGAAATACGAACTGGCTTGAGAATTTAATGCCATTCTGGCAGTTTGTCACAATAGCTCAGTGGTTAGAGTGTCCGCCCGGCAAGCGGAAGGTCTGTGGTTCAAATCCCAGTTGTGGCATTGAATTTTTAAGTTCCAGTTCTACCTCTTATATTTTCTTTAGTTTTGTCACTGTGAGAGATTTGTGCGCACAGTCTTAACATTGTTGGTACTGAATTATGGCATGGTCTAGGATTACATTTCTTTGCAAGCTGTACAAAATAGTACTGTCATCTTATCAAGGAAACCATTTAAATTTCCATTCAGTATAGAAAGATGTGGTAAAACATCTGATGTTGGATACTTCATAAGTTGTCGCAGTGTTTCAGTCTCCACTATCTTACTATTGCTTGATATTAACTGACACACAGCTCATGATATCTTCACACAGAAAGTGATTTCTTTGAAGAACCATTGAGATGAGATTAAGTAAAAACATTGAAATAAAGAAGCAAGTTATATGGTAAATAAGTGAAACTACAATGCTGCATATACAAAATTAGAGGTGTTTGGTCGAAACTGAGTTACTGAGTAATGAACATAGTAGTTGCTAGAATAAAGAGAAAATTTTTAAAAATAACAGGATATTTTATAGTTAGTGATGGGCCAACTGAATGCTTTGCACCATCAATCTAAACGATAGTATCCTGTAAAACTCAAATGTTTTCATTCGGTTTTGACATTTGTACAAACGTTAAAATATAATCGGAGCAGTGAAAATGGATTTCTTTTGATAATCATACAGTTGATGGTACATTGTATTTGGTTCTGCATTGCATTAATATATTTGCAGCACAGATGTAAACACAGTTTTCACATGGTCCAGAAATGGAATTTTAGCTGTAAAAGTGTAATTGATAAGTGATCAGTCACCTTAAATATACTCATTACACAGTTATTAATTGCTCAATTTATTCAGAATGTTTATCATTGTACTGCATTAGGTTATATTTGTTGACATGTAAATACACTTTAGAGATATGTACAGGAAAAGTTTCGTTTTTATTTATGGACGCACTTAAAGTGATATAGTTCTCAGCATCCCATGCTATATTAGGTATGACAGATTGCTTAATTTTGCTCAGAGGCCTCTTAATTAGGCTTGAGATTCTTTTACCTGTCATCTATAACAATGCCACTGTACACTCCCTTTCTGATGGAAGCCATGCTACACATTTTTACACTTGAAAAAATCCTCGTCCTCAGGAGGATATAATACAATATTTAATAATCGCTTACCACATATGGTTTCAACATAGCTCATGTAACACTTATTACGCTAGTATGTGAAATTTTAAAATATGCCGTAAACAGGCACGGATCTAGAAATATTCGTTGGGGGGGGCCCGGTTCCGTTCTATTACCACCTCAGATTGTTACTTACATCGCGATGTTACACGTACCCGTATAGCGGTAAGGAAATATTCCAATAACTCGTTAAATACTCATCCAATCGAAATGTTGTTTATTACAAAACTTAACATCGTGTTTAAAAACATTTGCTAAGGAACATTTTTACAAAAACTCCCAAAAAAAGGCAGGTTATTTTGATTGATTCAATTTGGACCCCATTAGAAACCTTTCACCTCACTGGTCTATTCTTTAAGTGGGACCAAGTATATTAAAGGTATTACATAGTAACATATACCAATTTTCATAGAAATCAGATTGACCATTTTTGCGTGATTATGAGGTAACTCACATATAGCATTTATAGCAATAAAGTAGGATATGACGGGGGGGGGGTCCGGGCCCCCTGGCACCCCACCTGTATCCGCACCTGGCCGTAAATTATTCATGAGTGCGCGAGATGCGACTTCGAAAGAAATTCGGCATTTGATTCTGGCGCGGAATATGGGTGGGGGAGAACAGATATGGCGCAGCTTGGTCGATATCATTAGATATAGAGGCGTAAAGCATTATCGACGGAACGGTTAGTAAATCTTGGTGGGTTGGTCCCGCATTCCAGCATTCGAGAACGAGAACAGGTCGTACCACGAACTAGGTGTTCTGTGTTCTCCTGTACGGTATGTCGTGTTTGCACAGCACCTAGCCGCTAATGCGACTTTATCTGTGCGGTATTGGAGGTTGTCATGCTTTTGTGTCCTGGGCAATGGTTTCTTTCTGTATACCTAATTTAGGATACAGAAAGGGGGCAGGATTGGTCCCGTTCACATCCCGTTCGAAACATCAGAAAAAAATGCCATTTGTGACGTCAGCTCCCAACGAAATTGATGATAGGTATAAACTGTGGGTATAAAAAAAACTGTATTAGGGGCAACTGAGCATCGTAGTGCACGCTCCAGTAATACCACTTGTGCAATGCACTGTATCGGTTACCCTTTCATTTAGTCATTTTTATTTATCCTTTTAAAACTTAGACATGTTAGACTCGTCAAGCTACACATAATACATATACATACATACATACCGAAAGGAAAGAAAAAATACAATAAAACTATATACACTGCTGATATCAATGTTTCACAAGATATAAATATAATCTACATATTTGGTTATGTATCAATTATTTACAGTTCCTTATTTTAAATAAAAACGGATAATCTTTAGAAACGTTCCCGCGATGAGTTGGTCAGAATTTCGGCAAAGTCCCATTCGGCAGTGTGTACGAATGGTCACGAAAGTTGCCGAAGTTGCTGTGTTAATGCAACGCTGCCAACAGCAAAATGTCCCTAGGACTTTGTTGCCAACAGTAAGTTTGAATGTTTTTGCGGGAGTCGTCATTATGCTATTGTGCTTGGTACAAGGAAGAAGCAATGGCTCGTTTCGTAAGCATTTTAGATTTGGCGCCTGTGTTGTCAGACGAAGAGACATGCATGCAGTTTTTGTATGATGAAGGACTGTTCTTATGCAATATTTTTAAATTCCTTTCTTTAAAACTTTATGGTTTTGGAGGATTCATATAAACACACGCTGAAGCTATTGGTTTGGCTTTGTATAACTGTATAACTTGTTGCTGTTCTCTTACGTTAAGCTAATTTCGGTTTACTTTCTTCTTTAACCATATCAATCATTTTGGTCAGGATTTCATAAACTCGCATAATAAGTATCTCAACCAGTCTCAACTTTCCAACGTGACGTGCAAATTGTTAGGTTATGAGGCAAATATCATAGCCAATATTAGAAATGAGCTGTTATTCTTCATTTCCTCTGGCGGGAAAACAGATGTCAGATAGTGCACTTAAAGTGCGGTTTAATAAGCTGTCAGTGTTCTGTGGTGATACAATCCTAAATCGTATTGCACAGAACAGTCGTATTGGTTATAAATAATTGCGCAACATACTCCTACAGTACCCTTTTACTTCAGCAGTTGGCTAACCTGGATAAACAGGCGGAAATGGGCGGAAACTACAACTCACGGCCTTTTATGATATAATTTAAGGTACGACTGCATAAGACATGAAAAGCCCAGTTGTTGTCTGCGGCAACAGCGCTTTTGGTTATGAAAACATTTGTGTTTTGTACTGAAATATTGTTTTTTCCCAATAAAGTGTATGTATTTCTTATGCTCATGTGTTAATATTTTTACTTTCTGTACCTCATATAATATCGTAAATACTTGTACTCTATAGTATTTTCATTTTCACCAGTCCAATCAAGGACACCTTCCCCATGTTCCACCCGTCTCCCCCTCCTCTGTTTCCCACTAGCAGTAGTGATACAATTGCAAGTATTGTGTTGTGACAAACGTATCCATAGCACCAAGATAAACTTGTCTATGTTGAGTGATAGTGTATGCTATTGGTGCAAAATGGCTTCAAATATGAGTGGTATTACACGGCAATCAAAAAATATCATTTACAGCGTATACAATTTCTTTAAATCGTTAGAAAACTGTCAAGAGAAGGTTAATGTCTTCTTTAGATATCCACAAAGAATAACTGCAGAAGTTTGTCAAGTATCCGCCAAAACTGTGCAACGTATTCTCGACGAAGCTGAAAAAAGTACGATTGACATTTCAGGCCCAGGATCCCCAAAACCTTGTTTTTCCTCTCCAAGGGAAAATATATTGCGTGGGAAACCAGTCACTGACTTGGACGATTTCAAGAAGGATGTAATCCGACGTTCGGTGCAAGAATTTTATGATCGTGGCGAAGATTTCACCCTCAAAAAGTTGAAGGAGGTGTTAAAGGAGAAAATAAATTATTCTGGCGGCCTAACTTCGCTGTATAAAATACTGAGGAAACTTGGATTTACATACCGAAAAGGTAACGACGGTAGAAGGTATTTAATGGAAAGGAAAGATATCACTGCAGCACGGGTCACGTTTGTAAGGAAAAGGCGTGAATTAAGAGATCATCCTCATTCCACAGTTTATATCGACGAGACGTGGATAAACCAGAACCACAGCAAAGAGAAGGTATTGCACTTTACTCAAATCTAAATTTTACCGAAATACGTGGTTTGAGGCTCCCAAAAGTAAAAAGCATTTTTAGGAGAAAAGGTGTGTGTGAGAGAGAGAGAGAGAGAAAGAGAGAACAGCATAACTCAAAAGCGAAAAGTTGGTTAAATATAAAAATAGGTTATTATTATTATTATTACTATGTTATTGTTATGATTATTATTAATTATATTTATGCTAACAAACGTACTGTTATTTTTTTTTTTTAACTCGCAAACCGTTATTCTACCTCTCAAAGAAAGTTGGTATTCAAGTTTAGTATCTTCCAAAGGTGTGGCAAAAGGTTAAAAATATACCTCAACTCCAAACTACACTTTATATAGAATATTTTTAAAAGTGTTTGATTTTCTGCAAAACGACTGGTGCTTTTAATTAAAATGAATACCTTAAAGTTATTAATATGATAAGTAAAATTTGGTTCCCATATGTACCAAAGAATTTAACACTTCAAAAATACTTTAGTACTAGGTAGCTGCAGTGGCATAGCTAAGGGTTTGGGGCCCCCCTTAGAAATGAAGCTTACTCACATAGAATAGCATTAAAGTGAAGTAAACTCACCTAAAGATGTACTCTTATTGGAACAAACAACATAGCGAATTGTTAATAAAACATTTTTCTTAAATGCATATGTACATTGGTGGAACAAAATCGTTACCTGCCAATATTGTGGGTAACTCAAGCAAACTTCTGTTTATGCTACCTCAGATATCATTCAGAAGCAATAACACTGAACAACTGGTTGGAACAGCACATATTGATTAATGTTCATACCTTATGACGAAATTCTAAAATAATCCAATTTATTGGCCAATCGACTACATTTTGACATAATTGTTCAGCTTTTATAACAACCATATTGAATAAAATGCTGTGCTTTAATGAATTTCTCTGTATGATTGTGAATGCTTTTGAGAGCATACACCTGGAGGTAAGCTTGTTTCACACTTTTAAGCAAGAAAGGGTAGGAAATGCTTACATGGTACACTTCTGTTGTCAGTATGTCATCTGTGAATTGCATATGTTTCACTGCTTCTTTCTAGCTATTTTTCATGTTTGTATCGAACATAACATGTCCTTTTAATGAAAAGTATTAAAGGCAGTTTGGGGGCCCCTAAGTATTGGGACCCCCCGTGCCGCAGGGTCTGTGGGGCCGTTATTAACACCATTAGGTAGCTGGGAATAGAGGAATTAAATGGTCCCTGCAATTCATTTCCCCTTCTTGCAAACTCTAATCTGTTTATAAATAGTTACAAGCTTCCTGTGGGAGCTCTATATACTTCTGTTCAGTTCCCCTATTACCCTCTTGTGCACTGAAATATATTAAAAGTAGCATTGAATTGTTGGAAACCGAAATTATTTGACTAAGAGCAAACATTTCCTTAAACATGTTTTAAGCTTTCAAATACTCAGTAAGTACACACTGTGTTCTGGTTTTTGCAGAAGTAGATAGAATTGTGGAGGAGTGAGTATATTTGCCAAAATCATGATAAAGTTCACCAGCTTAAATGTATTGTGTTGTGAGGAAGATGAATTTGAATGTAGTTCAGTAAGAATAGAATTTGATATTAATACATATATTATAGTAGTATATAGAGCTCCCAAGGCAACTTACAATGGTTTGTAAACAGATTAGAACTGCAAGGAAGGGAAATGTAGGGACCATTTAATTCCTCTATTACCGGAGCTATATAATCCGGAGTAATTAAGGAGTGATTTAAGCACAAGATGTTGCCTTGATGAATTAGTTGATCCTTGATGCATTAGCCAAGCTGACCCACCTTGCTTATTTATACTTATAAGTAATGTTATTTACATAGCAGAATTTAGCATCCTTTTAAAATGGAACTAAATAGCCACCAAAGGAAATGGCTAAGGATAGCTAAATCAATTTTGCTAACCCATGAACATGCAGCGAAAGTGATGTAAATTAGGAGGAAGGAGCACAGCGGAGCACATTTTGAAGTGCATTCCAGGAAAATCGGAATGGAGAATTAAACTCCTGCATGTATCAATGTATGGGACTCACAATACTTAGACATATACAACACTCTTTCATTGTAAAACTGACAAATACAGATATAGAACACTAATTAACACTCCAGATAATGTATTTAGCATATATAAACACATTTAAGACAATATGTCCACTTTAGTTATTCATAAACATGTATCGCAATAGCCATTTCACCGAGGCATCATGGAACATTCTTATTGCTGTCCATCTGTTGACAGTATTACCACTTAAGCTATAGCAGAAGATGCACAGAGCTGCCACACCTGGAAGTGCAACCAATGGTCTTAATGATACAATTATTTATACATTGTGTCCATGCTAGAGGGATCAAGAAATAAATGCTCGCCATTTAAAGTCAGATAAAGATGTTGCTGTTATTTATATATATCAATGAATGTATTACATCTTGAATTTACTGGGAATAGCCTGTTAAGTCCTCTTTATCTGATTACCCTCTCCATATGGAGGACTTACAACCCCCAGGAATTACAAGTCAGTGCCTACGGTCAGATACCTGTCAGGGAGCAGACGAATCTATGGGCCAGACAGAGTGAGGACTGGTAAGTGGGTGGTCAGCCCAGCACCAGGTATGAGAGTGAGGAAGAGGATGATATGAAATGCAGATGAAATGGATGAATGGAAAGGTGATGATGAAGCACTTGGTGGAATTAGAGGTGGGGTAAGCTGGAGAAAACCTGACCAGGTGTGGCTTCTCCACCACAAATACCACATGTGGTTCCCTGGGATTAAACCCAGGCTGCCTTGGTGATAAGTGAACGGTCTAACTGCTTGACAAAGGCATCGCCCTAGTCCTCTTTATCCAGAAAGTATTTTGTATGATGATGTATTTTAGTAAACCTATGCCCAGACACATACTACACTAAAACTTTAGGTCTCTTTAGCATCCAATTTTTTTCAAATAAGTTTTAGGAGATATCACCTAATTACAGAGGGTTTCATTATTACTGGCTTGAATAGTTCAATACTTTGTTTTTCTTTTCAGGTCCTATCAATACTCCATTGTTTCTCTTGATTATGTGGAAAAAATATGGAATTTTAAGGCCAGCATATAGTGTTTAGTTCTTAAACATTGAACTGTCACAACTCCCTTTGTAATAATATGTGTGAAGTAACTTTTTGTGCAATAGTTTATATGCATTAAAATGAAGCAGATAGAAAAGTAGATTTCCTTTAGAGTACGTACTTTATATACCCACTGATAAACAACAGAGGGTAGAGAAAAGCCTGTGAATATAACACATCAGATTTTTACTTTCTGTACTATGTACACAGTAGGTAGATAACATATTGCATTTCACCCAAAAATGTATTATTCAGATGTCTCTGGAAATAAACATTTTATAAAAAGATCTGCCTGTATGTGAGTATAGGTGTGAGAAGCATTACAAAAAAGTCTGAAGTGTTGAACTCACATGGCTTTCTCTACTTTTATAATAACTATTCCTACAAATTCTTATTTCTCTATCTTCTTAAAGTTAATTGAGATAAACATTTGCAGAAAGCATCTTACTGCTTATTTCCTTGTAGGTGCAAGGGGAATATGAGTGATAGTCAAATCTTTTAAAGCTCGTTGCTATATGAAGGTTTTGAAACTCTGTTCTCTTCACCTAGCCAAGATATTAAAAGGTGAATAATGACCTTACATTTGAGAAAAGTGTTGCAAAACTCACAGAAATAACTCAATATGGTTCACTCCATAAAAAAATGCATTTGGACTCCAATTGTGTGTTTTAACGAGATCTACACTTTTTACATAGTGAGATTTGGTCCATCTCTTACCGTTTATCAGTTACGCAAAAGTCTTCAAGAGTGAACAGGACTACAGAAAAATTTTCAAAAGAGATTATCAAGAAAGTGCTGCTGCTGTACATTCATTTAGCTTCTGATGAGCTCCTGAAAGATGCACACCAAGGAAAACACAGAATACAAATGAATTAATGAATTAGGAATAAAGACCACTATGCAGAGAGAGATAGTCGTTGACTTCATTGAAGTGCCACTTCTGGTCAGTGTGATAAATCTTTATGTTGCATCCCTGAAAGACATTAAACTTGAATACCAACTTTGGTTTTTGATCAACTTTTCATTTTGAGTTATGCTGTTCACAGACACACAGACACACACACACACACACACACACACACACACACACACACACACACACACACACACACACACACACACACACACACAGGGACCTCAAAACATAATGCTGGAGAAATCTTGACATTGAATTTTTGGGTTGAATACAATACTTCCCCTATTTACTACACAGTAGAGAAAGTAAAACCAAGTGACTTAAATACCATACTTTGTATTTATGTCTCCATTTTTTAAGGATGCAACGAAGATTTTCAAGAAAATCTTCCTGCCTCAAACTATCCCTTACACGGAGGATTTTGATTTTCTCGTAAAAGACTAGCAATTTTGATTAAAATAGTAAAAGCAGTCTTTTCTTTACCAAAAATTTTTCCATGTAAAGAGTAGTAGTTTAGGGTGAAGGAATTTTCTTCAAAATCTTTGTGTTGCATCCCTGAAAGACCTGCAAGTTACACTAGGCTAAATGAAAAACTTTGACACATTCTGTCAGCAAGTTTACTATATTTCAGCATCCTGTAGGATGACTTGTCTTCATATGTGTGCTGTCTTGCTTCAATGGCTGTTCTCCTTTGGTAATGGCACAGTTATACCGCTCGCAAGAGTTAAAGGCATGTGAACGCTGGCCAATGCTCAAGCAGAGCGCTGTTGCCAAGCGTAGTGCGTGTACCGGCAGAGGGTCTGTACATAAGGTTGTGTGAGATGCATGCACCACATTCGGCAGCGCTGGTAGGAGGGGCAAGCGTAGGATTCGCTGGAGTCCGCAGTACGCCCCGCCTCCATATGCCTTTAAGTTTTGCGAAGATTATAGTATACAATATGTCACATGTGTACTTTACTTTTTTACTTTCTCTACTGGTCAGTAGAAGAAGTATTGTATTCCATCCAAATATTCAATGTTGAAATTTCACCAGAAATATATGTTTTGAGGCCCTCTGAATCCCCCCCCCCCCAAAAAAAAAAAAAAAAAAAAATGAAAAAGGTCTGTGTGTCTGCCGGTTTATCTGTCAGTGGACAGCTTAACTCAAAAACGAAAAGTCGGTTAAAAACCAAAGTTGGTATTTAAGTTTAATGTTTTTCAAGGATGCAACACAGAGATTTTGAAGAAAATAGCCTCATCCTAAACTACCCTTTACATGGAAAATTTTTTGAAAATTTTTATTTTCTTGAAAATGGTTCTAATGATTTTGATTAAAATGCCATATATTTGAGATATTTGAATGACAAATGAAATGTATATTTTGAATTTTCTGACTATAGCCTGTGTAGTCCTACATATATACTCTGAATGACTTTTGAATAACTCGTAAACCGTAAGAGATAGACAAAATCTTACTGTACAAAAAATGTAGATCTTGCTAAAACACACAATTTATGTCCAAGTAAATTGTTTTATAGAGTGAACCATTTTGGAGATATTCCTTGTTATTTGTGTCAGTTTCAGAAAACTTAAAACTTTCGTGCTCATTTTTATATGTTAAGCATGCAAAGAGAACGGCATCTCAATGCTTTAAAAGATTTAACTATCGCTCAAAGCCTGCTGTATTCCCATATTCCCCTTGCACCTACAAGGAAATAAGCAATAAGATAATTTCTACAAATGTTTATCTCGACTAACACAAAGAAGATATAGAAACATGAGTTTGTAAGAATGGTTAGTACAAGAGTAGAGAAAATCATGTGAGTGCAACACATCAGATTTGTATATTTTAACATATAATTTTCAAAGCATGAGCATTTATAAGAAAAGGAAGTTGTGAAGCTCCTTATTTACATATTAGAGACCTAATAACAATTTTGGTTAAAATTGCATGTGTTTTAAGATATTTTTATAACAACTGAAATGTAAAGGTTTTAACTACTATAGACTATCAGCTTCACTTATACTAATATCAGTTTCACTGTTAATAGCTTCAGTTTTTTCATAACTGTAAAAACGTACGTATATCTGAAATTTTCTGGGATAGCCTCTGATGACCTCTTCATTCTAGATGAATTTTGCATGACTATAGTAGCCGTCAGGAATGATGGTGGTAAATTTTATATAACATGCAGATAGGGGTAAGAGGGGAAGGGCTGCATTGCAACTGTTCTCATCTTTCTCAGGAAGTATTTATATACATTATACACCATTTCTCTGGCTTGACTGTGAATAACACCTCATCCTTTTTGCTTCTGCATCGTCAGGACTCTTAACAAACTTACTATCACACAATAGTGTGATATTGTAGTGTGATTACTGCTCAGAATTATTTAATTTCACTGTTAAACTGTAGGCAAGTACTCTCACACATGCTCTGAAACAAACTGCGCCTGATTGGCTATAAAATATTTGATTGTGACATTGTTGGACATTTGATTTCTGCACAACTGCCTTCATTCATGACAGCCACTATAGTAAACTGTAAGATATATATACACACACACATATATATACTATCTTACCACACAAAAAAGGTAGTTCTTGTTAAAGCACTCAATTTATGTCAAATAACTTTTTGAGAATGTATGATGAATATTTAAGGGAGTTCAGCTACTAGGGTTATCAGCTATATTTTTGTGTAGTTACCATTTGTGAGATATTCCTTGTTGTTGGTTTGAGATTTCTATTACTTACCTTAAATGGTAAGTTATTCTGACATTTCAAAGCAATTACATAGTGTCCTGCTCTTAAAGGATTTATCACTTAAATGTAATATATTCTCTTATTCCCAATGTATCTACAGGAAAATGCATAATAAAAGCATTTATATAAATGTGTATCTCAAACTGAAGTAGATATAAGAGCAAGCTTTTGTAAGAATAGCTTGTTCAAGAATGGGTAGAGAAAGTCATGTGAATGAAATATATCGGAGTTTCTTGTAAAACTTGTCTAAGTGGTTTAAATAGTGTATTTTTATCTCTTTTGTTTCTTATATATTTAAATTTTAGCACTTAAACTGTTCTTAAATTATTATAATCATTTATTACAAAAACTGAATAAAACTTATTTTAGACATTTAGTAAATTTACATGAACCTATCACAATAATTAGATATGCAGAACATGTAGATAAACTGTTACAATAGTATAGCTCTAGTCTTTCTGTTTTTTACTAGGATAAGGAAGCTTTCTCTGAAGCTGTTCTTCCAGAGCTTCAAGCAGTAGAGACTCATATCACAGAAGTTAAGGAAGAGGTAAGTAAGAGCAAACTGCTGGTGTTACTCAATCACTGTACATGAAATACTATTATCAGAGAAAAAGGTATGATCTATTTCATAAAGTATTGTACAGATTAATTTTTTTTCCCTTAACTTCCTCGTCACTTATTTTACTGGTCCATAACATACTCAGAGAATTTCTTGCAAGTGTTATTGACCTTTCTGGTGATATAAATCATATTTATAAACTAATTTCTGCCATGTTTGGTACATATTTAAGGAGTTAAAACTCAAGGGTAAGGATAGTTTTAAATCTTTTGAGATACTATGTGACTGAAAATAAGGTTTGATACTTATAAGGAAATGAGATTTTCAGATCCCAGGTAGACTGCACAGGTTACAAAGTTTAAGATATAATTACAAAAATACTGGTCATTCACTACAGTATAGTTGCGTCCTTGTCCTTCTTCTTCTTCTTGTTCTTCTGCTTCTCCTTCTCCTTCTCCTGCTTCTCCTCCTCCTCCTCCTCCTTCTTCTTCTTCTTCTTCTTCTTCTTCTTCTTCTTCTTCTTCTTCTTCTTCTTCTTCTTCTTCTTCATCATCTTCTTCGTCTTCATCTGGCAAACAGCTCTTACAGCCCAGCTAGTGCCTCCTTAATGATGATAGCCCATTCGGCCTTTCTCTTCCATCCTCTAATCCCCATACTATGTAAGTCCTCCACACAATCCAGCCATCTTAATCTTGGTCTACCCCTGTCTCTTCTCCTTTCAGGTTTGCCTTCAAAAATCTTTTGAACAGACCTGCCTTCATCCATGCACACAACATGCCCGGCCCATTCAATCCTTTTAGCTTTAACAAGTGTGACTATGCTAAGTTTTTTATATAGTAATTTTAGTTTTGTATTTGAACGTATTCTCCACCCCTCTTTATCCTTGATCGGTCCATATATTTTCCTTTCCCATCTTTCCAACTGAGCCATTATGCCTTCCAACATTGCCCAAGTTTTGCATCCATACATCACAACAGGTTTTATTATTGTGTTATAAAACTGTAATTTAGTTTGCTTATACAGGTATCGTGTTTTCATAATTTTGGCCAAGGCAAAGAAGCACTTATTACCTACCGATATTCCCTCTTCGATATCTTTACTACAGTCATGAAAGGTGACCAATGAGCCTAAATATTTTAATTTATCAACAACTTAGTATTGTATCTCATTTATTACTATTTCATTATTGTCACTTCCTGGTTTTACTTTAGATGTATGTACTCATATATACAGTTTTCTCCACATTGACTTCTAAACCTAATTCTTTGTTACATTCATTGTTTGCTCGTTGGCCTCTAAGTTTTGATAAAGATCTAGCTATCAATACCAGGTCATCAGGTCATCAGCATAGGCTAAGTATTGTATAGATCTATTCATAATGGTTCCTCTTGGGTTAATCTCTATACTTCTATCTTTTCCAAGGCCATATTGAACAGCAATGTTGACAACGCATCCCTTTGTCTCAGGCCACTCTATGTTTCACAGCTTTCTGATCCTCTTCCATTAATTTGCACTTGGTTAGTGGTTTCTGTAATGTTATTTTCACTAAATGAATAAACTTTACTGGTATACCAAATTCTCTCATTACATTAAACAATAGTTGCTGGTTTATACTAACACATGCGTGTTTAAAGTCAGTGAATAAGTGATGTAGCACTACATTATATTCATATGTTTTCTCTAGTATCTGTCTCAGTTGGAATAAGTGGTCGGTCATGGAGCGGGTCTTTCTAAAACCACACTGGTAATCACCAAGTATATCTTCTGTATATTCCTCTAAATACTTAGATATCACATTTGTAAAAACTTTGTATGTCACATTTAGAAGGGAGATTCCTCTATAGTTCTCACTAGACAGTTTATCTCCTTTTTGTGGATAGGGCAAATAATTGCTGCTTGCCACTCATCCGGAATTTTTTCCTTTTCTCAAACCATTAAAAATCAGTCTGTATATCCTATCCCATAATGCTCTACCCCCATGTTTTAGCAGTTCACCAGCTATTCCATCTGTTCCTGGGGCTCTGTTCATCTTCAGCCTTTTGACAATTTCATAAACCACATTTCTTGTGGGCCTCGGTAATTCATTTTCTGGTCCATAAAATTCTACATTATTGCCATTTTCCACATTTGGGCTTGTTCTACTTAAAAGATTCTTGAACCAGATTCTTGAACCCATCTTTCCATCACATTTCCTTCATCCCCTATTATTTGCTCATCATTATCTCTGCATATAGATGTTCTTGGTTTAAACCGTACTCCCTTATAAAATTTTCTGCTTTCACATTTTATTCTGTTTGTCTGCATTCCCTGTAGTTCCTCCTCCTCATACTCCTTTTTCCTTCTCAAAATTCTGTTAGTTTGTCTTCGTAAATTCTTGTATTCTTCTTCTGCTAATCTTGTTTTCCTACTAAACATTTTTTGTCTTGCTTCATTTTGTAAGTCTAACATTTGTTTACATTCATCATCAAACCATTCTTTCTTCTTATATCCCTCTCAATTCCAATCATTTTTCTGCTACTGTTTGTATTCTTTTTTAATTTGTTCCCATTCTGCCTCAATGTCGTTCTCATCAGCAGGTCATTTTTCTAAGATATTTCTCATTTCCTCTCTGAAGCTTTGGGTCACCCCTAATGTACTAAACTTAGCTAAATCAAACTTCTGACTTACTTGCCTTTTTCCCTTTCTTAAGCTAGCTACTCTTGGTTTAAACTTTACTCTTACTAGAAAGTGATCGCTATCAAAATCAGCCCCTCTACATGTTTTCACATCAATATCTTTAGTGTGTCTTGAAACTATCAAAACATGATCAATTTGGTTTTTGGTTTCTCCGTCTGGGGATTGCCATGTTATTTTGTGTATATTCTTATGGAGGAATAGTGTGCTACTTACTGTTAAGTTATTTGTTATTGCAAAATCTGCCAGTCTGTTGCCATTATGATTATCCTCATTATGTATGCTATATTGTCCTGTATTTGGACTATATTGGCCATTATTGCCTAGTTTTGTATTAAAGTTCCCCATGACAATCTTCCTATCATATTTGTTCAATTTCTGGAGAACTATTTAACTCGTCATAATACTGGTCTTTAGTCTGCTCTTCTTTTTCTTCGGTAGGCGTGTACATATTATTGACGTGTTACAGAACTTTCCTTTCATTCTTAATGTGCATAACCTTTCATTCACTGGGTCAAATTGCAGAATTGAGGCTTCATGCTCTTATGAATTAGGAAACCAACTCCAAACAGATTTCTCTTACTACTGCCACTATTATACATTATGTACTCTCCCATATCACTTATTTCACCTTCTTTCCAACTAATCTGTGTTGCTGCGATTTTTATTTTATAGTTACCAAGAACTTCTATTGTTTTATTGCCCCTGGTTTATACAAGCTAAGTACATTCCATGTAGTCATAAAAGAGAAGTCCTTATTTCGGTGTCTAAGTCGTCGTCTTAAAACATCAGTGTGGCTATCATCATTTGGTTTCTGAATCCTTTTAATTTCAGAGTTGGGGGTGATTATCCCACAGCTTCCTAGATTTGATTTTGGGGTTTTCTCCCCTTGAGGGATTAGTTTCACCAAACCTTTAAGAGCTCCGTCTACCCTTGATTTTCTGCTGGGGTTTACTCCCTTAGCCTTTAAAGTTACACCTTCCCTACAAGGCAGTGGTTTCTCCATTCATCAATCCAGTGGAGAAAGGTCGCCACTTCCTCTAGTTCAGCTGTACTGAAAGAATCCTTCTCCGCCCTGTCCACCATTGTGGTCTCCGCCTTAACCCTGGCAAGGGACTGGTTTTGGTTCACTCCGGGTATTTTATTTCCCCAATACCAAAAGTCTAAATTCAATTTCTCATATTCCTCAATAAAACGCTTGATCATTAAAAATTTTTCTCATTCATATCTACAAGAAATAGAAACAAATGCCAAAGATAAAAAATGGATTACCCTACTTTCCAATCCAGATATAATCCCCCAGAGACCAAGGAAAACAGCTGTTGCAGCCTTCCGACTACTGACAAATCACGACTGCTTAGCAAGTCATCTCTACAGAATAGGTATCTCAGCCTCACCAATATGTGTCCTGTGTAACGATCCAGCAGAAATGAATGAAGAACACTTGAAGACCTGTGAAGCATTAAGATCAGAAGAAACTACAGTTCAAAAGTATTGGAAAGCACGAATGCTAATGGCTTCATTGCCAGATGCAAGGCACTAGAAAACAACATTTCCCTAATACCACCTATATCTAGGAGGCATTCCCCTATCCTCCATCTGGGGAAGCACCCGATGAGAGACCCTTTAACACTTGAAAAATAATGTTATATGAAATTGCAGTTCACTGATTGAACATAATTGTATGCTTACGCTTTAAGGCAAGGTTTCACTGAAAATTTGGCCAAAATGTTTAAAATCTTGGAATTTGTTTTTTGGCATTTTTTGGTACCTTAGGGTATGTAGATATAGAAGACGTGCAATTTTTATCATTTGTACCACTTTAGGTCATTATATGACCATTTAAAGAGACACGTGCAGGTGGTCATTGGTGTTTAAATGCCCTGTAAGGCTATACTGAGGATTTCAACTTCTTTAATACTCAACCTATCACTATGAAAATTTAACCACCTAATGAGAACATAAGCTTAAACAAATAGCCAAGTTTTCATGCTGGTATACCAAACACTTAATTAGTTATTAATTATTTTGTGTGAGAATATTGTAAAAATTACTCACTATATAAAATTTTCTATGTTACAAAAGGTTTAAATTTTTGACTTGTGCACTGTATTATAGGAAAACCCATATTCTAATTTTTTTGAGAATATTCTTTTAGCATTTATTCTAATTTTTTTTCTCATGTTACCTCAAAAATTCTGAAAATAGTAATCTTTATGTTTTTACATATAATTTTCAAAAAATGAGAATTTATAAGAAAAGGAGGTTGTGGAGCTCCTTATTTACATATAAGGAGCTTCACATCACTTTTCTTTCAAATGCTCATGCTTGGAAAATTATATGATAAGATATAAAAAGTTGCTATTTTCAAACCTTTTTGAGGTAACGAGAAAAAAATTGAAAATAAATGTTAAAAGAATATTCTCAAAAAGTAAGAATGTGGGTCTTTTTATAATACTGTGTACTAGTTACTTCAAAAAATTAAAACATTTTGTCGCATGGAATATTTTATATGCGAGTGATTTTTTTCAATATTTTCACATAAAATATTTAATAACTAATGATATTATTAATTAAGGCTTCACGGGTGATCAGCCGTCTGAGGTTTAAAAACATTGAGCTTTCAGCCATTGTAGACTCCATGGCCTTCATCAGAATGAAAAAATAAATAACAAAACATGAAAAATTTCTATAATTCAAGGTACCTATTGCATACTAATCGCTAATAGTGGATTTGAAGGAATTCTTTCCAACAAAGGGCAAATTGAGAAAGTATTGAGAAACACAGCTTTAATATTGTTACCACTGTATTAAGATTCTCAGTTCTTTATTGAGAAATGTATCCCACTAAATTTAGCCAGTAGGTGCAACACTTAATATGAACTACTTCCTCACTGCCAAGCACCATCAGGGAACTGAAGCACTTTGACATGTATATTATACTGTTGCTTACTAGTCCTCAGGACATTGTCATAATTAATGGAGTATTTCTGTATTGAATTAAGGATTGTCCTGATGCATGATTTTGCTTCAGCTGCTTCCAGAGTATAAACATCAACAACATACAACTCTTACTCTGTTATGGCTCAAAGGGGGAATTAACATGACAAATACCATCAACCCATATTATGTCATTTCATCACATAGTAATACAGACTGCTGCTTTCACTTGCTGATTATTTTCGTCTCTAGGCACTGGCACATACTTTTCTCTTAACAACCTAATTTGTGGAAGACTTCCAGCACCTGATAGCAAAGTTGGAAATAAAGTAATTGATCTTATGTCCATTTTCTGAATGGGAAAATGATGGTAGTGGTGGTGGTAGGGTGGTGGCGGCGGCAGCTGTTGTGCCACACATTCAATTTTAACTACCTTTAAACCAGTCAGACTAGATGATACCTCTTAATAAGATTTTGATATGTTTTTAATTTTAGTTTTCACATGTTTAGAGCAAG
Source organism: Tenodera sinensis (assembly GCA_030765045.1). Lineage (NCBI taxonomy): Eukaryota > Metazoa > Arthropoda > Insecta > Mantodea > Mantidae > Tenodera > Tenodera sinensis. Next base: position 32,205,158 of record CM060969.1, on the reverse strand, counting down.
GTAATCCCATAGTCAATCTTGGCTTTCACCTCCACCACCACAGCGTTCTTACAACGGCACCTGTAGCAATGTTTGGACAACCTTAGAGAATGGAGCTCAAAAAAGGGCTTCCGTTTCTCAACTGAGAAATCAATCTGCGTTAATTTCTGGCATCGTAGGAGATGATTACCATCTTCACTCTGTTTTGGTCCAGATTTACTTCCCTTTGCAGATGAGACACACTTCCTGAGTTTGATCTTGAACAGGAAGCTTTGTTGGTCGTCGCATATTGCACAGCTAAGAGTACGATGTGACCATACCCTAAATATGTTGCGAGTACTAAATGGCAAATCATGGGGAGCAGATCAGACAATTTTGTTGGGAATGTATCGTGCACTCATCCCATCCAAACTAGACTATGGATGTATTATCTTCCTTTCATAGAAGTTTGAAAACAGTGTTGTTGTAATTAACTCACCTTTTAAATTAAATTATGGATGTATTGTTTATTCGTCGGCATGACCATCTTTGCTGAGAAGATTAGACGTGATCCACAATAGGGGCATCCGCATTGCAATAGGAGCTTTCCCAATAAGCCCAGTGGTGAGGCTTTACGCTGAGTCTGCAGAACCTCCTCTGCAATATCGGCGTGAGATTCTCTTGGCAAATTATGGTTGTGCGCTTAGATGTATGCTTAAGCACCCAATGTTCACTTCGTTTTTCATCACCACGCTAAGAGAATAGTATAGGAATAGCACCCTTAATCCTAAGCCAGCGGGGTTTCATTTCCAAGATCTTCTAGAGAAGCATGAAATGGAACTGCCTAGGATGTTCGCCAAGGCCAAGAAGCTTTACCCCCCTTGGCTATCTGGCATGCCCCATGTAGATCTTGGGATGACCGTACACCAGAAGTCCACAATGCCTATTTCAAGTATCTGCACGTGTGTTTTTAGAATTTTTGTCAGGCTACACTGACCGTCCATGTATTTACACCAATGATTCAAAGAGCACCAACGGTGTTGGATGTGCTTATGTTTATGAAACCGAACCACATACATTCAGTTTTCCAAATAGCACTTCCATTTTTACTGCAGAGCTTTATGCAATTTACCGAGCCATTTTAATGTGCACCATTGTAAATTAGGTGACTGCCTGATTTTGAGCGATTCCCTTAGTGCACTTCAGAGCCCTTGTGAGCTGTACAACCCCCACCCTATTGTACAACGTATCCAGAATGCCCTCCATGTTTTACATGCTTCTGGCGTTGACATGGTGTGTGCATGGATTCCTGGTCATGTAGGTTTGCTGGGGAATGAAATGGCAGATTTGGCAGCAAAGATGGCAACTACAGAACCCAGTATTACCATCTCACATGTTACTTCAGAAGACTTTAGGCTTGAAGTTCGGAGAGCGGTGCTGTCGTCCTGGCATGAAGAGTGGTCAGCTCTCTGCTGTAATAAGCTTAGAGCAGTGAAAGTACTTCCGGTAAACTGGGTTACTTCCTGTCGCATATCTCACTGCGAGGAGGTTAGTTTGGCTCGTTTAAGAATAGGGCACTACAATTTTTCGCATGGTTACCTATTTAAAAGGGACCTTACCCCTCTATGTCCACTGTGTGACAACTTTTTAACTGTCCGTCATGTGCTGCTAGAGTGTTCCTCTCTAGCGCACCTTCAAGATTCTCTGCAGATACCTGCCGAACTTGCAGAGGTCTTGACAGATGACAAAAGCGCAGTTGATAGAGTTTTTAAGTTTTTAGCAGAGTGTAGCATCAATTTGAGGATTTAAAGTTTTAGATATCTCTTTTTATGTTTTTTGACATATTTATCACCTTGTTTCATATCTGGCTATTGCCACTGTTTTTAACCTTTTTGTGTATATTTTCCTTGTTGCTAGTATTTTTATTTTTGAGTGAAATTTATATCTGGCTATTGCCGTGAATGTTTTAAGGGCGCTGATGACCTCAAAGTTGAACGCCCTTAAACCAAACCAACCAACCAACCAATCTCCACCACCCAATGAAGCATACTTCATATGCCTCACAAACTGACACTAGTTTTTTGCACTTCAAACCACTGATGCCATAACCTTATATGACGAGTACATTGTTACAAAGTATTCAACAGTGTTTTCGTGCACCCACATGCACATATTCTATGTCTGTTTTAAGGATATCTCATACCTCTTGCCATAATGCATCCTATGTTATAGTATTACAATGTGTTTGTTTTTTGTCAACAGCCCATAGAAATAGAAGTAGGAGATTCAGAATTTCTGGAAGTTAAACAGGAGGTAAGTAAATAAAATAAAGGTTAAGGACAATGAAGGGTTACTAACTCATAACTACGAGGGGCGTCTCAAAAGTAACTTGCACTATTTTTTTAAAAAATAACAAAACGTTTAAATATTTTAAAAAGGGTATATTTTGAAAGCTACATTCAGTACCTATCTTTCCACATAATTTCCTTGAACCTAAATACATTTTTGATACCGTGGTAACAGTTTTTTTTAACCCAATGTCAAACCACTCTCCCGCCAAACTGGATAGCCATCTTTCCACTTCTTGTTTCAGTTCCTCGTCATTTACGAAGCACCTTCCCCCAAGATGTTGCTGCAGCTCCGGAAAAAGATGGTAATCACTTGGTGCAAGGTCAGGTGCACTAGATGGGACCGAAAACATCCCATCGAAACTGTTCAAAATGGCTTGAGTTTCACGGCCAGCGTGCGGGAGAGTGTTATCGTGGACCAGAAAAACTATTTTGCTCAACTTTCCCTTCCTTTTGTTTTGTATGGCTCTTTTGAGTTTTCTCAGCACCTCACAATAGCGAGCAGCTGTCATCGTGGTCCCATGGAGCAGGTAATCGATTAACAGTACCCCCTTTGAATCCCGGAATATCGTTGTGATGACCTTGACAGCCGATGCAACAACTTTTGCCTTTTTTTGAAGTTGCCTCATCCATTCGTTTCCACAACTTGCACACACTTTCCATAGACACAGATCCTTAGAAATAATCCTGTGAAGCGATGCACCGCTTATTTCAATATACGGAGGAAGTTGAAACAAACCTGCATCAAGTGTAAGGCGCTGATCAGTGTTCACGACTGCTCGAACCTCGTCAACAATATCCGGAACGAGGGAAGTGGAGGGTCGGCCGCTTCATTGCTCATTGTGTAATGTTATTCTCCCTTCAATGAACGATTGGGGCCAACGAGAAACCATTTGTCTTGACAAAACGTCTTTTCCATAAACATTGCACAACTCGCAATGAATTTCAGTCGCAAATTTATTTTTTCCCGTCAGAAAATGGATTACAGCGCGAACTTTGCAATCGGTGGTAGGAATGAGTGGAGTCTCCATTGTTACTGCCGTTTTAATGTCCAAGCAATAAACTTAGGGGCCTAGGAATTTTACGGTGCTGCTACTACACCCATACCTATATACCCTGAGACTCAGACTTTTTCTGCCTACCGCACGGATGTAAAAAAATAGTGCAAGTTACTTTTAAGACGGCCCTCGTAGTAGAAGTGAATCGGATGGAATTACTAAACAGAAAGAAAGTGCAGTACACAAAAGCAGACCAGGGTAACAAATTTATTTTTCAAATTTCAAATTTATTGCTCATAAAACTTGTAATACAAGCATGGAGCATTGTCAAATGCTAATACATGAATAAAAAGTACATCATGGCACTTAATTAGTAAATAATCTATATATCATAATACAAACATGGAATATTGAACATACAAAAAAAACATTAACAGTACACATTAATTTAACATCTCTTCTAACCTGTATGGGCACTTTTCAATTAGATAATTCTTTAACTCTTTAGCAAAGGAGTTCTTTCTTGGGTGCTCTTTTATACTTCTTGGTAGGGCATTATATAATATCATTCCCATTACAATTGGATCCTTTTTGGTTGAAGCCTTATTTAAGTGCATTCTATGGTAATTTTCATTCCCTCTGGTGTTATATGTATGAATATCTGTGTTTTTAGTAGGTGATTTGTTTTGAATCAGTATAATGACTTTGTATACATAAATAGCAACTATTGTCAATATTTTATTCTTTTTAAAGAGTGGCTTACACGTGTCTGTAGTCTTTAGTTGAAAAATATGACATATGCATCTCTTCTGTAGCAATAGTATCCTGTTTAATTTTGTTACCCCACACCCTCCCCAAATTTCAATACCATATTCCAAGTGCACGTATATTATGCCGTAATATATAGCTTTAAGCTCTTCTACATTAAGGTATTTTGCAAAGTATTTTAGTAGGTATATGTTTTTTGTGATTTTCTTACATACTTCGTTTACATGCATTTCATATGTTAAGTGTTCGTCAAGATATATTCCTAAAAAACTTTGATTAGATACCTGTTCTACTTTAGTACTTTTAAGTCTTACATTTATGTAGTTTAGTTCCTCCCCCCTTTTTGCTGATGCTGAAAATGTATCAGTTTGGTTTTTTTATGTTTAATTTAAGAGAGTTATCTTCAAGATAATTTGAAATTTGTAGGAAACTTTGAGAAATTTTGTTTTCTAGTTGTAGCAAGTTTTTTCCTTTACAAATGAGTGAAGTATCATCAGCATACGATATGAGTTTCAAATTGGTTGATTCCCTCAAATGATTTACATACAAAATAAAGAGCAGTGGCCCTAGGACGGATCCTTGAGGTACTCCAGATTTTACATTTTGAATGTTAGATTGAACAGATTTGAAATGGTTTCCATTTCACGATCACAAGATCGTGGCATTAGACAAAGATAACTACAACCAAGTTGAAAACTTGCTAAACAGCATAGACTAAACTAAACCCTAGCACAACAGCCCGTGAAGGGCCAAGGCTTGCCACCCAGCTGCTGCATCCTCCACCTCTGCCCAGTACAGGTGTCATTGGTAGGTTGCAGTACTGGAGGGTAGGATGTGGTCAGCAGCCCGAGTCCTCCCAGCCAGTTATGCCGCCTTCATGAACTTGGGCTGCTACTTCTCCATCAAGTAGCTCCTCAATTGGACCGCAGAATTTAACGAGGCTGAGTGCACCGCATGCCAGACCTCCCAGAGGATATAAAATCCTCATGCTGGGATTGAACCCTGGTCCTCCACACCAGAGGCAAGCATGCTACCAACTGCGCTACAGAGGTGGTCAAACAACATAGACTTCAACAAAATACATAAAAACCTAATAAAACATTGTATTGAGGCATTCAATAGTGATAAACGATGTCACAATAATCCCTGACAACTGCAAATCATCTGTGTGAATAGGTACTCCAGTCTTAACCAGAATCCACTGTCTCCAAAAATGATAAACTTGGTACAGCAATACAGGACCCATCATCAACAATATAGATGCATGGCTAACAAACTGTCAGAATGGCTCTTGTAGAAATTCAATTCCCTTTGAGATTTCATAGCCTGAGTAGAAAAAAAAAAAAAACTCCTATGAACTAGACAGCAGATTGGAAATCTCTTGGTTGGATCGGATGGCATGCTTGTTTCATTTAATATTAGACCATTATTTGCAAATATAAACATTGGGAAAAACTCAAAGTGCTTTTGTAAAACCATCCAAAAAGTGCAAGATTGGCAATAAATGACAGCTCAGTTTCTTGCCCTAACTGATCTCTGTGTACTTAATTATTTCAGCTTCATCAGAAAATTCTACCAATAAACCTTGGGTCTTACTGTGGAAATTTCTATGGTGCCATTGCTAGTGGACCTACACATGAGCTCTCTAAACACCCACGTTACCACGGTTTTTCTCCTGATGTTTGAAACCTGGTTTTGCTATGTACAGAGGCCGACAGAAGTATTAGAATAATATAACATGTACCACTGCACGTACTATAAGTACTGTAATATTTATTTGGCAGTGTTGAATTGTTACACATGTAAACATTAACCTTTTGTGTCTTCAGAAACAATATTTAAAATATCACTTTGCATTTATTTATTGCACAATCTGTACTGTATTTATTTTACAGTCCCTCTTATTGGAGGGCATAAGTATTCGAACGTATCCAATCGAACAGAGAGAAAGATGGTTGGACGTACCCTACATGCCCCTATCACACAGCAGTTGTGTTTATGCTGTGCCTCGAGACACTGTGCTCACAGTTATTCAGCCAATTGTGATTACCCTCACAGGTAATATGGGGCGTAAAGGTAAGGAGACAATGGTGGCAGAGAGGAATATCATGATCAATATGTACAAACAAAACAAATCTCTCTCTGAAATTGCCAGCACCATTAACATAAGCAAAACTACAGTGTTCTACATACATAATTCAGCGCTTCAAACAGACAAATACTGTGGTAAATAAACCTAGAAATGGCGCTCCTTCTAAACTCACCACCAGAGACTGGAGGCAAATAATAAAAATGGTGACGCAGAATCCGAGAGTCACCGCATCTGAGATTAGAGGATGCCTTGAGCAATATTCTGACACTGGTTCACACCAGAACAGTTGAACAGGTTTTAAATAGTGCTGGGTGCAATGCCCGCATTCCTAGGAAGAAACCATATGTTAATAAGGTGAATAAAAAAAAGTGTATAGACGTTGCTAAATAATATACGGTGAAACCAACAGAATTCTGGGATAAGGTTCTCTGGTCGGACGAGAGCAAATTCTGCGTATACAAGAGTGATGGACGACTTAAAGTGTGGAGACAGCCAAATACAGAATGGGAACCTAATAACATGGTAGCTACAGTGAGACATGGTGGCAGTAGTGTGATGGTATGGGGTGGCATGGCTTCATCTGGCTTTGGGGAACTGGTGTTCATAGAGGGGATCATGGACAAATTTACATACAAGAGGATTCTAGAAACCAATCTTAAAAAGAGTGCAGAGAAGCTGGGATTAGAGCATGATTATTACTTCCAGCAGGATAATGACCCAAAGCATACTGCTGAAGCTGTAAGGCTTTGGATCGTGTACAACACTCCTCACACTTTGAAGACACTGCCCCAATCTCCAGATTTAAATCCTATAGAGAACATCTGGAAGGAACTCGAGGAGCGTGTGAGGAAGCATCACATCAGGAGCAAGGACCATCTAAAAGAACTTCTTCTAACAGAGTGGAGAAATATGGACTCTGCAGTCACTAACCAACACATACAATGCCCAAATGATTACCCTCTGTAACTCAAAGAAAGGGGATGATAACTAAATACTAGTTGTTCTCTGTTCTAATACTTATATCCAGATGTAAAGTAACCGTTTTATTTCTTCTTGTAGTGCAAATTAGTTTCTGTTGCTATTTATGAGTGTATATGTTTGATGGAGGACTTAAATTTATTTTATACCAGTTGTATTTATGTATGCTTACTCTGCGTAGCTTTAAAATAATAAAAGTGATAAATATGTCTATTCTAAAGTAAGAACAAATTAGAAACTAAAAACTTCACTTATCTTAGTAATGTTGCAAGTTTTTCGTGCAAATTGCTGACTCAATTTTCGAGTTGACTCCAACTCATTCTCAAAGCTATACTATACTACAAAGCTATTTTGCACGAAAAACTTGCAACATTACTAAGATAAGTGAAGTTTTTAGTTTCTAATTTGTTCTTACTTTAGAATCTTGTTGCTTCACTGTTAATAGCTTCATTTTCCTTAATTAAAATATGTTTATATTTGAATACTTCTGTCTGCCTCTGTAGACAGCATATTTACTGCAGTCTTGAGGAGAGCAATAATTGATGATGCATTAAAACTTCTCAGTTTACAAGACAACTACTTGAAACAGAATTATAAGAACATAACCAGCTCCTGAGGATTATGGCAATGAATTGGCTTTTGGTATTCACAGGAAACCTCATTCACCAAAAAGTATATCAAGTTCAACAGCTGCAACCTGAAGCCATACCAGTTTTCCATATTCCACAGTTTCATTCTCTAGTTTGGTTAGCACCCCACTAAGTGAGAGTGAATGCACAAAGAATACCAGCATATAATACATACTGCCACCCATAATGGATTCAACACAGACACTTCTTCATCTGATTACCCTCTCAATATGGAGGACTTTCAAGCATGTGCCTAGGGTCAGATGCCTGTTGGGAAGCAGACGAACCAATGAACTGGACAGAGTGAAGACCTGGGTTGGTTGGTCAGCCCACCACTGGGTATGAAAGTGAAGAAGAGACTGATATGAAAAGCAGGCAAAATGGATGATTGGAAATGTGATGATGGAGCAATTGGTGGAATGAGTGGTGGGAGAAACCAGAGAACCCAGAGAAAACCCGCCCAGATGCTGCTTTGTCCACCATGAATACCACATGTGGGTCCTGGGATTGAACTCGGGCTGCCTTAAAAAATAGACAACATATTCTGAATATTTACATGTCCTTCCAGATTAGATGGAAAGTTCAGAAGGATCTTTAAACAGTACAGTATTAACTTAGCATCCTGTAACGGTACAGTATTAAGAATTTATTCAGGAAACCTTTTTCAGATATTATAGTAATAAACAAGAAATCAGAAATATGCAAAATCCACTGTACAGACTATGACTGGGTTTACATGTGCACCTCTATGGTATGGGGTAGTGTGCCCCGAGTAGAGGTCCTCAGTTCAAATCTGATTAGGGTGATTTACCTGGATAAGGGCTTTTTTGCAGGGTTTCCTTTATCCTGAAAAGATGAATGTTGGGTAAGTTTAAGCTCTATGAACCCCAAACTCATTTGAGCATAATTTTACTCGAAAAAATTTGGAATTATAGCTGCAAAATTGGACTCAAAGCACAATTACTAAGATGGCCAGAAAAATCCTGGAATTAGGAGTTTGGGAGAAAATCTACATTTTCAAGAACCAAAATAAATTAATGAACTTTAATGTTCCCCCAAAAGACCATCGTTAGAGGTCTATCCTGAAGATATCAAACAGAAACTATAGTAATGTGACTGTTCTGTTAATCTCCAGCTGAGGATGGAAGCAAATGCTCTTGAACTCATTCTAACAAATGTAATAGTAAGTGAAGGTAATAAATATCGAACTTCTACTAATTACTTCGAGGTAAAAATATTATGATACAATGTATAATCTATATACCTTCTTGCAAAGAGACAAAAAAAGAGGCTGCAAACCTTGTTCTTTAAAGAAGGTGAATTAATTGTGATAGATCAAAGATAAGTTTTATTCTGGAATGAACAACTATGATTCAACGTATAATCTGTATAGCTTCTCACAAAGAGCTATGGTAGCTGATGGCAGCTGATAGCGAACTATTCATCATCATCTGCTTTCAACTTTTAGACCATTACTGATCTATAAACTTAGGCTTTCATGGCCAGTGTCCTGACTAATAGCTATGTTTCTTTCTTTCGGGCTTGTAAGCTGTGATCTAGAAGGCATTGTAGATACCGATGTTTCGCCAAGCACTGCGCTTGGCATCTTCAGGCTAAGACGATCTGTTGTCTGCACAGGTCAGAATTTGAATGTGGAAGTAGACAGAGAGGGATGTGGAAGTAATGACCATTGGCACTTTTAATAGTGGGGTGGGTGGGGCATTGTTGCACTGACTAAGGTGGTGATTGGCTCGTTTTGGTTGGTGGGCCGGGTGTAGGCAGGGTTTTATTACAGCTGTTTTGTGCGTCTGAAAGGTTATCTAAGACTGGTCGGTATCCATGCTTTCTGTACACAGAGCGCTTCCTCCTTACAATTGAAGTTGCCTTTCTGTTTGTAGATTTCTATGGCTTCTCTTTGTAGTCAGGCATAGTAGTTAACTGTAGAAGACAGGACTCGGGTTTCTTTAAAGTTGACATTGGTGCAGTTTTTTAAAAATGATTTTTAACACATAACAGCAGGAATAATGTTCTTACTGAAAGATGAAATACTGTGATAGCAGGCGCGATTCCTATCTACAGGGTTGTGGTTACAGAATGGAATGCATAAATCGATGTTCCTTTATCACAACATATTTATTCATTAACACTTCGTTATTTTACACTCTCAGCACCATATTAATTAATCAAAGACCTTCACAATTAAATGATTTGGTAGAATCTACACTGGATAAAAGTTTGGTGAAAGTTCCATGTCCACACGCTACCATAACACGTCTTATCATCTTGAGCATACAGACGCTAATGAATCTAGTCCTTGGCGTCGCTTTGGTACGACACACCGCCATTTTTGTATTCATCCGCGCAAATAGTTTTTATTGGTTGAACACAACAGACTATCTAGTAACAAGAAAACATTGGCTATCCTGAATATTAAAAATAAGTTCCTGATACACCCAAACAAGAACTAGAAATTTACAAACATTTATATGAACGATTTTCTATTGGGGTCCATTATTCTGTCTCAACATCATGGCCGAATAATAAGGCTTGCTCTGCCACAGATGATTTTTCTGTTCGTTCCAATCTGGTGTGATGCTCATGTTCTTTTAATCTGGTGGCCACACTGCACATGGTAGTGCCTATGTATACTTTACCGCAATTGCAGGGAACTTTATATATTCATACAGATGTGTGTGGGTGATGTTTGTCTTTGGCTGATCTCAGTAGGTCTTTGATCTTATTTGTCGGTCTGTAGACAGTGTCAACTCCATGTTAGTGTAGAAGCTTGCCTATCCAGTTGAAAACGTTCCTGATGTAGTGGAGAAAGGCTGTTGCTACTTAGCCGCGTTCCTCTTTTTTAGTTGGCCATCTGGGATGAATTGCACGCTGGATTTCCTTTGTTTGTATCCATTGACCTGGAATGTTGAGTTTAGAGGACTGAGTTCTTCCTTTAAGTATTTCTTGTTGCAGAGCTGGGATGTTCGTTCTGTGAGTGTTTTTATTATTCCTTATTTCTGCCTAGGGTGATGGTTAGAGATTTTATGTAAATATTGATCTGTAGGTGTAGGTTTCCTGTAAATACTGTACTCCAGACCATAGTCTGCTGTTCTCATGACTTCCACGTCTAAGAAGGCCTGAGTATTGCTATCGTCTTTCTCTATGGTGAATTGGATGTTATCATTTAGGCTGTTTAGATGTGTCAGAAACTGATCTAAGGTGTCTTCCCCATGACTCCATACTGCAAAAGTATCATTGACATAGCACAACCAGGTCTTCGGTTTAGGAGATGCCTTGGCATGTGCTGATTGCTCAAACTTTTCCATAAAGAAATTGGCGATCACCAGGCTCAAAGGACTGCCCATAGCAACACCTTTGATCTGTTCATAAAAAGTGTTGTCCCATTGGAAGTATTGGTTGTAAGACAATGGCGGAAAAGCTCCATGATGTCCTTGGAAAATAGTTCTTCTATGTGACTTAAGGCTTCTGCAATTGGTACTTTGATGAACAAAGAGACAACATCAAAGCTTACCAAGCGGTCCCCAGCTTCCAGTCGGATGTCTGAGTATTTTTATGAAGAGCGTTAACGGTTGTTAACGGTCATTGCTTCCACATCCCTCTCTCTCTCTCTCCTTCCACATTCGAACACTGACCAGTGCAGACATCTTACCCTGAAGATGCCAAGCGCAGTATTTGGCAAAACGTAGGTATCTCCAATGCCTTCAAGACCACAGCCTACAAGCCAAAAGAAATAAACATAGTTAATATCATTACTGATCTGTTCCAGCTCCAGAGTGTAGTTGCTCACTCCACCTTTAAGTATGTCTTCCTCAACTTCTACGACCTTGTGGCTATAATTTAGGATCATACGAGGCAGCCTCTCTTCATTTATTCTGCTGACATATTGAAACCATTTATTTCTATATCCTATTATTTTTGTTACTATGCTGTCTATTTGTAGTTCTTTGCAGATATTGTCACTCCTTTTCTTTTCTAACAGAGTATACCCTGCCACATGTCAAAGAAATTTCATTTCTGCTGCTAACAATCTTCTTAGCATGGTTTTATGATGACTTACAGTGACTATAATATGACAATGACTAAATGCATTATACAGGCACATTGCCTATAGCAAAGTTCAGCAAAATATTTTTATGCAATAAACATTCCAATATCTGTAGTTTCAGTAATGAGTTTGTCAGCTCTATAATTTCTCTATACCACAAGTAAACTTTTTATTGTTTTTTTAAATTATGGATTTTGTGTTTGAATTTTCTGGAATTTAAGATTTGTGGAGTTCTACTGTAATTGTAAATAAAATGTAACAATTCTATAGCTTCACTACGTGTAATTTCTGGTTTTCTTTTGTTGTGGCTAGCAAATGGAATTCATCCCTGAGGACACACTATCAGAAATTAAAGAAGAAAACACAGATAATGAGGTAAGTGGTATTCATACCCACTGAATTTTTTAAATTCAATTGGTAGAGTTGTTTTTGTTAATTGCTGCATACATTATTAGTTGAATAATTTCTTTGTATCAAGGCCACAACCCACAAAAATTGGTGAATGCATATGTGAAGAACATTAAGTTTCAACTGATTAAAACAGGATGAATATGCTGTGAATTCTCCAGAATTACTATTTAGTATAACTAACATGGCAAAAATAACTTTCTTACCTAGATCTTAATATGATACCACCTAGAACAGGCACCGGCAGGATTTGCCCGATCTAGCCCTGCTCTGGCTTGCTGTTAGCTTAGTGTCTCAGCACAACTCTCGGGTTACATCAGTGACATTTTTACTAATGACACAACTAACCATGCAGCACGTCAAATTAACCTAAAAGTCTATTAATAGTGAACCAATATTCTACATTTATAGCATTATGAAGTATGTGTATGTAATTACAGACATATTTATTCCAATTTGTCACACTATTTATCACACATAGTTATGTGTTACACTTGCTGCAGAATACTTTCGCTTTGTTTATCTACTTCATGAAGTTAATTATTTTATATCTATATGTACAGTGACTTAATCAGCAAAACATAAAACAGAAATGACTTTTCTACATTTAACTGATGAACTCTTTAACATAACAGGAACAGAATTATATTTCAAAATATAAAAACCCAAGACAGATAATATAATTAGAACAATTAAAGGCCTAACTGATATGTTTGGGGCGATATTTTGTGCTGCCTTGATTCTAAACATTGCATTAAGATTTTCATCAGAGAGGTTACTTTGATGTCCATGTTTTCTCAACTTTAAAACAGAGAAGAGCTGGTCACATTTATAAGTAGCACTGAACATACACAAGATTTTAGCTGCATGATTATGCAGGCATGGAAATAATAAATGAGGAAAAGATTGCTAACAACCAATCAAATCCACTTAGTTATTATATTTGCATTTGAATCCTCTGTAACATTCTAAGTCAATTATTTCTAACTGTAAGTCGGTGGGAACTGAATCAACATTTAGTGTGAACGGTGTAACAAATATGTCAAATGGTGTTTCTAGACCTTGCAAGTCCTGGAAATGTCTTTCAAATTGTTCATGCAATTTAAGAAGAATTTCTGTGTACTCTTGAAAATTATACTGAACTTTATCTTGAAGATAGGGAAGCTTTGGAAAGTGTTGTTATTTTTAAGTTGACGTTTCCAGATACAGAAGTATCATTTTGAAGGCCTTTATTGTATCCTACATTTGAGTTGTTACCTGCCATTTCCCTTGTAGAAATATATTAACTGCATTCAAATGCAAAGTCAAATCAACAAGAAACACAAGTTCACAGTTCTACTTGGATTTCCTTGAACTCAGGAAAAGTCTTGTTTTTCAATCCATGAGTATGGATGATTCTTCAAAAAGTTAAAAAAATCTGTTGAGTACTTTACCCCTGTTTAACCATCTCATCTCACAGTGATAAGGGATATCACCATTGTGCCATTTCATATCTTATAGAAGTGCTTTGAACTGACGGTGGGTGAGGCTACATTGCCTAATGAAGTTTACAGTTTTTATTACAACACTCAAAACAATTGCAAATTTAAGAGTTTGTGCGTACAGATTTCCTTGGTGTAATATGCAGTGAATGAAAATACACTGTATGTCTGAATTGTGGGCCTTACGCTTTTGTCTCAGGCACCCAACTAGACCAATTTTAGGACAAAACCATTGCAGGCATCCCATCTGTAGCAACCGAAAAGAGCAGATCCCAAGGAAGACAAGTTCTCCACACTTTCCTCTAAACATGCTATGATGTCGACACCTGTTGTTATGTCTTTCATCAGAATTACATTTAATGGTTCCTCTGTGATTTCCAATTTGTCGTTTATCCCTATGCACTGTAACATAAACATCATTGCATTCATCCAGAACCAGTGAAAATATACTGAAATCACCACACCTGTTAGCCAGTTGTTTCATAAGATCTTGAGGAAGATAAATCCTGCGGGCCACTGTTCTAGGTGACAAGCAAACTGATGTATGTTTTGCTACTAAATTAGGGCTAAATTCTTCTGCTGGCATAAGGCACTGTTTGATTATATCACTATGTTAAACTCTTCACTTTCTGCGACGAAAGCAAACAGATTCTATAACTGAGCCAAAGAGCTGGCTCATAGTATGTACTTTCCAGTTTGTCTTCCTAGAAATTAAAAACAAAACCTATTTAAGACAAAAAGCAATGCAGTGAAGTTCAGTTATCATCACCGTTGTTGTTATTATTGTTATTATTATTACTGTTATTGTTATTATTACTATCATCACCACCACCACCATTGTTACTGTTGTCATTATTATTGATATTGTTGTTGTTGTTGTTGTTGTTATTATTATTATTATTATTATTATTATTATTATTATTATTATTATTATTATTATTATTATTATTATTATTATTATTATTATTATTATTATTATTATTATTATTATCATTCTTATTATTGTCATTTTATTGTTAGCATTATTTTCATTCAATTAACACAACTCTTTAGTTTACCTGATTTGCTGCAAATCTTTCCTTGAGTTGATTTATTAGCTCTGTGCACACTTCACCAGTACATTCATCATATTGTTTGCTGTGGCACATTGTGTAATTAAGGAAAAATTGAAACTATTAACAGTGAAGCAACAGAATCTAAATTAAAAACAAATTTGAAACTAAAAGCTGCACTTATCTTATTAATATTGCAAGATGGTATAATGCTGTTTAGTCTCAAGCTGTATCCAATTTATTCTCAAAGCTATCCAAACAAATTACCATAGTTACCAATGCTCAACTTAGAAGAAAATTCTGAAAACAAAAACTTATAAACACAATCTACTAGTGGTATTTCAAAATTCATATCGCAGTTCTTGTTTTTTAAAATAAATATCCTTTTCCGAACTATTAAATCTATGGGTCCATTTAATTGTTTTAATAATTTAACTTCTGGATTTATTTCATGATTAAATGACCAAAAATGATCTGCCACAGCTGATTTATCAACTTGTTTATATTTAACATTTCTAAAATGCTCTTTTATTCTTGTTTCTAAATGATATTTAGTTTTACCAATATAAACCCTGTCACAATCCAAACAGCTAAATTGATAAATGCCAAATTTTTTAGAATTTGGAATTTTATCCTTTTTAGAAAAGGTTAGTAAATTTTGTATATTAAACGTATTTTGAGGTATTAAAGTTATTCCATATTCTTTAAAAATGTTTGTAAATTCTTTATTAGCCCACGGATGATAAGTAAACTATTTAAAAATTCAATTATCTTTTGTTTTCTTGAGGGTAGAAACCTCTTTAACAGCTTTTTGATCTTTAAATTTTTCTACCTTTTTATATAAAAAGTCTGTATTAAAACCATTAATTACTGTAGTGTATGTATATTCCGTGTTAAATTTTTCCTTATTAAGGGGTATATTTATCAACTTATAAATTAAACTATTGAAAACAGCAAATTTGTGTCAAAAGGATTAAAACTTTTATTTTTTATATAGTTATCAGTATGAGTAAATTTTCTATAAATGCCAAAATTCAATTTATTGTTGTCTTTTAATTTTTAAGTCTAGGAACGGAAGACATCCATTATTCTCTGCTTCCAAAGTGAATTGTATGGCTTTATCCTCTAAATTTAAAAGTTTTAAAGCACCATTTGTTTGTTTCTCAGGGACAACAGCAAAAAATATCATTCGCATATCCATACTATATTTTAAAAATTAGAGAAAATGATTTTGTAATTTGAATTTGGAAAAAACTCATGAAAAGATTAGCAAGAAAAGGCAAAAGTGCCAAGCCAGAAGTTTGCTGAAAGAAATTACCAATTAAAACTGAAAAAAGTTGATTCAAACAAAGATTTTTAAGTTTTACAAGATCATCTATTAATTCTTTGTGTAATTCTAAAGAATTTTGCCATTTTTTTAAAAAAATCAAAAGCTTTTTCCTAGGAATACTAGGAAATAAAACAGTTACATCATGAATCAAGTTTATCATTATCAGACAATGCTACAAGGGTGGGTCAATAAGTAATGCCTCCTATTTGTTTTCTCTTTTAATTGCCAAGAAAATTGAATCCAATTTACATAGCTTGTAAACTACAACATTGATGATTAATTTGTCACTTTTCAATATAATCTTCATCTTTTTCCACAGTTTTGGTCCACCTTTTAACTAGGGCATATATTCCAGTGTGGTAAAACTCAGGGTCTTGCTTCCTAAGCCATTGACGCACGGACGTTTTCACAGCCTCCTCATCTTCAAAATGAATCCAATGATGAGCTTCCTTTAGTGACCCAAAAGGGGGTGAGGTAAGACTTGCCATCCCAATTTCTCAATTTCTGGAGTGGTGTAACGGCTGGTGTATGGTTTTGCATTGTCATGCAAAAGAACAACATCCGCCATAGTTTTTGTTGGGCAAACTCGGCAAAGACATGCTTTCAGCTTTTTGAGAGTTCTGACATATTGGGCAGAATTTATTGTGCATCTCTGCTCCAAATAATAAATCATAAGCACTCCCTCTGCATCCCAAAACACTGTTGCCATAACTTTCCCTGCCGACCGCTGAGTTTTGCCAATGGTGTTTGCCCTTCAGCTTCGTTACAGTGATGAACCCATCGTCTAACAGTGCTGATATTCACCATTGCATCACCATACACATTTTTTAGCCTTTTGTGAATGCAAATTGGCGTTTCACCTTCCGCAGTCAAAAATTCAATCACAGAATGCTGTCTAATACGAATGTCGATGTCAGCCATTTTGCAAGAGGATGCAGCGCTGCCACCTGTTGACTTCGGAAGTTACTACTGCAGGGGATTGGAGAAGAAGGTTTGAGGAATTGTGCCAAATTCAAATTTTTCACATAACTAACTTATTTAAGGAAAAAAAAAATAGGAGGCATTACTTATTGACCCACCCTCGTATATTGCTTATCTTTTCTACTAATTCAAAAGAATTTTTAATACTTAAACTTCAAACTGATCAAAAGTACTGCATTGTTTATTTACCATTTTGCTAAATTATATATTGGTAAATTTATACTATTTATAATTGATCTCATTTTATTTCCTGGTTTGTGAATTTTGGGGAGTGCGTACAATCTCAGTAAAACAGGATTATTAACTTTTAAAATACGTTTTTCTTTACTAGGTATCATTTTCCCTTCATGAAGAATGTTATTAAAAGTTGAAGTGATTTTAATGGGTTATTATTAATTCTTAAGTAATCCTTACTTTGAAGTAAAAGTTCTACTCTATTAATATAATCAGATTCATCCAAAATTATGATGTTGTTGCCTTTATCAGCTTTAGTATAAATTACATCCTTGTTATTCAGTAATTTAATAATTAATTATCGTGGTTAATTTTAGGGTGATTTTTACTCATATCCTTCAAAATTTTAGTGCATTTCGTTTTTATCAAAGATTTATCTAAAGATATTCATTTTTACAAACAAGAACCGCGTTATGAATTTTGAAATATCACCAATAGATTGTGTTTATAAGTTTTTGTTTTCAGAGGTTGGTGACAAATAGATCTGTTAAGTTGAGCATCGGTACTATGCTAACTTGTTTGGTTAACTTTGTGAATAAGTTGGATGCAACTTGAAACTAGTCAGCATTATACCACCTTGCAATATTAATAAGATAAGTGGAGCTTTAGTTTCTAATTTGTTCTTAATGTACATCGTAATGTCATTTTAAATAAAACCTCTTCAGCTGATTTAATGTTTTACCACATATCAAACACTTCGTGCCTGCTTCTGTAGCAGAAAAAAACAAATCCTCCTACTTAAGCTTAAAAGGAGTACTGGGTTACTTTGCACTACCGCTAACGTCAGCCACATCTTCACCAAGAACATATACTAGGTATTTATTCAGCAGAATGTCTTTGCCCTTGAATGTGCAAACGTGGTGGGGTGAGGAAACTTCTTGGAAAAATGCAAACAGAGTAACAACATCAGTAGTTCAAAACTATTGTCTGCAATGCAGTTGATAAGCAGTACCGTGTTGCTACAATGTTATATCATGTTTCTTGAAACTCCAATAAACACAATTTAGCAATGTTTTTGAATGTAGGATCATAATTATATTCCCAAATGCTGTTGACGGGCCCTTAAACTCCACTCCACCCATAATTGTTTTGTTTGGTGCGGTAATATATTGTATTAGAAATGCCTACTTTGGGTAATATTTTTTGTCCTAGGAAAGAAAGAATAAATCACTTTTGAAGCAGGGTATAACACAACAGAGCGATAGGAGAAAACAATAGAGGGCTTTGTCAGGTTCACTTGTGTCAATCACAAGGTCATAGCTCAGTTCCTGAACCGCATTGCTGTGCCAAACATTGAACTGCCACTGCTGTGACGTGATTGCTAGCTGCCCAGCAAGGAAGCTCTCAGCTCCGTCTACTACCCACTGCTCTAAGTAGTATACCTGCCAGTGCCTGACCTAGAAGCATGTAGAATACAAATGGGAGAGCAGCTAAAGGATTCTTGATTGTTAAGCCTCTTTTCACCATTATTGAATTAACTGGCCCTCACTCAGTATGCAGATACAGAGTCTATATTTTAGGACAAGGTTTATTGCATTCACATCAATGTAGAAAAGTTTGCATGTATCATTATTACTTAACCCATTTTAATCTCAGATTTAATCCCCTTTACGAAAGCATGTACAAATGGTGCATGCTATTTAGATTGTTTCTTCGTTGGCAATATATTGAAGTTCTTTTTCTAGTAGTGTTAGTTGTAGACATGTTATTGTCATTTTATCATTCTAGGTTTCTAGAAATGAATGAAGATGTTCACCTATTCATCAGCTCTGGACCAGAATTGAAGTATTAAGATGAAAATTTCAAATTCAAAAACTTGTCCCCAGCATCATAATGTAACTTAGAACAATAAGGAGGCCTAGGCCTGTGAAATATTGGGAAACTAATGTTTAGTGCAGCATATTGAGTAGATGAACGCTGAACCTACCATACAAAAGGTTGTCAGATGTGAACTCTACAGAAAAAGCAGTCTAGCAAAACAGTCAGGAAGGTTGTACGATTGTTTTCTTTCTTTTAGTGTAACTGCACCACTCCATGTAGTAAAAATAAGGGTCATTGGATTATTTTGTCTGCTTTACACTTACGATATGATGTTCAATCATGAATAAACATGTTATTAAGGTACAGAATTGCATTGGTATTATAAACTGCTGCAAGAATCAGAACAATTTGCCTCATATATCATTATATAGACCAGGCATGGGCACGAGAGGAGAGGCAGTGATTGAACTTGCCTCACTCACCCCACATTCTCTTGCTGAGTGACAAAATTGTTTTGACAAAACACTTGCAGTGGTGACTTTGTTGCACCTGCATGCTAGTAATAATTTCTGCACTGCTAACTATTTTGTTTTATTAAACATATTTTGTACACAATAATTATTACAGCCACCTACTGTGGTTAGGCAAATTACATAATCTTCAAGTTTATAACCTTCCTTTATCTTATACATGTAATATTCTTATGCTGCCTTATGATTAACATATTAAATTGTTTCTCTTGCGCAATAAGTAAAGCACTAAAGTTCCATTGCTATTTAGACATAAAAATATTTTTAAACAATTTGATCAACACAAATTGTTTAATGTATAAACTTAGACTTTCACGATTGGTGTCCTGACTATTAGCTAGGTTTATCTCTTCCAGGCTTCTAGGCCATGTTCAAGAAGGCATTGAAGATACTGATAAGATAATAAAAACACTCACAGAACAAGCATCCCAGCTCACCAACAAGAAATACTTAAAGGAAGAACTCAGTCACCTAAACTCAACATTCCAGGCCAATGGATACACACAAAAGGAAATCTGGCATGTAATTCATCCCAGGCAGCCAACTAATAAGGAGGAACATGGCAATGTATAGCAACAGCCTTTCTCCCCTAAATTAGTAGCATCTCCGACCAGATAGGCAAGCTTCTGCACTCACATGAAGTTGACACTGTCTACAGACCGGCAAATAAGATCAAAGATTTACTGAGATCAGCCAAAGACAAATACCACCCACACACATCTGCAGGTGTATATAAAGTTCCCTGTAATTGCAGGAAAGTATACATAGGCACTGCTATGTGCAATGTGGCCACCAGATTAAAAGAACATGAGCGTCACACCAGATTGGGGCAAACAGAAAAATCGTCTGTGGCACAGCATGGCTTATTATTCGACCATGAGGTCAACTTTAAAGAAACCCAAGTCCTGTCCTCTACAGTCAACTACTATGCCCAACTACAGAGGGAAACCATAGAAATCTACAAACACAGAGACAATTTCAACCGAAAAGAAGAAGCGCTCCATGTAGAGAAAGCATGGATACCCATCTTAGATAACCTTTTAGGCATGCACAACAGCTGTAATAAAACCCCTCCTACACCCGGCCCGCCAATCATTGATGCTAGCCAATCACCATCTTAGCCAGTGCAACAAGCCCTATCCACTCCCACTATATAAGGGTGCCAACTGTCATTGCTTTTGCATTCAAACTCTTACCAGCACAGATAATGGTTCATCTTACCCTGAAGATGCCAACTGCAGTACTTGGCAAAACATCGGTATCTTTAATGCCTTCTAGACCACAGCCTACAAGCCAGGAAGAGATAAACCTAGTTAATAGAGTGTTTAGTTTTAAACTTAGTATTGTGTTCAAACTTTGAAACACAAAATACAATAGTTTGTATTAAATAAACTAATAAGAAACTAAATCCCTAAAAAGTAGAGTCATATCATCCCTTTATGTGTTTATAAATACAAGTGTTAAAAAGTACCTTTTAAGATAGTAAATAAATACCTGTAAGTTCACCAAAGTTTGATTTATGCTTCTGATCAAAGTGACATTTGATATTGTAATGCTTTATATTTACAAATTGAAAACCACACATTAAACAGTAAACTTTCCTGTTTTAAAACAAATTCTTTCTAACACTCTTCATGAAACAGCCATACTCGTCACTGAATGAGGTACATCGGAACGTGAACAGCAGTGAAGGGGAGGTATGGCCGGTGTAGTGAGGTGAGAACGCGAGTGCCCTAGTTGAGCTGATTTTTCTCATGCCTGATATAGACTTTCTATGTGTAAATTAGTTATTGCAAATCTGATAGTAATGATTAGACTATCAAACTGTATTATTACACAGTAATGATTCCTTTAGCCTTTACAATTACTGTGGTAGGTATCTGATTTCATATGATTTCACCTTAAACAAAATTAGCACAGCTATAGCCAGAGTTTAGAGAGCTGAAGAAATGTAAATATGTTTCAGTTGCCGAATTAAGTTGTGAAAAAGTTGCCATATGTTGTAAGTTACTTATAAGTTTCAATAATCTGGAAAAAGTTCACATACTAACGGGTGATTCAAAAGATTCTGAACCGGCTGTGTTGTGTTTTACCTGCACACCTCCTCGGCGCTTGTTGCCAACTGCCGCTGTCAAAGGACAGCACGGATGAAACAATACAACACTTTTAAGAGCTTTCTTACCAAACTTATTAAAGGAGATGCTGAAACTGGCCACTGTCGTCCATACATTTTTGGCACCTCTTTAGGAAACTATCCATCACTCGCCATAGTTCATGTTGAGAAATGCCTGGCAATTTCCTCGGGGATATTTTGTTTTAAAACTTCCAAGATATGTGGGTTTCTCTTGTACACTTTATGCTTTAAGTTATCCCAGAGATAGAATTAGCAGATCACCTGGAAATCTTTCTACAAATTGCACTTTCACTTTGCCGAGTTGAGTTAGCACATATGAATCATAAATACATGCTATGCAGTGGAAAACAAATACTGAGCCATAATAAACCTTGTGACTAAGTACAGGACTAAATAATAGAGCACACTGGTAATAACTCAACCATACAGTAGTGCGTCAGCTCAAGACTGCATTTTCAGAGTAGAGAAAAACAAGTCAACCTGGTGTACATCAGCTTGCTGATATCATGTTTCTGTAAGTGCAGTGGAAAAGCACCGCACAGTAGTTCTTATGTTTTTGGGTCTCTCTCTGTAATAGCAAAGATCTTGACAGACCCTCTTCATTATCGCAAAGTCTGTGCAAGATGGGTTCCATGTTTCCTGTGTGATGTCCTCAAGCAGCAATGGAGGGATTCAGCCAGAATGTTTCTGGAAATGCATCAGAGAGAGGGAGATCTGCTCTTGAAACAGCTTGACACTGGGGATGAGATCTGGGTCCATCATTAGACTCCTTAGACAAAATATCAGAGCATGGTGTGGAAGAAATCTGACGAAAGTGCCCCAAATAAGGCAAAGGTCATACATTCAGCAGGGAAGATTATGGTAACCATCTTTTGGTTAAGGGGTTTTACTCTTTCACTACCCGCCTCATAACACCATAATGAATGCAGAAAGATTAATAAAGGCTAGAAGTGTGCGTTTTTCCATAGGTATACTGCACATGGACTTTACTGTTATCACTCGCACATATAAACAACTGCTGGTAGGTACAGCGTGACCATGAAAACTGCCTCACTGCAGCACAACCTACAAGCATCATAAACTATGCATTCTGGAATTGCACTTAAATGCTTATACATACTGCTATTTATTAACTATAATATCGTCACAGAGTGCATTACGCTGGGTTACAATGTACATCCGTAAATTATTAAATGTGAAATTTCAATGCCTATCACTGACATATCACTATAACTCTATTCTGACACACTTTTTATCTGAGCCACCAAAACCCTGAACACTGACCAAGCGATGAATTTCTCTTCTGATTTCTATATTGTCCCCAAGACTAAACAAATAAAGTAGATCATTAATTATCCAAAACAATAGTGAGTTGGCAATGTTTGTATACCGATTCTTTCGTTAACCGAACATTAAAGTGAAAAAAATAAGATTGTTTTGGAGGTTTGCAGGAGAAATAAGACTCAATAAATCATTTTGTCCTTTACTGAAATAATTTGCTAACCACTGCCTATGTGCTCAAATTTGATATGAGAGGTTGAATTGCCAAGACATTTTAATCTGGGTGAGATTGGTTGAAAATAACTTACAATCAAATTTTAAATTTGTCAGTGTTTTAAATTAGGCATAAGGTTTCAATTCCACACATGTAGCTTGTAAGTATGAACTTTAAGAAGGCTCTTGATACCAATTAGATGAAACAGTTTCAAGCAATAAAAAATTCATTCAGTGGATTGAATAGTCTTTAGTGAAGCATGATCATCCATTTTAAAATGGTAAATGCCATTTTTATTATTTATTGAAGCATTAAGAAAACAAGTACATTAAGTTGCCAATCAAAACTTGCTCTCCCTTTTCGTTCAGATTGGCAGCAATGTACCTTCACTTTAATTGTCTTGAACTCTGAACGTGTGTTGAAGTATTTATGGAATGCTTTGTATTTAAAGCAATGTCACTGTTAATAGTAAGCCATTTTTGCTTTATCTTCTCTTCTCTAAACCTCCACAGATTCTAAAGTAAGAACAAATAATACTAAGATAAGTGAAGTTTTTAGTTTCTAATTTGTTCTTACTTTAGAATCTTGTTGCTTCACTGTTAATAGCTTCAATTTTTCCTTATTTAACTCCACAGATTGCTTAAGACATGCATGTTTTGGTATCTGTTTCCAACAGTGCAATATTCTGTGTACCTACTAATCCTGACAATTACTAATTACATCAGAAGTTTGTTGAAACATAAAGTAGTAATCTTTACTTGCTTCATGCTGATACATCAATTTGAAGCAGTATTACTTCTCGTTGAGGTGAACCCCAAAGCAGGATCACACAATCAAACTATTTGAATCAATATTGCTCTCTGTCGCTTAACAATATTTAGAAGCTCCTTTGAATCTGCCCTTTTGCTGTTGTCAGAAGCGATGAAGATTCTTCCTCTGGGTTTGCAAGAGTGGCTTTGAAAGGATGATAGAGATTTTTTAATATAACAGCTTTTAATGAAGAATCAATTTTTTTACTCTTTTCATTGTATATATTGGCGACCAATATGTGTATTCTCCTATAATTAACCAACCAATCAATACTATTTGGAGACACAACTAAACTTTAAGATGCTCACTTTATGTCTGTTACTTTTTAAGTAATTGATGTGAAAACAAAATGTACATCTGTACCCTTCGACAGACTGTTAACCAACGTTCGTTGCTCTCCAAAGAGAAACCAAGCCACACAATGAAATCTGTTGGTTTCCCCCCTTTTGTTTGTTTTCTCTATATATTTATTGTTATTTATTTAAAATTATTACGAAAGTTATTATTATCATTATTTTAAATGCTTAATTTCTTTTTTTAAGTAATTAATCTTTTTAAAGTATCAATAAATTTCGGTATCAAAATGCCGCCGTTATATTTTTCTTTATTCTATAACAAAAGAATGTATAAGTTTTGCCCTAATGAAAATGTTCAATTTTAAGAGGTAGAATCGCAATTGAAAAATTCAATGCCATAGCTGGGATTTGTACCACAGACCTTCCACTTGCTGTACGGTTGCTCTAACCACTAAGCTACTATGATAACCTGCCAGAATGACATTGAATTCTCCAACTGATTCGTATTTCTCCCGGTAGACCACATCAGAGACAAGTACCCCAAGAGAGACTTGCGATCGTAGTAAGTACTCTATGTCCCGGGATTAAATAACATTTAGATGGTAATTATTTATTTATGCCAACAAACTTAATGCTTGTGTTTTTAAATACACAAGCCGTGTGTGAGCAATGTTTGAGGGGTAGAATCTGCCTAGGCCTCACTGTAGTACAATGCCGCACAGCAGCAGTCATCTGTGCCACACAACGCAAATGCACCAATCAAAGCTATGGATAACATGACTCCACAACATCGTATCCATCTCCCAGCGAGAAATTGAGGGCATATGAGATGCCGTACAAGATTTCCAGTGCAGTGGAAGTCCTGAACATGACAAGCAAGCTGACCTCACTGGAGAACCTGCTTTAAGAAACCAAGGACTGCAGCAAAAGTATCCACAAGTGAAGCTATCCACCATCCACTCTACATTGACACAGTAGCAACAGATGTACAGGCATCAGCCGCTTCAGTCACTGCAACAATGAAACTCCTTTACCCAGGTGAACCAATACCTTGAAACCATGAGCTGCCCCTCTATTTGTAGTGAATACCAACTGCAAACAACTCTGTGTCTTTATGAAACAGCAAGCTACACATCCGAAACTGCTGAAGTCTTTGATGGCCCTCACTCAGAAAAAAAAAGTAAGCTGTAAGCACTCTATCTTCAGTTGAATTTTCAATTATGAATATTTAATTTTAAAAATGCTGACCTCAGTGGTGGTTCCTGGGTGATCGGATACTCCTAACTGCACACCCACCAATTTTTTCCTTATGTGGATGTGTATTTACCTCTATAGACATGCATTTAAGAAAGTCGGATGTCCAACTTTCTTCCATATGAATTTTCTCGTTTAATTTTCCCGCGCTCTCTTTATCAAATGACAGCAAATTAAATGCAGTAGCGGGAAATTTGAATGTATAAAAGTGTGGAAATGAATAACATAGCAAAACTGAAGGAGATAAATCTTATCCTTAGAAGAGAAGCTGCTTTTCGTGCTTATTATTTGCGAATGAGAGAAGTAGTATCTGGACAAATAGTAGTTGTGCTATTGGGCACTTAAAACAAAAAATAGCGAAACATGAGAGCTCAATTGGCCATATGAATTGCGAATTAGAAATGTGTGTCGTGTGTCAGAGAAAGAAAGAGAGTAAAGATGGATACAACACACCCACTGCGACAAGTCACGAGCAGCCACTGCTTAGCAGTTACCTTCACTTTACATAGTTACACAAGTTTATAACACACACATGCATGCCAATACTGCAATTAGTTTCTGAAAAAGTTTCCTTCACTTTATTGCGATCCTTCGTGCACAGCCATTCTGGTAGCTTACGGTATGGACGAAGAAGCTGCTTATGGGATCACCCAACAGTTTTTACGTTTTTCTGCTCAGTCAGTTCATAGGTATCTGTGCAAAATTTCCTCGAGATGCCATAAGATCCTCCATATAAATTTACATTCGGAGACATTCCTTCCTCAAGGCATTTGATTTTTGCTTATCCTTCACAAGGTCCCACCTTTTTAATTTTCTCTTCTGGTGCTGTTCCTTCCATTTCCGCATCTTGGCTTCCATTCTTAATTTTGCTTTCTTGAGTATTTCTACCTCCGACGGCCCCGGTGTACCTTCATGGGAGATCACTTCGGGGATGTCCTTTCGTTATTGTCAAGAAATAGGTTTCCCATCATTTCAATGGGTTTAAATCCAGTTGTGAGATTAACAAAATAATGTATAATATTCTCGATAGTCCCTATGAAGTCAAACCAGCTCGCGTGTTACTGATTACAAAGTAATCTTAGAAATACAGTGACTTCACAAATAACTCGCTTGCAGGAGTTGGTTTGAGGATGATAACGCGAGCAAGGGTATAACTATTTGATTTTCCCGTAGGACGTTCACGAACTTTTTGCTCGTGAATATCGAAGCGTTGTCCATCATACTGGCCTCCATTTTGCACATCTCTGGCACATAGTGGTTCAACATTTTATATAGGCACGAGGTACTAGTCATGTTCCTCACACGATAAATTTTAACAAACTTGGTGAACACATCCAGCATGACTATAACGTATTTGAAGCCGAACATTCCCGAGGGCATTTCACCGTGGCAGTCCATCATCACTAATTCCCTGGATTTGTCCCTCAACATGGTGTGTGTTTGGTAAGTCATAGGCGACGTTTAAGGGCTTCATTCTCTGGCAAACATCGCATGCGGCAATTTTATTATCTTCCTCACTTTACACCTCAATCGCAGGATATATAACCTTTTGGCATCATAAGTGAAGTTCGATCGGTGCCCGAATGAAATCGAGATAGGTGATAAGCTTCTATAAGTTTTCGTTCAAGGACTTTTGGTACGAAGTTCCTTCAGTGTTGCATTTCTTCCACCTAACATACAGCAAATTTCGTCCTGTCCTGGGGTTCGCTTTATGTCGTTCGAAATTTCGGGGACTCTTTGTATAAATTCTAATGATTTGGCAGCTACTTAATATTTTTGAAATCAGATGTCTGGTTCTTATCCATGCGTATTTCTATACACAGAGTGATTTCCTTCTTCCCTCTCTTGTTACAATCCAGTACTTTCGGATCGTGTTTCAATCTAGAGAGCAGGTCGCTAAAAATATTCTCTTCGCCTGGAATGTACTTGATTTCCATGTCAAAAGAGAGAATTTCGTGAATATAGCGAGATATCTGAGTGCTGGTTAACTTGCACTTTTGCATGAACGACTGTAATCTTTTGCCAGCAGACGCACTGCTTAAACTTCTGAAGCGAGTACATAATATACAGCTGCTACTTCCATTTGAGTCACACACACGTTTCGTTCGGGCGGGGTTAGACCACCTGAGGCCTTTCGTATCACATGGAAGTCCCCATTCTCCTCCCTCTGTCCTAATAAGCAACCATAACCCCGGCCTGAGGCCTCACATAAATTTCATAGGCAATCCGTCTCTGGGCCTCTCTAATAGAATATATTTACCAAACAAACCTTTGACTTTTTCAAAAGCCTCTTGGTGTTTTTCTACCAGCACCATTTTGTCCCCCTCTTCAACAGGTCTCGGATTGGTGCTCTCTCTCTCTCTCTATGGCTTAGCGAGGGATAAACTTGCTCTGAAAGTTTAGAACACCGAGTAAAGAACACACTTATTTTACGTTCTTAGGAGGTGGAATCTTTTGTATAGACACAATGCGAAACGGGTTAGGTGCTGAAACTACAATCTGAAGCTTTCCTGGTGACGAACATATTCAAGATGTTATCATCATCATCATCATCATTGGTCATTCATCCTCCTGATGATGGGAGAGATGCACACTCCCGCAACGTCGATGGCTCTTCATCGCTACACCTGGCTCGAAGCTTGAGAACATCTTGAATGTGGGTTAGGTGCGATTATTTCTAATTACGTACCCCAGAAAACATAAAACTGGGATTTTCGTAGGTTTATAGTCATGTTACATTCACGTAACCTTGATAGTATATAATTAATGTGTTATATATGTTCTCTGAAATCCTTGTCCACTATTAAAAATCCTCCAGATATTTAACAAAGAATTCGTCTGCTGTCTTAAAAACATTGGATCTATAACGCACAAAAATCCATTTCCAGGGATCATTAATGTGAGTGTCGGCAGACTTTTTTCCAGGGGGGGGGGGGGGAGGGCATATGTTGGAAATTTGCAATAATATTATATATCATTATTTTACTGTAAAAATTTATATTTGTTGCAGATAACCGTATTGATTTGTCCTAAATAAAAATTGTTCTTTAGATCAAGATTAAAAGTATAGTTAAATAGTCAGTAACTGGCTGCACATTAAGTTCACCAACTTCCAAGGGGGGGGGGGGCCGCGACCCTCCCTTGCCCCCGTTTCGCGACGCCCACGGTCATTAACCCCAAAGACACATAGATTGAATTCCCATATTTTTCCCCGGTGGAAGATGGAAGAAGCTCGATAGGGGTTTTACCTCTTTTTCTAGCTCAATTTGCCATTACGAGGAAACAAGGTCATTAGTGGTCAGAAATTTTCCCTTATTTATCTTCGATTGGAGGACTTCTATACTTTCATGTTGAAAACGGTCTGCTACGATGTGGCGGTTCAAATGTCTCGCATCAATCGTCATTCGGAGTTCATTGCTTTGCTTTCCAACAGACGGAGTTGATATGGATTGACTGGGAGGGCCCTGTAATACCACCATTGTACATCTTAGTGATGACTTCATCCGCTTTTGCTCTCAGCGCGATAGGCAACGGTCTATATCGATGCGTAGAAGGCTTGAGGTCGTTCATCTTAAAGCTATGTTTATAAACATTGCATTTGCCAGGTTTGTCGGGAAAAACTTTTTCGTTTATCTTCAGAACGGTCAATAACTCATGTTTCTGTGACTCAGTCAGGCTGTGAACATTACCAATCTTATCCCCCAAACTTTCGGACCTGCACACCACATTAACGGCAGTTTTTTTTTTTTCATGGTCCGTCTTTCAGTTTGCAGCAGGTAAATGTGTGGATCAGGTCCAGTTTCAACCATTTGAACAAAGAAAGATTCGTTTGTTAATGCTATTTCTTCAGCCGTTCTTGCAATTTCCTGTTCACTTTGTGCCAACATAAAGGCTGTACTATGTTCTATATTGTCTTTATTTTTCAAAGCAAATGTTTGCTGCCAATTCATACAGGATGTCACTTATGAGGCTGGGCACAATGAGGAAAATGTACTTGAATTCTGTGTTTCCATTTTAAAACTTAAACACGTGCAGTTTTATTCTCTGAACTGCTTCATTTACTGCCACCCGACAAACTGGATTCTTAGCCGACAATGTCATGAGCTTCAATTTTGGCTTGTGAGGTGGTCGTAGATCTTATCGCTACAAACGCTTATACTCGCGCCAGAATGTATATAAGCCTCGTACTTTCTTTTAGGAATTTCAATGTGTATTTTGGGCGATTCATTTATTTCATGTTCTGAACTATGACGAAGGGTTGCTAGCATTTCTCCTGTTTCCAAAGTTTCAAATTCAGGTTCGTTTAGTGTGACGCCATGAAAATCAATCGTATAATTGGAGGCTTTCCGGAGTAAAAGTACAGTCTCAAGCCACTTTCAATGACGAATATGAAGGGGTACATCTCTAAAAATACAGGTTAAATTTTCTCTAGTACATGAAGATAAATATGTCTATTTAACCGAGGGGACAGCAATATGGACCAATGACATGGTCTCAAATGTTTCCAACCCATTGTTCACTGAAAACGCCTGCTGGTGACTTCTCCACGACAGCATGTGGATTGACATAGTCCACACATGGCTGTTTCTTGAATTGAGAACTGGACACCGCTTCAGCAGTAAACACTGATGAAAAGAAATCAGGCTGCTGGAGTAAAGTCCAATTACAACATTGTAGCCGAGGGGCACAGTCTTTCGGTCTTAGTGCTCGCACCTTCTGACTGTGAAATGGGTGAAGTATAAGTTCTTCATGTATGACTTGCCATACGCTAACATGGTTATAATCTTCGCAAAAATTAAAGGCACATGGAGGCGGGCCGTACTGCAGACTCCAGCGAATCCTAAGCTTGCCCCTCCCACCAGCGCTGCCGAATGTGGTACACGCATCTCACACGCCTTATGAACAGAACCTCTGCCGGTACACGCACTACGCTTGGCAACAGCGCTCTGCTTGAGCATTGGCCAGCGTTCACATGCCTTTAACTTTTGCAAGCAGTATAGTGCTCAGTGCTTGTGCAAAAGCGGGTGTACTGGTAGACGGCTCTTCTGCAATGCTTTGCAGAATATTCTCTTAAATTGCACTGTGCGGCGAGTTTGTGTAACACCGTATTGCCCATTGTGATCTGGAAAGTCCCCCCCCCCCCTCTCTCTGGCTAACGTCTATTGATGGATGATAGATGATGTGATGTGGTTGAGGCCTATCGGGATACCGTTCCCTGTACAGTGCTGCAGTAACTAACCCATTACTTCTTGTTTCGCATTGGTGCATATCTCCAAGTTAAGAAAAGCTGTACAGGCTCTCCACGTTGTCCCATAGTCTTCAGCATACTAGATACTAACTGCAGTGCCCCGAATCTCGTAAATTATAGTAGTGTTATTGTACTAGCCAATGAGAATGTATCCTGAGTTACGAATCACGGCAATTCTTCGTATGGAATTCACGTATTAAAAAAAAGGGGGGGGGGGGAAGAAAAGAAATTATGTGTTGCACTCACATGTCTTTCTCCACTCTCGTACTATTCTTACAAACTCTTTTTCCTATATCTTCGTGTTAGTTGAGATAAACATTTGCAGAAATTATCGTATTGCTCGTTTTCTTGCACGTGCAACGGGGATATGGGAATACAGTAGCCTTTGAGTGATAGTCAAATATTTAAAACTTTGAGATTCCATTCTCTTTGCACGGTTAACATATAAAAAATGTACAACGATGTTGCATTTGACGAAATTTAGTTTTCCGAAACTGACACACACAAGGAATATCTCCGAAATGGATCACAAAAAAAATTTACTTAGACATAAATTGTGTTTTAGCAGTATCTATCTACATTTTTTGTGTAGTAAGATTTAGTTTATCTCTTACGGTTTACCAGATATGCAAGTCTTCCAGAGTAAATAGGACTTCATGGGCCATAGTCAGAAAATTCAAGATATATATTTCATTTTTCACAAAAATATCTCAAACATATGGCATTTTAATTAAAATGTTACAGCCATTTTCAAGAAAATAAAAAATTTCGAAAAATTTTCCATGTAAAGGAAGGTTTAGGGTGGAGCAATTTTCTTCAAAATCTTTGTGTCGCATCCTTCAAAGACATTAAACTTAAACACCAACTTTGGTTTTTAACGGAATTTTCGTTTTTTGGGTTATGCTGTCCACAGACTGACAGAAACACACACGGCAATAAGATAATTTGATGAATGTTTATTTTTACTAACAAGAAGATATAGGAATAAGAGTTTGTTAAAAATGGTTAGTACAAGAGTAGAGTCATGTGAGTGCAACACATCAGATTTTTTTTTATATTCAGATGGCCTCAAAACTTATCCAGTGAAATCTAGTATCAAATTGCAAGGGGAACGCAATACTTCAACCTATTAAACATAATGCAGAGGAGGTAAAAATAATTAAGTATAAACAAAGTAAAAGTGACAGCAGAGTACAACCAAACTTCGTATTCAGGAGGCACTCAGGTTGAAATATCTGATTTTTTTTCAATTTTCCTTTATTTTATATGAATATCCTTTCATCTGGTTATGGTTTTGCAAAAGCATTTTTCTTAATTCTGTCAATTTAGATTTGAATCTTATTTCAACTCAACTCTCAGAATAAACATCCTAATTTTGACAACTTCCTTGGTGGAGCAGTATTGCTCATTGTTATAGCAAATATCCATTTTGTGAGCAATTTTTTTTTGGTAGTGTTTAACACCTGGTTTTATACTATGGCACCGCAGGCGGTGACACAGATGATACATGGGATGAAGATGGAGCACCGGTGGAATGAGATGGCAGGGGAAACCCACCTCAGTGTCGCTTTGTCAACCACAAATCTCACATGTAGTTGCCTGGGATCGAACCCAGGCTGCTTTGGTGAGAAGTGAATGGTCTAACCACTCGACTATAGCGGGGCCTATTGAGCAATTTGTGCAATATGATCATATAATGTCTATATAAAATCAAGTATCCATCTTATGAAATGTTAATACACTTAGAAAATATATTCGCAGGACATAAGGTACAGAAGAGCCGAAAATTGTAGGGAGATATTAACAGTGCTTTTATGCAATGACCTAGAAACCCCTCATTTTAATCAAATGTTATTAATTTAAGAAACAAAAACATTAACCAAAAGCTTCTATAGTAAAAACATAGATCTCACTGATATATACACATTTATTTTTGCATTAATAGTTTAAAAAATAATTGTTGCTATAATTTTGTATATATCCAGACTGCATTTGAAACAGGTACTTGAAAATTATCACAATTCACTCACATCAAGATTGTATATAACAAATTTGCTTAGCTAACATATGAAGTGTCTCAGTCTTCTTATGAAAACTGTGGTTTAAGTAACTTAAACCACATTTGTGCAGATATTTATTATGATGAAGTTAAAACTGGGTATGAAAATAAGCTTATAATTAACATTCCTTAGAATCTGTTTGTATATTAGCATAGGCAGTTTTGTGACGGTTACCATATTTCTATCTAATTTTTATTTGTTTTAGTACAAGTATAGACTTTTTTTATAATATGCACATTGTCTCAGGTAATGCAGGTTCACAAACAAACTTTATTTGGAATTTGTTCAGACAGGAAATCTTCAAAGGGTCTTTAGATTTTACAATCAAGCTTGTATTTAGCAAAGAAACAGTTCCTGGTTTTTGCAAAGCGCTTTTCTACTGGACTTCAGACCAAAGCAGATGATAATCTAAATGCATAAGGGATATACAATGGATGTTGTGGTGGTTAAATCTTTCATAATTCTTAGGGATTTTTTTTCTCCCATGGATGCTTAAGCAGTATGGGATCTTGCCTGTTTGAATGTAAGAGAACACTAATTGTGGTTAACTAGTTAATGCAAGGTACCCCTGTGTAAAAATTCATGAATTTATTCTAGTTGTTAAGGATAAGGATCTCTATGTACCCCTTCCCAATTGGAACAACTCGCATTGAATCACACTTCCAAAATTCCATCAGACACACATTATTCTGGAATTGAACATAGCTTAACAATGGCAGGAATTGAACCTCAGTTTTGAGGTGTCAGTATTGCAATCATGTATCCATTTTTCATGCAGATGACGACTCTTCTAATAAATTCATGATATACAGGATTAGCAATAAGATGGCGAGTACAGCGTTGAATCAGTTCAGGTGCCAAATCATTACACAGTCTGCAATTTTTGGATGATTCGCTAAGTTTCTTAATATGGTGATGTATCTTTAGAATTAGGTACCAAGTTAATCTGACATTCCATGACTACTACATACAGATTTTCTTACAGCACTCTGTATGCTCAATTCTTTATGCTTTAGTCTTCCAGGGTGTGGTAACTCTGTAGTGTTTCCTTCAGCATAAATGTTGGAACAATTTGTTGAGCCACATGCTTAATAACATTATCCTCTATCTGCATTTCATGTATTGTTTATGCTGTGGCAGAACAATTAATAATCTGTTATTGTTGCTAATGCTCTTCTAATTGGATTTTCTCCATTTTGCTATGGGCTTCCCAACAATATTTACATAGCTGAATTGGAACACTGGCACTAATTTCTGAGATTGTGATACATTGGAATAGATGATCTCTATTCATTACTGTCTATGGGTTGTTGCACAGAATGCATCTTGGAGAATTGAAGATACTGATCTTGAACAGGTGGGTTCATAGAGTCACGTCCAGTCATTAAGCAAAAAAAGGGCTCTTGCTGAGCTTCTTGGAGATTCTGGTATGGCATTGGTATTTTCCAAGAGTGTTTTTCATGATTTATTTGTAGTCTTTTCATGATAATTATGTTGCCAATGTGTATGGATTTCTGAGTTAATATATAATGTTGATGTATTGTAAGAAATTTTAGTTGAATTCATTTGTTTTATATTTGTTGAATTTATTGTTTCCAATATGGTGTAGAAGAATTTTAACCTAAGACCTTAGTACCTCCAGCTTAAGACTATGTATTGGCAGATGCCCAAAATACACACTACACTAACCAGAGTACCCTGCTGGCACTGCCAAACAAAAGAAAACAACTGAAATCTTACAAAACTGCATTACTTATTATTACGGACATCAGCAAGATACTTGTTTACGCATGGTGATAGCAGGAACTATACATATACAGGAACTATGCATCATGGCTGCAGCTGCATATTAAGTTGTTAATCTAGTTCTGAACTGTGGTGAGCACATTGGTGCAGTGTAGCCTCATATCACAAAGTGGGTGTCTCAAATAGCAGTTTTTAAACATGAAAACTCTGAAAAAGTCACCACAGAGAGTTTTAAACTCTCAAAGCAGAAATATTATTCACAATTTTTCCAGCTGTGCATGGAGGAAAAGAAAAACAGCCTATTCCTTCTTTACAAAGAGCAGTAGCTAGAATGACTACGGCAGTAAGTAAAAGTGAAATCACAGTAGAAGGGATCACTAAAGAATTTGAAAAAGCTAGTATTTCAGGTACACGAGTTACTACTCCAGGAAAACAATGGAATTGGAAAAAGAGGTTTGAAATGGACGATAATGGTGCATACTGGCAGTGAGATGGCTTTCATCACAGAAGCAGAATTATCTGCGACTGCAAATCCACAGCACAGGATTGCCACAGTGAGATGAACAAGAACTACGAAAAATGGCTCATGGAAAGACTTATACCAAACCTCCCACCCAATAGCATTCTTATACTCGATAATGCACCTCACCACACTGTACATGAAAACAAAGGTCCAACAATGGTGTTAGGAAAGAACAGATTGTTGAATGGTTGGAGGATAATGGTTTGAATTTCAAAGACCAGAAAGGAGATGTTGGAAATTGTCAAAGCAAGAAAACCACCTCCAGTGTATACCACAGATGAACTTTTGAAAGACCATGGGTTTGAAGTCCTCAGATTGTCGCCTGTGATCTAAACCCCGTTGAATTAATATGGAATATAATGAAGCAAAACAATAGCAGAAAAAATGTGTTCCATTACTTTAAACACACTTAAGGACTAACCAGACAGTGTTTAAATTATATCACTGAAGAAGACTGGAAAAACGCTTGCATCAAAGTGAAATCCATAGAACAAGAATACTGGCATTGAGATGCCTTAATGGAGATAGAGACAGAGAATAGTAATCAATATGGGTTTGGATAGAAGTGATGAAGAAGCACATGCTTTGGTCAGTTTTGTGGATTCCAGGGATGACAACAGCAGTTCTACAGATACAGCAATGATGAAGGCATAGCAGCTGATATCCATCCTTTAGATGACAGTGCTACAGATGGAAACTCTACAGATACAGCAAGTCAGATGGATATGCAGGAATCAGAATCTCCACTTCAGAATTAAGTCAAATTTTGTTCTGCTCCTTCATGTTGCATATTTTTCTGCTTTCAATAGTGTACATATTTTTGTGGCATGCTCTTCCCTCGTGGTCATCAACAGAAAAGTGTAAACAGATAGCACCACCTCCAGCATGAGGTATCTTGCCAAATGTCCTGGGTAATATACAACAAAAATTGCAATCACTATTTAGGTAGATTTAATTTACCAGCCAAAATATGCATTGCTTTATTAGGAAAATTAGTTCTATTTCATTGCAATGAAATACATTCTATGAGACATGAAATGTGCTAAATATAAAAGAATATGTAGTGAAAAATGTATTATATTATGCACTACAATAATTGCTGTACAAGAAATACATTTGTGCCTATACAGTCTTGAAGAGCATGAGATAATTGTTCCTTTTGTGCACTCTTTTCTTTAATGTAGGTATGATCTTCAAGTGAAAAATTAATTAGGCTACCACACTGAACTGTTCTTTTAGCTACTGGCACTGGCTGAATTTCTGTTCTGTATTTTCTAGACTTGTTTTTCCCAAGAAACTCTGATATGGATATAGCATTAGTCTCTGCTTTGCAATTTTCCAGATATGTTGTAGCTTTCTCAAGAGCATTATGCAGAGCAATGGAATTCTTTTCCTGCCATTTTTCAAAAAGTAAAATCCATTGTTCTTGCAAGGCACTCCAATTTAGTTCTTCCTGTTCTTGATCATCCTCTTGTGTTGTAATCAAAGGTTGTGTGATTACCTCTTCATTGCATGCTATTGATTCTATTCCTTCTTGCAGAATATGGTTTTCTAGGAAGGTTAACATGCTACAGGAATCACCCAATACATCTGTCCCATTTTCATCTGCAGAGTCACGTCCATGGTTGTGGTTGTGTCTTATTGTGATGAGAGTTGGATATTCTCCACGCAGCACATCATTTGATCTGAAAATTAAACAGTTTCAGGAAAATAAATGATACACAGATTCATTCCCTCCACCTCTGTCATTATGATTTCTAGCTTCATACTACTACTAGAGACATACATCTGCACTAGTGTTGTTTACAGGTAGCCGACACAGCAACCGATTACAGGCTACTTGAATGTAAACATAACAGTGCCTCACCAGCTAGCACTATTGCTAAGTGTCCCAAGTAATAAAATGTGGTGAATTATGTTCAACTGAGCATATCAAGAAGCTAAGGTGTGTGTGCTATTTGTGTATATCAGAAAAAAAGGTACATAAAGATATGCAGCTGGGTCTCTTAAATCACATGCATTCCTATCAGCAGCTGCAAATGCATTCATATTACATAATGATTCTGCAAAATTAGTGAACTTTATCATAATCAGGATGAAGAAAATATCTTCTTCTCCAACCCAGAAGATATCTTGACACACAGAATGAAATGTTGGCAAGAAATCAACAAAAAATTGATGCAGCCTTCATTGCAAGAGGCTGAAACGCTACACTGATGACACATACTACACATATTTTATCTAGTTAAGAGTGTTTAATCATATCTTAACAAGCCAACAGCCATACTATGCTGAATATTTCTATTTCAAAAGGAGACTACATACAAGCAAAAGGCATATTTACATATAAAGTTGGAAAAATGTGCAAAATATGTATAAAGTATTCTATACAATGAATTACAAAGAGAGATTCACTAGTGCATGGCATTTTATTTATTTTGTGCTAATTAAGCTACAAAAGTGCATGGCTAAGCATTCAGCTCTGGCTCTTAGCTTGCCATATTCATACAACAAAGCATGAGTATTAGAGTTCTCCTTGGGATCTTGTTCTAGTAATCTTGGTAAAATGCAAATAATTTTCTTAAAACACTATATCAAACTCAATTATCAATAATGTTAAATGCAAGACTTAAAACATAAAATGTCAGGATCATAAATGAAGCATCAGACTCCTGCCACATGAAAAATCAACTCTAGCATAGCACAGTATTGAAAATCTACATAGAATAAAATTTAATGACACTAAAGTTCTTGACTGCTCCAACAAATACTTTGATCGACTCTTTAAAGAATCCATAGAAATCAAACTACATCCATAGAATTTTAACAGACTGGATACAAACTAAGCATTGCTTGGGCATCAGTCATCAAACATACCATCACAGACAATTCAAGCAGATCAGAGCAGCTGACAATGCAGAAAAACCCCAACCAAGGAGACCCACCCCTCCTTAAGCAAATGGCCCAATCATTGGGCCCAACACACCCTTTGGCCAGGACCTGACGGGCTCCATCCTCTTTTTGGTGTATATACCAGCATGTTTTTTTACCCTGATTTTAGTTCCTGATGAACGCCATGGAGTGTAAAATGGCCGAAAGCTTGAATTTTATACATTTCACACAGCTGATGCTGAGAAGCAGTTTGCCTTTTCATATATGTATATTCTTATTACACTTCTTTTTCTGGTATTATTGTAACTGGGAAGGTCAAAAAGTTGTATTTCCTATGATGATATGGTTTGGAATTAACATAATTTTGCAATCCTTAAAATAAGTACACAATCTACTAATGAAAATATACAGTAGATATGAAGCTTAACACGTACCTGACACGTCGATTTTCAATAGATGATTTTATAGTAACTCTTAAAATTGCAGGGCAATCTGTGTGTTTCTTGTGTGGAGTTTTAACTCTTCTATGATGACTATTAGGGTAAGTGTTATGTTGACATCTATATGCTGCCTGTAAGAATAATATTGCAAAAGTTTTTCACATCATTACAGTTACAGCATAATTAATATTTAGTACTAAGATGACTAAACTAATTAAACAGCTTCACAGTTTTCAGCATCTGGATGAAATTTCAAGGGATATATTTGCATCAATCTGTTCTTTCCATTGAAGAATGTTTATCAAAACTGCATGCAAAATACCTGTATTTCCATGGGAAGTTTCATTAGTAGTTCTGTGAATTAAGAGTTTGTTTCCCAAACAAAAATTATGGCTGCTTTCCCAATAAAGACTTATGTTATAATTGTGTTGTATAATTGTGTTCATAATAAAATACTTAAGTATGTACAATATGTAATGTTCTCAACTGCTTTATTATGAAAAACTGCATTTATTATGCAGTCAAAATTACCCTGCGTTTTTTTCATTTGTAACAGATTTGCTTAATTTGATTACTAGGAATAAAGTAAATATTACTAACAAATAGGCACATTTTATTTTCCTTCCCAAACAGAATATCTATATTCAAATAATATAACAAGCCCATTAAGGTAATGCTACAATGTTATATCATTTAACTGATGGTATCAAATGCTTGTGTCACAATAAAGTGTGCACAGTTCAGCAGATATCCTTGACACCAACTGATACTGATGAAACATAAAATTTAGTACTGTTAAGAGATATGCCAATATAGTAATTTAATTTCTGTTCCTTTTAAAGCATAAATTATCTACCACACAGCTTAGGCTAATATACATATGGATTTTTTTAATGCATCACAAGCATTCTAGTTCTTTTATTTGTTTCCCTAACTTTCCATCAAATTTCTTATTTGCTAACATGAAAGAGTAATAGGGTGCAATTCGGTGAACAAAACACTCCTGTCCTAATTTGTGGCAATATTGCTCTATCCATAAAAGGATTGAAGTGATTGAAGATGTTAGCAGTGTAAGCTGTATTTTTTAAAAGTATATTATTTATTGTTGGGGATATATTATGTCTATCGGCAGGTCTAGAGTTGTTAGTTTTGGTTTTTATTATATTCCACATTCTTTAATTTTTCTTTAAAGAGTTAAGAATCTGTGCATCAAAGTAATGTTTTTTGCAGGGTGCTACTATATATGGTAATTGTTTACAAAATAATAGGAGCTAGATTGCTGTTATACAGGACAACCCAAATGTCTATTAATTATAGCTCTGTGGTTCTTGAATTAAAGTGGACACCATTCCATCATTTCATTCTTCCATTTAACCAGATGGTTAAACAGTTTAAAATCAAGTCTATACTATATTGCTCCACAACACTAACATTGTTTCACAGAACTAAAAATTTCACGCCAATGATATCCTGGCTTCACTACTCCTGTTTAATGTAACAACCTTACTTTGTATACAACTGTTTTGCCTCTTCTGGGTTTGGTTTGTTGTACTCTAAGAGTCACTTTTGCAATCCTTTCATAATGCTTCAACCAGTTCTGACAAAATTCTTCTTTATTTTTGCATTTGGAACGTAGAAAGGCCTCGTAATGATCTGGAGAACCAATGAAAGTAATTATTTTGGTTTCCGAAGGAAATAAATGCTGAAAGAGAGAGATTATGTACATTGTTAGTTGCACTTATGTATGTATTTCAAATAATGTATAAATTTTAATTAGGACTACCTTGAGCTCTTCGAACTCGCAATCCATAAGTAGTTGTAGTGCTAAATTTTCATGTGCTTCACATATGTATGTATAACCACAAACTACATGGTTGTGCGCTGTGGTTATATGCGCCCATGCGCCACAAACAATAATACAGCAGCTTGAATCAGCTAGAACCGGCTAGAACAGAATAATCATTCAAGAAGGCAGTGAAATTCTAACCATAGAGTAATAATAGACTGGAGAACTAAATGGTATGGTAACTACGCATGAGGATATCATTTAATCTCCAGGGCTCCGGCTGGGGGGCTGGAATTTTTCTTTAGCCAGGATTATTTCCCAGTAACAATCATAAATAAAGTTGACCTAAAGATAAAACACCACTTAAAGGGAGTGAGCATCGTCTTAATTATTCCTAACGTAAAAAGCTCCTGAATTAATGACCTTAGGTGTTAAACGCGACATATAAATAATACATAAAAGAAAAAAAAAAAAAAAAAAAAAAAAAAAAAAAGCAACAACAATCTAAAGTCAAATGCCATGTGGGTTTTTTGAGTATTGTGCCCATTGAAATAAACGTGAGGAGGTGCAGTTGTCACCACATCTTGATAAGTCTCAATGGTTTCACAGCGTAAAGGGCAAGTGAAATGTGAAGATAAACGGAAATGGTGCATAATTGTTGCTGCTTTGGTTACAATGAAAAAATCTGATGTGTGCACTCACATGACTTTCTCTACTCTTGTACTAACCATTCTTACAAACTCTTATTACTATATCTTCTTTGTGTTGAGATAAACATTTGTACAAATTATCTTATTGTTTATTTACTTGTAGGCAGTGGCGGCTCGTGACTTGTCGCAGTGGGTGTGCAGTATATTACATCCTCTCCACTTTTACTCCCTTTCTTTCTCTGACACACATCACACAATTCTAATTCGCATTTCATATGGGCAATTGAGCTCTTAAAGCACTACAGTCCATATCGGACCAGGGCCAGCCAACCCGACTGCCGGCCTCACGCCCACATACGCAAGG
Source organism: Tenodera sinensis (assembly GCA_030765045.1). Taxonomy (NCBI): domain Eukaryota; kingdom Metazoa; phylum Arthropoda; class Insecta; order Mantodea; family Mantidae; genus Tenodera; species Tenodera sinensis. The sequence continues at coordinate 32,163,849 of CM060969.1, read as the reverse complement.
TAGAGGTGGGCGATCATCCAACCGATACAGGTCAGCATCTCGACAACCACAGCCAGAAAGTTGGCTTTCATGACCAGCAAGCTCCTCAATTTCCTCACGATGCTAAGTGGGCACCGGTCCTATACTCGGGACTTAAAATCCGTACCGCCAGGGGTGGGGTCGAACCCGGGCCGCATTCCGTGGCAGGGAACCAAGGTATGACGCCCTAGCCCACTACGCCACGGCGCAGGACTAATGTTTTGATATTCTTTTTTAAATGACCAATATCTAAAAACTATTATTTGTCCAGATGCCATTTCTCTCACTCGCAAACAATAAGCACGGAAAACAGCTTCTCTTCTAAGAAAAAGATGTATCTCCTTCAGTTCTGCCGTGTTATTCATTTCCACACTTTCACAGATTCAAATTTGCCGCTTTGCGCAGACACAACTGCATGCAATTTGCTGCCAGAACGCAGACACAACAAACAGTAATAAAAACTGTAACAAAGTAACTATTCCGAACTGAAGTATTGGCCTTAGTAAATTATGACATAAAGAGTAATTATATGCGTTTATAATCGCTTAATAATACTAGCCCAACTCGGTAGCGTGATGGCTAGCGTGTCTGCATCACGTTCAAGAGGTCGCGAGTTCGAATCTCGCTTAGGGTAAGTTATACGGGTAAATTTTTTCCCGAGGTTTTCCCTACCCTGAGAAGACGAATGTCGGGTAACTTAAAGCGCCATGGACCTCGGGCTCATTTGAGCATCATTTCACCCATTTCATTTATTCGTCCGATATGACACAATGTTGGACGTTAATTTAAAAAAGTTAATAAGACTAGATGTAATTGTGTTTATAACATTAATATAACTGTCATTTTAATATAGAAGATGGCTACATTATGTTTAGAACCGTCACGTTAGCTACGCTCTGCTAAACAACGGGAGAGGAATACTCGTAGCAAGGCAAACGGAGGGACTTGAGAACATAGTGCGCTTGCGCGGTAAGAATCGCATGTGTTGGCCTTGTGGATTATGCTGCCTTAACTCGCCGTACTCTTAAATGCAAGCTTTGCACCTCTCCCCGCGTACCCCTCGCCTAAGAGCTACCTTCGCCACTCACAAAATCGGGTTTATGTGTTTCAGCTTGTTGACTGCATGAGCTGACATTTGGTAAAGAGGGCGCGGGAAAATTAAACGAGCAAGTTCATACAGAAGAAGGACATTCGACTTTCTCATATGCATGTCTATAAAGGTAAATATTCACATGCGGAAAAAATTAGTGGGTGTGCAGTTGCGAGTATGCGATCTCCCAGGAACCGCCACTGGCTGTCTCATTCAAATAGAGCATTGTTCCATACGTTTTAACAGTGCATTTTCAAGTCACACCACTCTGTGTCTCTTTATCTTTTCTAAACTTAAATCCGTTCACCACAATCAAAACACATCCTTTCTCACTTAACATATGCTCAATTTGATCCATGTAGCATAATGATCGCGCGAGGAGTGGTGACAGAGGTTGACACATTTTCAATAAAGAGAACAAGGGAGAAGCGTCAAGCGAACCATGTACATAAGTTGGCAACTGCTTAGTGATGCAACCTTCGAGTATCGACATACCAGAAACGTCATGAGTACCATGTACATGTTGGCAACTGTTTAGTGACGCAGGCTCCGAATACTTATCTACTTCTGCATACAGTTCAAGCGAGAAAGGAGTACTATGCAGTTTATGACTTATTTCTTCCTTGTCTAACAAACGCCGATGTGTTCCTCTTCGAGGAGTTCGGAGCGCAACTTATGTAATTACCTGAGTCTGTTGTAAGGGATTTGGAGCGCAACTGATGTTGCACCCAGGTCTGTTAGAAAGGTTTCGGAGCGCAACTAATGAATTCCGAGCGTAATTGCTGCACACTCCATATGTGTGTCGTCTTTGTGCCTGTGGCAGCATAACTCAAAAACAAAAAGTCGGACGAATACCAAAATGTGTAAGTTTAGCAGTTCTCTAGATATGACACAAGTTTTTCAAGAACTCCTCTCCCCCATTTCAAACTACCCTTTCGTGGAATAGTTTTTGTTATTTTCTAAGAGGATAACAATACTTTGACCTTCCTAGACGTGAAAGTCATGAGAACAGCGGACCATGGCCTGGAATACAGTATATACAGGAAACCTACACATTCAGATCGATATTTACACAAAACCTCCAACCATCACCCTAGGCAGAAACAAGGAATAATAAATGCACTTACAGAACGAGCATCCTGGCTCTGTAACAAGAAATACTTAAAGGAAGAACTGAATCACCTTAACTCAGCATTCCAGGTCAATGGATACACACGAAAAGAAATCCGGCGCGCTATTCATCTCAGGCGGCCAACTAAAAAGGAGGAACCCGGCAGAGTAGCAACAACCTTGCTCTCCTACATCAGGAACGCCTCCGACCGGATAGGCAAACTTCTGCGCTCACATGGAGTTGGCACTGTCTGCAGACCGACAAACAAGATCAAAGACCTACTGAGATCGGCCAAAGACAAACGCCACTAACACCCTGCAGTTGCGGCAAAGTATATATAGGCACTACCATGCGCAGTGTGGCCACCAGCTTAAAAGAACATGAGCGTCACACCAGATTGGAACAAACGGAAAAATCGTCTGTAGCAGAGCGCGCCTTATTATTCGGCCATGATATCATCCTTAAAGAAACCCGAGTCTTGCCTTCTACAGTTAACTACTATGCCCGACTACAAAGGGAAGCCATAGAAATTTACAGACACAAAGACAACTTCAATCGCAAGTTTGTTGTCGTTTCTTTTAACGACGCTGTCAATTGCCAGGATCACATCAGCGTCGCCGGTGTGCCGGAATTTCGTCCCGCAGGAGTTCTTTTACATGCCAGTAAATCTACTGACATGGAGCTGTCGTTTTTAAGCACACTTAAAAACCATCGGCTTGGGCCGGGTTTGAAACCGCGACCTTGGGATCAGTAGGCCAGCGTCTAACCAACTGAGCCACCCAGACCGACTTCAATCGTAAGGAAGAAGCACCTCGTGTGCAGAAAGCACGTCCCAGATAACCTTTCAAACACATACGCAACAGCTGTAATAAAACCCGCCTACACCCAGCCCGCCAACCGATACGAGCCAAACACCACCGTAGTCAGCGCTTCAATGCCCCGCCCACCCCCACCATATAAGAGCACCAACGGTCATTAACGGTTTTTGCTTCCACATCCCCCCCTCTCTCTCTACTTCCACATTTGAACTCTGGCCAGTGCAGACACGGATCGTCTTACCCTGATGACGCCAAGCGTACTACTTGGCGAAACGTTGATATCTACAATGCCTTCTAGACCACGGCCTACGAGCCCGAAAGAACTAAACATAACTAATAGTCAGGACACCGGCCGTGAAAGCCTAAGTATTTACATTGTATTGAAATGGTTTACAATGTACATTTTATTAGATAGTGATGTAGTCATAATGATACTCCCGTAATTTAAATGATCGGTAGCCTTGCTGGCTTCTTTTTAAATGTTACCGTTTCAATGTCCGGCTGCAAACTAGATGAACTTAAACGTAGAACACATTGAAGATGTTCATGCGAAACACTACTGCGCATCAGCCTCTTGATCAATGTTAATATACTAAACAATTGTTCACATTGATAGGTAGTACTAAACATGGTGAGTAATTTGCTTGCAAAGAGACGTAGCTTGGGAAAATTTTTCGGCAGTGATGTGTACAAATCCAAACCAAGTCTTCCTGAACTGCTCAATGGTGTGTTGCTTTGAAGGCCCATTCCAATTGCAGTTCATCTTGGGCCACCGAAGGTTCATATGTAAATGGATTTTGGAAAAACCTATAGTCGTAGTCTAACGCTTGCACGTCTAGAAATTTCGGCGAGAACACTTCTAATAGCTGCTCTAATACATCAGTGTATTTTTGTTTCGTATTATGCAGCACATCCTTCATATCCGATTTTAAAGATGTAAAATGGTGCAGTTTATTCTGTTCTATTTGGCTTTGCCACATTTTTAATTTCTGCATGAATGCTTTCGCACAATCTACAAGTGTGCAAATGTGTTGTGCTTACCTTGTAAACACATTAATTTAGTTGAGGCGAACAGTTAAATAGCTTAGAAACGCCAAATCACAATTAAAAATAATAAAATATCATCTTTAAGTTCCGGAGCCTGCAATCTCTTTAGTTGTCAGGAAAGTATGAATTTGTTTCCGTAGGTCGAATATTCTTTGCAGCATTTTGCCTCTGCTTAGTCATCTTACCTAGCAGTGGTATGATACATTGAAATACTCGGAGCATGATATTGTCAAGAATTCTTGAAACTGTCTATGTCGCAGTGTATGAGGTCTGATTAGATTTAGTTTTAACACAGAAAGACATAACATTAATAAAATTAGCTGATTTCGACAGAGTGCTTCTCGGTGAATAATGCAATGAATGGCTATTAAGCTATGAAAGGAAAATCCATTGACATATGTATTTTCGGAGTCTTCCTATAGGACCTATTGAGTTCCCACCATTCTGAAGCCTCATCTGTAGCTACGCAGACCAACTTCCCCCATTGAAACCCAAACTTTGATGTTATCTGCACAGCCCCAAAAACGTCTTCACCGCACATATGATCTTCCATTGGATAAACCGATCACACCTTACTCGTTCACTCATGTGGCACATACATTCGCCACTACATTGTGACACTGCCACGCGACTATAACCAGAATCAATCGGCTTAGTTGACTTTACCTGGTTGCTGAAGGTGAGTGGTTGGGTCGGGAGGGAGGGTAAATTCACACCTATAGTGTTTTCCTTCCCACCAGCGGCTTCGAGATGGGCGGTTGCTTAGCAACGTCTAGTAAGCTCCTCCCACGTAACAGCAAGTGTGATAGTCTGTGGGCAGTGTTCTGTACTGTATGCCCAGCACAAGAAGGCGAGGCTTAGGAATGTGTAACGTAATCATGTTTTGCTTCCCGCACGGTGTTTATGTCTAGTTTACGAGTATGATAAGGATACTAGGTTCGTTTAAAATACACAGTGTTGTCACATAACTCACCTAGAAGTCCAGTTGTCGTGCAAGATTCGAGTCGGAGAAGTCGTCACCTTCGCTGCTGTCACTACCGCTTTCTGCATCTTCGTCACTAGACTCCAGACCTCCTAGTGATATAATAAGATGGTCTATTGCATCTTCCACTACCCCATCCTTTTGCCTGAACTTATCTTCAAGTTTCTTAACGTGCCTAACATAGCCCTCCCAATCAGCTGTTGTAACAGAGTTCACTGCACTTTCATACACCTGCTGTAGATTTTTTAAATGCAGATCGCCGGTTACATTATGCTCTCTCTCTTACATGTCGTTTTATTGCTGCCCATGCCAATTCTATAGCGTTCAACTCGCACATATAAGGAGGTTATTCTAGAACCGTATGCCCATGCATTTCTATTATTCTGTCTATATAGTATATTTTTTCCTTTGGTTTATGTATTTGAATTAAATCAAACAAGTCGGTCTTTCGCATTGCAGCAGAATATGAAATATTGTTGTTCTCCAACCATTGTACCATTTCTTGCTTTACAGCAAATTTCGACGGAGGCTTATTTTCTTGTACACTGTGGTATGGAGCATTATCAAGCACGATGACATTATTGCAGGGTATATTAGGTAACAGTTTCTCCTCCAACCATTTCTGGAAATTTTCCCCATTCATTTGGCCATGATAATCGCCGCTAGCAAGTCCAGCTTTGAATATCAAAGAAGCTCCGGGTATGAAACCTTCTTTGCTGCCTGCATTTACAAGAATCAGGCGGTTTGAAGAGCTAGTGTTTGTCGTAATCCCGTAGATATCACTCTGCCAGCACTTCCCAAATGTCAAATTATTGTCTACCCAGGACTCATCAATGTAAATGATATTTCTCCCAGCATTTCTGTATCCTTTATTTAGCTCTCCAGTTAACTATATCTGGACGTTCAATAAGTAATTATCTCTTGCTTCCACATCGCTTCCATTTGAAACCCATATTGTGCAATAGCTTCCGCAGAGTTTCTCTTCCCCAAGGAAAATTTATTTTTTCCCTAATTGCTGCAAGTAGCTTCGGTACAGTGGGCACTTGTTTTTTAACCAAATAAAAGTCTCGAATTACGTTTTTAATTACTGTTCTATCAAAGTCATCACAATGAAATTTGCATCCTGGGGCTTTGGTCTCTTTTTCCCCGGAGTATGAAGTGATTTTTCACCAGCTTTAACACCTTCTCTTCGTATTGTAACTTTTTGGTTTGTGGGTGTGAAGTAAAGTAGACAGATGTAGTCGAGATAAACACTTTTATTTCCGTAAACAGTAACTTTGTACACTCGTTGCAACAGCAAGAAAGTCTTTTCCGATTCTCCAACAGCACGGCTTCGAACTCGTAACACAAAGAACTAACTCTTCTCCGTCGGCACAACTCTCCACATCGTCTGTCCGTCTCCGTCGGCACGACTACTCAACCTTCACATACGTCTGACTGTTCTCCGTCGGCACTACTCAACGCTTCACGTACGTCTCTCACTTACGTCTGTCTGACTCTCTCACACTTTACCGCTATTTATATCTCCCAGGCACTATTCTGGAAGCTTCAAGAACGTTCACTTATTGCGCTGGGGTACAAAGTAGAAGATTCCAGTAGCCTCTATCTTTTTCTCTCTTTCGGCAAGCGCCCCAACAATGCGGCCATGCTCTGTCTCTTTCCTTCGGCTCCTTTGCGGTAGTGCTGACAATAATGCGATGCGTGACACTCCGGTTGTCGGCAATTAGATGCGGCGGGCGCGGTGACACTGCTCCCTCCTCAGAGCTGGTCGTCCCGACCAGCACTATCACTGCGGCATCTCCCTTGCGTCCTGGTGGACTAACCCATCGAACCTCTTCTCCAGGAGGCACGATCCTAGGTATCGCTGTTGGATAGTGTCCCTTGGTCTGGGTAGGACGATGTATGCCATCCTGCTTCGAAATTCTGCAACAGTACCGCCGGTCTTGACGGTCCCTCGTCCAGTTGCCCTTCTTCCTGGTGTGTTGACGGGCCATCCTGCGCACTTGGAAACGGCTCACTGGGTACCATGTCCGCCGACCTCTCTGGCGCACCTTCGCAGCCACCTTGCTTCCGATGGGTCCGGCAACAAGCCCCGCCACATCCGCGCGAGTCGCGTCCACCACTGCACTCGTGTTCACTCGTGCTCGGCACGGCCTCTCCTGTATCCTGCCGTCCAAGATGATGTCCACCATTCTTTCGTTCACGGCACTATGCGTCAGGTGCTTGGATGGCTCCGACGGTCCTCCCATGTCACACGCCAAGTCGGTTCTCGCGTGTTGCTCGCCTGCTTGTGCGCTTCCCTGCTGATCGTCCTCCACGTCATATCCTGGTTGGTTACGTACCCGACACACTCCTCCAGGGGATCCTCGACGACGTCCCTGAACTGCCCCTTTGTCTTCCCCGAGACGGACACTTTCGTTATCTGAAACGGGCACAACTGTCGCCTCGGCCACTAGGTGCTCCCTCCCCGGGTCTGTGCTATTCCGTCTGCCCCTGGCATCCAGTACTTTGACGCTCTCGTCGACTCTTACTACCAGGGCGCCAAGACGTTCCCCGTCGTCCTCCACGACGTCCACATGCTGGCAGAGGTCTTCCACCTTTTCGCCGAGTTCTTCCACGCCTTCCGTCATGCCAATCAGTTCGCCGAGTTGTTCCACGTCTTTCGTCACGCCAATCCGTTCGCCGAGTTGTTCCACGTCTTCCGTCACGCCAATCCGTTCGCCGAGTTGTTCCACGTCTTCCCTCGCGCCAATCAGTTCGCCGAGTTGTTCCACGTCTTCCCTCATATCATCCGAAACGGGCGCAACTGTCGCCTCGGCCACTAGGTGCTCCCTCCCCGGCTCCGCGCTATTCCGTCTGCCCCTGGCATCCAGTACTTTGACGCTCTCGTCAACTCTTACTACCAGGGCGCCAAGACGTTCCCCGTCGTCCTCCACGACGTCCACGTGCTGGCAGAGGTCTTCCACCTTTTCGCCGAGTTCTTCCACGCCTTCCGTCACGCCAATCAGTTCGCCGTCAATTTTCGCCGATAGCTCCGTCTTCATCTCTTTCAGCTCGGCAGCGAGGTTGTTTCTCGTCTTTATTTCTTCTTTCAGCTCGGCAAAGAGGTTGTCGCTTGCCGTCTTCATTTTGGCAGCGAGGTTGTGGTTTGACGTTTCCATTTTGGCAGTGAGGTTGTCGTTTGCCGTCTTCATTTCAGCCATTTCCGTCTTCATTTCGGCCATTTCCGTCTTCATTTCGGCGAATAATTCTTTCATCATTGCTATCATCCTGGTTTCCGAATCTCCCTCCATCTTGGTTCTAACGTTGCAACTTCTGACGATGTAATGAAACTAGAAGCAATTCGACGAATCCCACTTCTGACACCAGTGTAACTTTTTGGTTTGTGGGTGTGAAGTAAAGTAGACAGATGTAGTCGAGATAAACACTTTTATTTCCGTAAACAGTAACTTTGTACACTCGTTGCAACAACAAGAAAGTCTTTTCCGATTCTCCAACAGCACGGCTTCGAACTCGTAACACAAAGAACTAACTCTTCTCCGTCGGCACAACTCTCCACATCGTCTGTCCGTCTCCGTCGGCACGACTACTCAACCTTCACATACGTCTGACTGTTCTCCGTCGGCACTACTCAACGCTTCACGTACGTCTCTCACTTACGTCTGTCTGACTCTCTCACACTTTACCGCTATTTATATCTCCCAGGCACTATTCTGGAAGCTTCAAGAACGTTCACTTATTGCGCTGGGGTACAAAGTAGAAGATTCCAGTAGCCTCTATCCTTTTCTCTCTTTCGGCAAGCGCCCCAACAATGCGGCCATGCTCTGTCTCTTTCCTTCGGCTCCTTTGCGGTAGTGCCGACAATAATGCGATGCGTGACACTACGGTTGTCGGCAATTAGATGCGGCGGGCGCGGTGACAGTATTCTTGTTACACTATGTTCCGATATCCCACAATAATTTGCCACACGTAAATTTCTTTGTGATAATAAACATTTCAATTGTCCTGATTTCGCTTCTTCGTCACATACTTCTATCACTTTTCTAATTACCTCCCTTGCTTCACTGTGAATACTTCGTCCCTTCTTTCGAACTGCAGCCATATGTAAATATTAAGCCAAGAATAAAACTAACAAAATACGATTATATAACTAGTGCCGTAGTGCGTGTTAGCAGCGAGAGCCAAATAATGCATAATACTAAAAAATCTCTGACCCTACTGCAAAGCGCATTAGATCTGGCAACGTGGGTGACTCATATGCATTCTCATGCACTCATTTCCTAGTAAACAGATACGCTACCGGAGCAGATAAACAATTGAAGCCCCCTCTGCTCTTCATTCCCCTCTAGCCTTCTTGTCGTGGGCATACAGTACCTGTGGGTCTGGCGTTTCCTAGACTCCTAACGTTTTACGCTGTTATAAGTCTTTCTGGGGCGTACAAGCAATATATTGACGACTTTTAGACAGTCTGTTTTCTTGCTTTTACATCGAACATATACCACATAATTTATCTGATTTAGTTTCGGTAACCTGAGACTCTAAGATACTCCTTCAACTTCGCCACTGCTCATTTATCTAGAATATTGTTTCAACATCTCATTAATTATAAGATAAAACATATCCTTCTTTTCCCGACATTAAAATCAGATGTGATATTCTCTGTAACATTTGGAATCGACACCAACATCGATTAGTCCTGTAGGGATCCAGATCGTACGTGCTTAAGGTATATGTTCTATGGTGGGTTTAAAAAAACAACAACGACAACATCATTGTATAATTGAAATTGTGTATAAAACCATAGGCGGCACGGTTTCATGGCTTTTATAATTCTTTAAAGGTAACGTAATATGTGGAGTAATTTAATCACGTTTGCTATTAATTTAGAGCTTAAATAAGGTCAAACTTCCCCAGACCAACTCCGTCAAAAATGAAGAAAATGACATTGAAACGTTATAAAAGTTACTGTAGACTGTTTCCTATAGTCGAAAAGCTCCCCAGTATTGCATCAGAGAAAGATGTTTACTTCTGACTTTATCTCTAATTTTTTTTTTTTTTTTTTTTTTTTATTTTGGTGCGGAACTTTGAGAATTTTTTTGGCGGTTTCAGGCATTTTTGGAAACTAGAATTTTGGGTGTGTATTTATACGTGCCTAACGGATATTTTGGGATATTTTTTTTTCGACGGGGCTAGTCTGCGGAAATTTGCCCCTTAAATAATTTGAAATCACAATTTATTGGTTTTGTTAATGTGAACTTTCTGTTTGTTTTGCACATGTCTGGACTGAATAGTGCTTGCAACTTTGATTGGCAAGACAAAATGTAACCCTTTTGGTAAATGCTGCTATGTAGAAACTTTGGGCCTGTGTTTTATGCAAACTTGAACATAATCCATTATAGCAATATGAAAGAAAAATTTGCGAAGAGATCAAAATATTTAAACAACTGTGTAGTTAAATTGCCTTTTGTGGAGCATCAAATATATTCTTGGTATCACTAAACTGAGCATTAGGAGTAAGGAATACCCTGTTTGTATATGGGAGAAAAAGTTGTATTGATTGTTTAATTAATATACCCATGGCACAACAGCCGTTTCCAGGCCAAGACCTATGGTTTGTAAATTGATATTGAAATGTCATATATCATGTTATCTGTTGACAAAATGTCAGGCTAGTATTGGCAGCTATAGCCATGTTTGCTGGGTATTAGAAGTCCATCACTTTATCAATGTAAGTGGCAGGCCGTTCCTCAGATTCTTGAATCCAAATTTTTGTGCATGCATTAAATGCTTGTTCTTTTCAATAGTAGAATCTTATGCAAATATGATGTTTCATTATGATGAATGAACATTTTGTGTGCCTGTAGACTGATAAACATCACAAATAGCTACAAAGTTCTTTTAGACATTTGTATACAATTCCATTATGCATTCTTTCCGGACTTGTAGGCCGTAGTCCAGTAGTTTTATTCTCCAACGTTTCGCTGAAAACTTCATCCAGCATCTTCAGGGAAGTTTTCGGCGAAACGTTGGAGAATAAAACTCCTGAACCACGGCCTACAAGCCCAGAAAGAATGCATAATGGAATTAGCAATACCGACTGTGAAAGCCTTAGCATCTATTCATATACAATGTTAATTTGAAGAAAGTAAGGTAGAATATTAGGTTTTTCTATGTCCATTATGTATTTAAACAAATAACTATGAGGTCACACTGTATGTTAATTATTGATAGATATTTAAATAAGTAGTCAAGTGAAAAACATTATCCTAAGTGTTTAATGTCTATTGTGTGAAATTTTGCAGTTATAGTTAGCGCACTCTTGGTTGGTGATTGATGTTTCCTAACCACATGCTAATGTACTCAGAAATTTGCAGCAGGGAAGAGGGAGGGGCTTAATACGTCACTCTGGTCTCATAGCAATGACTGAAAGCACCAATTAGAGGCAAATTGTCCCAAGTGGTTTCCTTAAGGCACATTTGCAGGGTTGCCAGAAATAACACTGAATAACACACGTTTTCCATTTAGCACAGTGACTGAATTGCTTTCCAAGAATCTCCACATAATGCTAGAATACGCTGTTGTGTTGGACTGTAAACCAATGAGTTGTTCATGTCATGTATCTTCATCAGTTTACTTGTTTTGCATGCACTGTTTAGTTTGTGAAGTGTCGGTATTAAAGTGGTGTTTAGGAACACAAAATTCAGTGATAATTATTATGTGTGGGTGTATGTGTTTGTCAGAGTTAAATATTTTTATTTAACTACTCTACTAAAAATAATGAAAGTCAAAAAGAAAAGCCAGAGCTTTCTGGGAAAATGAACAAAAGTGTTTTTGGAAGAGGTATTCCAATTAGAGGACAGGTGCACTGATATAGCGATTTGCAAAAGAGCAGCAATTTCCCATTGGAATAAAAAATTGTAGGTACTGTTCTTTTAGTTCATATGGTGTAATTAAAATAGCTCAACGTTCAATCAGACAGGCTCTTGTATTTTGTTACAGTCAAGTGAACAAGAACTTACATTTACTTAACAACCTTCTTGTAGCATTCCACAATTCAGACTAATTATTGCTTATTTTAAAATAATTGCTGGTGTAAGTATAGAATAAAATATGACAGTGTGTTTAAACGTTCTAATTGAATCTTCACTCTCATTTTGTGTTTATTGCCTTAATCTGTTATATGATTTGTTACTGTGTACAGACATTGTTAGCCCTTAAAATAGTAATATCCATCAATCACCAACTAAGAATGTGCAGACTTTAGTCATATTAGGGAAATAACTATCATCACACCTAACTTTTGTTTGATCTATTATTGTATCTACAAATTTCTTGCTGGTTTTTGAAATGTTACTAGGTGATCAGGGTTCGAATTAATGGGGCAAATGAGAGAGGGGGGAGTTACCACCCTCTTGTTAAATAGTTTCCCTGGCTCGCCGAAGAATTTCTTTCCCGCCAGGGAAGTAGTTTTACCGTTTATTGTATTTACTATTACCGCTCTTTGAAAATACAAGAAGACATGGAACACTTGATGCAGACGTACATGATACGAGTCCGAGCTGTCAGTAAGCAAAAGTATCATATCGCAAGTAAGCTAAACAATAAACGATTCTCAGGTTCATTAGTTGGGTTGGCATTCAGGATGACAATTCCAGCAATTATGTGTCAGCAATGATGATTGCAGCTTGCAGTATTCGGTAGTTCCTTGCAACTCGTCCAGTCACACAACATTTCTTCACAGTTCTGACATATTGTATGTGAGGCCCATGTTTTGTCTTGGTTGCTAAGAGTAAGTCTGAAACACATTTTATAAGCTTGCCTCACAAAGGATGTTATATTGTGTCTTCGACAAATAAAGTGTAGGATCCACAAATGTAACAGAAACTGTCTGGAGCATTGATGCACTGTGCTATTGTTCATCAGCATGAGTGAAAAGTTACAGAAAGTAATGACAGTCATTATTCCATTTTGAATCTCAGGCTTCAACTTCAACTAATATTAATATTACAGCTTCTCAGGTAAGAACTGCAGCATTGAAATGACATGTGTTAGTGAAAATAGTAAGAGTATGTGCATTACAGAAATTGAATCTGTAGAAAAAAACTAGATTTTAAATATGGAAAACAAGTTGCCCCTGACTATGTTCAACCAGTTTTGGGAGTTATATTATGCCTCAGAATTAGAAAATCATGATGCTCTTAAACACAGTAAAATGCATTTTGCTGCTGCTGCTGCCGCTGCTTTGCTGAATTTTATGTATATATCATATTAATGCTATCATTATTGGTACTATTGCCATAAATATAACATAAACTTAAGTTCTCTCCTCCCCCGTTGACATAAAGTCTGTTTCAAACACTGCAAGTGATTCATTAAGAATAATGTGTTGGGGTGTGAATGTCCTTTTTTTCATACCTTGAAAACTGAGAATTTCACTGGCTAGGTTTTGAACAACATAATGTTAAGTAATATGTGTGCGTGCGTGTGCGTGCACATGCAGCATAACTCAAAAAACAAAAGTCGATTAAAAACTAAATTTGTTATTAAGTTTAGTGTCTTTCAAGGATATGACACAATGATTTTGAAGAAAATAGTCCCACCCTGAACTACCCTTTGCATGGAAAATTTTGATTTTCTTGAAAATGACTAACGATTTTGATTAAAATGATACATGTTGAAGATATTTTTATGACAAATAAAACTATAATTTGAGTTTTCTGGCTATAGCCTAGGTAGTCCTGTTTACTCTGGATGTCTTTTCAATAACTTGTAAACCATAAGAGATAGACAAAATCTTACTGCACAAAAAAATGTACATCTTGCTAAAACATGCAATTTCTGTCTGAATAAATTTTTTTGTAGAGTGGACCATTTTGGAGATATTCCTTGTTATGTGTGTCAGTTTCGTAAAACTTAAAACTTTTGTGAAATGGAACATCATTGTTCATTTTTTATATGTTAAGCATGCAAAGAAAACAGGATCTCAAAGCTTTAAAAGATTTGGCTGTCACTCAAAGCCTACTGTAATCTCATATTCCCCTTGCACCTGCAAAGAAATAAGCAATAAGATAAGTTGTACAAATGTTTATCTCAACTAACATGAAGAAGGTACAGGAATAAGATTTGTAAGAATGGTCACTACAAGAGTAGAGAAAGTCATTTGAGTACAACAATACAGATGTTTTAATTATACTCACCTTACTTCAACAAATATTAAATATTACATTTGTAGGTTAAGCTAAAAGGATGCACGTGTATACATCATGAATACTCAGCTCGATAAAGCACCTTACAAATTTACACAATGTATATTTGTTAATTACACTTTTAATTACTTGTTCTCAATAAGTGTGCACATTTAATGTAATATTATCGCTCAGCTGTGACAAATACCGGACATTCTTAAATGCGATTGCAGCATTGCCAACAGATCCAATTGTCAAGCTAAACCATCCAAAGATCATATGCTTTGTGAACAACATAAATTAATTAAAAAGAACATGTTCTGTCGGGTCAAATTGTGAATCTAAACCATTCTCGAATCACGTTTATCACATGCAAAAGTTCATAAAAATTGGTCCAGCCATTTAAGATCCTTACAGTCACATATACAGGGACAGAAGAAATATATATATAAAGATATAATCCCAAACAATAATGGTAAGGAAGCAAATAACAGAATTTCACAGTATGCATTGATAGGCCATCTAACTACAGGAGAGCAAGAAACCTCTGAACGGGCTGCATGATGTTTGGCCTCTCGCCATCCTCAATACTTTTTGTCATCTGCCACTTCACAGAAAGGTGCAGATGAAACCATACAAAATTTTTAAAACTATTTTTAAAGGCCTTACCAACTTTATGAAAGGAGATGCTGAAACTAGTCACCGTCGTTGTCCATATATTTTTGGCACTTCTTTAGGAAGCTGTCTATCACTTGCAGTATTCACGTTGAGAAATGCTGGCAATTTCCTGGCAGATATTCTGTTTTAATTCTTCCAGGGTGTGTGTGGTTTTGTCTTGTGCACTTTATGTTTTAAGTTATCCAAGAGATAGAAATTGCAGGAGGTTAGGTCAGGGGACCTTTGCTAATAATTCTGTCCTGAAACACTTTCAATTGTTCTCATTGAAAGATTGGTCATTGGAGCTGTTGCAATGTCTTGTTGAAAAATGGCAAAATAATGCTTCCTGTTTGTTAATTCTCTAAAAACAATAAGTGGGCAAAATTGTATTCACGCATGTATGGGCATTAACTGTTGACTTGAAAAAAAATTGCCCTATAACTCAGAACCTAATATTGTTCATGAAATAACCCTTCATGACAAAAAATTTGGTATATGATGTGCCATTAGTGGAGAAAGGTTTCTGAGATCTCCAATAAGCGATTTCTATTTCTGTGGCAACTTGAAACGTAAAGTGTACAAGACAAATGCATATACCCTGAAAGAATTAAAACAAAATATCTGCAAGAAATCGCCAGCATTTCTCAGTGTACACTACAGCGAGTGATGGATGGTTTCCTAAAGAGGTACCAAAAATGTATGTATGGACAACAGTGACCAGTTTCAGCTTCCTCTTTCATAAAATCGATCAGTAAAATCTTTAAAAATAGTTTTAAAATGTTGAACGGTTTTATCCATGGCTTTCTATGATAGTGGCAGATGGCAACAAGCGCCAAGGATCCCAAGAAATCAAAAACCACGTAGCCCATTTCGAGGCTTTTTGCTCTCCCGGCATAATAGATTGAGAAACTTTCAAAGTAGGATCTTCTGGTATTGCCTTTATGTACAATATGGATACTTTCTTATTTGTTTAATCTGTGAAATGCCTGATACTGTGTTACATTAATGGGAGGATAGTTGCTACTTGAACTAGTCAAAGTTGGAAATAAAATGTGGTCCCTGTAATGGACCAGGTACTTCTATTTCAACCCTCTCTGACAAGGGCTGCCAACCTTCTGTATTATTGCCTGAAAAGTTGTTGCCTCATCAAATGCACAAGCAATCAGCTTATGTAAATCAATTTTTAATTTTGGCAATTTCTGATATAATAGTTTTGTTATTGCTGTGGCATTTTCAGTTTTCCAGTTCCATGAAACATTTAATCTGCTATTATAGAAAAATACTTATTTTGCAATTTTAAAGAATCATATAGGTCGTGAGGCAAGACAAGAACAATTCCCCTACCTGCGCTGTGGTAATTCTTTACCTGAAAGACTGATGTGGGAGAAGTTGATCAATCATGTATGCACAGAAGTAATAACTTTTCTGTCCACTAAGGAGTGAAGTTTGCTAGCATAGCTTTAGTACATTTTGTTAATGGCATTATATATGTATAAAAATTAGTATTATAATGAACAAAGTGATTTGGCTATAACTATGGCTATGTGCCAACAATTACTTTCATGTGAACTGCAATTGTTTCAGCTGCACGCTGTTATAGTAATGTTTATTGGCTGCAAGCTTGCCCACCTTTCCCTCCTCGCAGCCGTTGCAGAGAGGGAGGGGAGGAAACCTGCTTCCCCCATGCAAGACTTGTTCATGTCTCACCTCACGACCTATACTGAATAAAACTCATCACTACAAGATAAAAGTTCACTATCTTGATTACATAAGTTGAGTGACAACATTGATTGTTTACCCACTAATTGAGTGTGATTGTATTTCAATATCTCTCTTTACAAGCAGTTTATACTTGGCAGTATGGGTCTACATTGGCTTAAAAATACAGACTGCAAATTAAGGATGACAACTTGGGACTATTTTTGTAATATTTGTTTCACACGCAGTATATATTGCATGAATTAGTTTCTTAACATTATGTATTAGCATATTGCATGCTGCTTGGAGCTAACATATTTCTCCATCTGGTCCATTTTACATACTGCCTTTCTGTAATCTGTAAAATGTTTTACATCCACCTTATGGCTTTCCACCTCTCAAATTATAACCAGGCTGACTTCACCAGCAGATACTACCTTTGTTCACCTTACGCATTCTTCCTATGCTTTTACATTTTCACTGTTTTCTGCACACTGGCATTCACAAAAAGGCAGCAATTCACTTGTGTTTTTTTTTCCCCTAGGCCTGATATTGCACACAACAATTTTGCTTGATCTTGTTTAACTATTCAGCTGAATAGAAATAAGAGAGCTAACTTGTCAAGATTGACATGAACTATGTTGATTGTTATATTTGCAGAATTCCAATTGCATAATCTGAGGATGCACTTGTCTTGTAAGAAGTTGCACTGTGCCGAGAAATACCCGGGCTATTCAGTTGCCTAAGTCATACTAATTACTGCTACAAACATATAAAACATAATATGTGAATTGTTGAGGCCTCTAGTGCAGTGATAGTGCACCTGCCTCTGGTGTGAGGACCTGGGTTCAATCCCTGTTACCAGTGTGGGGATTTTTTCTCTGCTGGGAGGTCTGGCACTCAGCCTCGTTAGGTCCCAGAGCAGCCAAATGAGGAGCTACCTGATAAAGAAGTAGCGACCCCAGGTTGTGAAGGTTGCATAACTGGCCAGGGGGTATCAGAGTGCTGACCATTCCTGCCCTCTAGTTCTGCACCCCACACCTGTAGCGGGCAAAGGTGGGGGATGCAGCGGCCAGGTGCTAAGCCTTGTCCCGTGAAGGGCTGTTGCGCTAAGGTTTTAGTGGTTAAATAAGAATTGCCACTCTGATTATTTTGTAAGTAGAGCTGAAAAAATTTTCAGCCTGTGGTCAATTGGGAGAAAATCCCTCCACTGCAGTACATCACATGGATTAATCACTTGATATAGAGTTGTGCACATAAACTCTGTTGTGCAAATATGGCTTACTCATTTTATTTTTAAGACTAAATGGCTAGTTTCAAAAGCATTACGATATCCTCAAGGAAACGAAGAAACTGTGCTTTGGTGTGGATTAATCATATTCTAGAACATTTTAAGATTTCCAAATAAAATGCTAGCAAGTATTTTGCCTTCAGGAGATCTTAATACTGCAGGATTCAAGCTGTTTCTTATTACACTTAGAAAAAAAGACATCATAGGACAGATAACAGTTGAGAAGTGTGGCAAGATATAGAAGAAGGCTGAGACATAAGATAGAAATATAGGCCAACATAGTTGAATTTACATTATTATTATACTGACGTAAATTTCTAAGAACACTTACGACTAGGCTTAGTAGGTGAGCCACCAAATGCGTGAAGTTAGGCATGCTTTGTCTGTAGAGCAAGCAGGAAGAACTGGTTCTCCACACTGTGCCACCACATACACTATGAACGCCCATAACTTGAATCCTCTTTAATGTAGCTGACCTACTAAGCCTATTTATGACATATAAAATTGTTGATATGGTGTGTTGCATTTAAAAGTGAGTTACAGACTCTTAGCATTTTCTGTTCTGCTAAGAAGTACATTATGACTGTTGCAAAACTTAATGGCAGATGGCTCATTAGGAAATTCGATCTTAGACTTGTCACGCCTTGTGGTGTTGTATAGTTAAACACTGTGAAATCACTTTGTAAAGCCAGTGATATAAACATCATTTGCACACACAAAATTTATTTGCACAACAGGAAATAGAATAGTAATGGTCAGCTATTAGCCACCATTAAATTTTGCATCTACCATAATAGAGACTGCAGTAATCAAGGAGACATAAAACATAAACATTCACTTTTGGTATTATAGATCATGAAACAGAAAAGCATCTGTTTGCACTAGATAGCTACAAATTTATAAATTAAACATGTTGCATTTGCTTGTCATGAATGTGTGTTGCCCACAACATATGCCAGTGCTATGGATGTAGAGAATGTGCTACCTTTCAAATCCCCCCCGCATGGCACAACAGCCCATCTGGGCCAAGGCCTACCACCTGACCGCTGCATCCCCCACCTCTGCCCATTACAGGTATCATGAGTGGGGTGCAGTACCGGAAGTGGGACATGGTCAGTGCCCCAGTCCCTCCCGGCCAGTTATGCGGTCTTCTCAGTGTGATAAATAGGCTTAGTGGCCCAGCTACATTAAAGAGGAATCAAGTTACCAGTGTTCGTAGTGCATGAGAGGGCACAGTGTGGGGAACTGGTTCTGTCCATATGCTGTACAGACTAAACATGCACAACTTTCTTTTGATAGCTCACCTACTAAGTTTAGTGATAAATATCTACTGCAGTTATATTTTTCTCTTGAATTTGTGAATTCTTAAATGTTGAATTCTTGATCAAGAATTTTTCTGAAAATTATAATACAAGCTAAACATAGCCTTAACAAACTCTCATAACCAGTGGCATAGTGTGAAGTATTGGGATTTGTTGCAAATTTTGGACAATGTGCCATATTAACCAAAATCCAATTTTCATCTCAGTTAGGGAATGTTGGGTGCCTTGATAAATAACATCAGTACATTATTACTGTTTTTAGATCATTATATTGCTTCCTGAAATTCTTAAAAACATGCAAATAACCTTTTTTCAAACCTCGTTAGAAAGCAGATGACCTATAGTGATGACACATAGAAGGGACATAAGCGAGGTAGGGGAAGGTGGGGAAAGTGGTATTGCCAACATATGCAGGAAATGTCATGCGTACTTCTGTGTCGAGTGCCAATGTTGACGTCTGGACAGGAGAGAGAAGAGATGCAGTGGAAAGGAAAGCTCCCATGATGCCTTGGGTGAAACACAGGTAGATAATTTTGCTCGACTGCTTCACTTTCTGCAGCTTGCCTCAAAGTGCAGTTTACAGACATTTACAGAAATAAAGCACATATTATATGTGTCCATTATTATTCCTAAACGTGTATTCTCAATACTTATGCAATAAAACAGTGTTTATATAGTTAATATAATATAGTTAACTATAATATAGTTTTAAAAGTGCAGGAATATATGTGTTCATCAATGCGCTACATTATCTCAAATTTTTAATGATCACTGCTGTTTAAAAACTTGCTTAACTATAAATTTCTAAAATTTAAGGCTTTGTTATTAAAAATGACAAATTGATCTAGCCTTAGAACAAGCTTGATGTAAATGATTTTTGTATTCCTTTGCATTAGTCCCAGTTCATACTAGTTGTGAGGAACTAACATAAACAAATACTGCATAGGCTCATGTTTTGTGTTTATAAAAAATAGAGCAATATTAGAATAATTAGTATTGATGACGATGATGTAAGCTTTTGTAAGCATAGCATGTAAAGTCAGTTGAGAAAGTCTTATAAGTAGAAGAAATATTGCATTCCACTTAAAAATTTTATGAGATTTCACCAGAAATATATTTTCAGATGTCCTGAATCCACAAAAAAATATTTTTAGGAAAAAAAAGTAGGTGAGCATTATAACTCTAAAACAAAATGTTCTGTAGATATGAAACTTGGTATTTAAATTCAATATCTTCCAAAGATGAAACACGGAAAGGTTCAACAAAATTCCTCCACTCACAGCTGTGAGTTACAAGATCACAAGTTTTCAGTTGTGATTCAGTTTTAGGAGAAATAAAGTGATAGAGTAACTGGACTTGTCATTTGTTACATAATATTTGAGAAAAAGACAACCAGAGATTACTTTTTAAGAAGTTGATAATACATCCATATGTAAAACAATATTCAAGAACCAATGGTATTACAAATACTCTGTGGAATTTGTAACATACATTCATAACCATATGTAACACTTCAGTTTTGTAAATTCATTGTACCTGTTGTTGTGTAGGTATAATCCTAGCATGTCCATTTGGCAAAATAGGGTTTTAAGTTTTAGAGGTTCAATAAATATGTCAGATATCAAACTCCCTTGAAATGCAGATACTACAAGAGAGTGGAAAGGGAACAAAACCTCTGTGTTGTTGGATGTAATAATACTTTCAAGAATACTTTGCCAGTTATTGCCTTTTATTCATTTCCCATGCAGAAAGATGAAACAGAAACAAGAAAGCTGTGGATTCAGGAATGAAGCAGTGCATTGAAAGAAGTAAGTACACTAATTTAATATTGTGCATCAAATCAGTAACTTATGCTTAAAAATTAACTGTAGTATGCAATATATTGTTTACAAGTTAATGTTATGTTTAACATTATTAGTTACCAAATCTAAATAATATAATTATTAATCAAATTAAATGATACGTTATGGGCACAATGTAGTGTCAGTTCATTATTATTTATTATTATTATTATTATTATTATTATTATTATTATTATTATTATTATTATTATTATTATTATTATTATTGTTATTATTGTTATTGTTATTGTTATTGTTATTGTTGTTGTTGTTATTGTTAGGCATAATTATTGCACGTGTATTACTATTCATACTTAATATTTGATTTCCAGTCCTCAAGGATAAAAGTGTGAGCCAATGCTATCAACAAGAATTTGCAGTATTCACTTTGAGAGAAATAAAAGTTCAGGCCATCAGCTCATCATATGTTCCCAGTATATTTCCAGTTGTGTTCAAAAAGAGGACTAAGGAAATTTCTGAAATTTGCAAAAAGAAGAAAAAGTAAAAATTCAGGTATTGTAAAGAGTAAATGTTCAACAAGTACAGCTTATATGTATTAATACAAGTGATGTCATACAGACAGATGCAAACAAAACCATTCTTGATGATTTAATTTTTTCCTGTACACTTCATGGACCTAATTGACTAACTGAAACTTATGCTCCATTAAGTTCTAAATTACAATCTTATTAATTGCTGTGACAAAAGATCTGACACAAGCAACATCTATAATGAAATACAAGGTTGTGAAGATAATTTTTTTTCGGAGATGAAACAGAATTACAAGATCTAACAGGAGTTACATTTGCAGTTTTTAATCTTATGTTACCTGCTACTAAAACGCTATCCTATGCCAAGAGCAGTAAAGAAAATTGTCTCCTCATATTCTTAATGGAAATGAAATTCATATTTTCATACTATGCTTTGATTACTCTGGGGTCTCCGTCTAGGTGATATGTGAATGGCAACCACAAGGTACCCAAGCTGGGCAGAACATTACTTCCACTTACTGGTGTTTTGCTCCTCACTGTAACTTTTCTATCTGACCTTACCTTGGTCATCTCTTGTTCTCTTCCGACCCCGATGCTATTAAGGTTCCTGAGGTCTAGGGAGTCTTTATTTTTCCAACCTCTCCATTTCTCTAATTTCTCTATAAAACCTTAACCCCTAACATGCTGACCTGTCATGGCATGTCATACGTCGTCTGATTGGTAATCAGAGGATATGGTCGGTGAATTTATTTTGATAACTCTCCCGGTCAGGTCGGTGAGACCCGTAAACCAATGACAGGTGTGGTCCTCCAGACATTCTGGGGGTTGTGAGAGAGCGATGTGATTGCCAAAACATAAAACTATAGTGTTCTCTAAAAAGCGGTTACATTTACTGCTAAGTCTCTTCAATATTTATGAAATATGACTCGAGGGGTTAAATGTTCCGGAGTTAAAATAGTCCCCCATTCGGATCTCCGGGCAGGGACTACTTCTCGAGAACCAAAACATTATATTAATAGAAGATCTAACATCAGACTTCTACAATGGAATGAGGGTGGTCTCACACAAGCAAAAAGAGTAGAACTGAATAAAATTGTATTTGACTATAACATAGATATATTTGTAATACAAGAAGCAAATCTAACAAATGATCAACTTAAACACTTCAATTTTACTGGATTTTTACTACACTTACTACCCAAAAATAGACAGATAAGTAGTGGAATAGTAGTTGGAGTCAAAAATGATATTAAATCCTCCTTTCAAATTGTTAAAGAAATGGATAACAAAGATAAACCTGAATTAATAAGGCTAAATTTTTGGGATAACAAAACACATCTACATTTATATAGTATTTACAATCCTCCCAGGAATGAACCAGATCTCTCATTTATTGACCAATTAAATAAAACAATCGTAATTGGGGATTTCAATGCATATTCCAAAAGATGCGGTTATGAAAAAGTGGATTCTACAGGGAAGATAGTGGAAGAATTTTTGAATACCACAACTTTTGAACTGATTTATAGTAAAGAAGATCCCACAACCTCCATACATTACTCTGGAGCAGGCAGTAACCCAGACCTCTTGTTAGCTACAACAGATATTGTTTAAAAAATTAAAAAACAAGTTATAGAAGATCTAAGTTCTGGTCACAGAGCAGTAATTGCTGATATAAAACTAGAGAATACAAATAACAGTCAAGGTCTCACGAATCTGTATTGGAACTTCAAAAAAGCAGATTGGAACAAATATAAAACTGAATTAGAACATAAATTTAAAGAACAAACAAACTCACAGCTGCATAACCAAACAGATCTTATGAACAAAGAATTCTGTAAAGTCATCCTAGAAACCGCAAAAAAACATATTCCTCGTGGAAGAATTAAAAGTTTCAAACCCTTTTGGAACCCCCAGTTAGAAGAACTGAAAAAGCAAAGGGTTATAGCTAGAAATACAGCTGAACAAACAAAAAACATATCGGATACACAAATATGGCGGAAGAAATGTGCCTCACTAAAAAAAGAAATTAATACTGCTAAAAAGAATCACTTTAATGATTTCTTAGAAAAAATGGATTATAGGACAGATAGTAACAAAGCTCATAAGTTCATAAAAAATGTCAAGGACAGGAAAGAAAACAACAGCACACCCATCATACACAACAATAAAATATTAACAAATGATGCAGCCATAGCCGAAACATTCAATAAATATTATGCTAATTCACATAAAGTAACAAGAAATAATAAAAAGGAACGTAAAGAATTTAAGAAAGATTTGAAACAAGAAAGAGAATGTGACCCTAACTCTCAGTGCAATATCTTTTTTCAAAATTTTAATATGCAAGAACTGAACATTGCAATAAATATTCTAGAAAACAAAAAGTCTCCTGGATCTGATCATATACATCCAGAGTTCATAAAAAACCTTGGAAAAACAGCAAAACAACAACTACTAAAACTCTACAATCTATCCTGGAAAACCACTGTACCTGCTGAATGGCGAAAGGCAATAATTGTCCCACTCTTGAAGAAAGACAAAACAGTCTCAGAAATAAAAAATTATAGACCAATAGCTCTTACTAGCATAATAGCAAAAGTGATGGAAAGAATGGTGTCAAACAGGTTAAATTGGTTTCTAGAATCACAAAATTTAATTTCCCCATGTCAAGCTGGATTCAGAGAGTTCCACTCTACAAATGAACAAGTCTTACTTCTCAGTCAAGAAATCAAAGACTCCTTCAGTAGAAAAGAAGATAATGTATCAGTTTTTATTGATTTCCAAAGTGCATATGATTCTATATGCAGAACAAAACTACTAAAGAAAGTAAAAAAAAAATAGGGATACAAGGTCCAATGTTTTCATGGCTATGTCATTTCCTAACACAACGCTTTATTGCAACCAGATAATGTGGAAGAAGTATATCTAAATACAAACAAGTAACCCGTGGCTTACCACAAGGTGCAGTGCTCAGCAAACACTTTTTAATATATTTATTATATATATATATATATATATATATATATATATATATATATATATATATATATAATATAATTATTATATATATTATATTATATATTATATATTATATATATATTTATATATAATATATATATTATATATATATATTTATATATATATTATATATTTAATATATTTATTAACGATCTGCCACAACAAATACAAGAATCAGGTGTGAAGTGTGCACTATTTGCTGAGGACTTAGTAATGTGGACTTCAAAACCAAAAAGCAAAAGTACAGAACTAGAAAAAACCATGCAGCAAACCTTAACCAACTTACAAAGGTGGACCAAAGAAAATTTAATGACTGTGGTGCTGTTTTTATAATTATTTCGAGGTGATGTTGATGAGTTATTGACTCTTTTGTTATCTTGGGTCATGGTACTGGATGGAATGAACATACACTCGGGGTTAACTTTAGTGAAATATTTTATTCGCACCTTCTTGTTCACAATATTTAAATCGTATTACAGTAGTAAGTCTTTTATTTCAGTGGATCAACTTCCCTAGCATCGCCGAGATTTAATGTCTGAAATTTTAGCGATATTTCGCTAAATGTGTTTTCTATCACTTTACACTTTGTCTATTTTACGTCCTTTCATTTAATTGCACACTTCGTATTAACTAACTTATTAAAGTTAGCTAATGTTTCACTTATTTTACACAAATTAACGGTCTTTAAACACTTAGTAAATTTACTTTCACTATTTTATGATGCGCACACATAAAAATGTGTCCATCTACACCAAAGACATAGACGCTAATCCCAAATTCTTTTGGTTGCGGGTCTAGCATTCTGACTGCCATGTGTACATCCGCGTATGCGTTCATTAAATAGTTCCTGCATTGTTAGGGAAGCGATCCTTAGCCATTCTCCCTTCGCTTTCAATATTGAACACATATAATTCTTTTATTTATACATATATATTAAAATTAAATATGGAAATATTTATGACGTCTTTAAACAAACTTAATTGTTTGTAACAATGAACATTAGTAATACGTTTTCGTCATTTAACCAACTCATACCAACATCAAAAACAAATTACACTCTTAACAAATTTTCACATAAACGATTTTCTTTTGGGGTCTTACAATATCCTGTCTCAACTGTTAATACAACAAAATCAAATTACAAAATCTTTTCACTAAGAAAAGAGCCACTAAAAATAAAACTAAATTTGTTGTTGTTGTTTTCTAGTGCCTTGCATCTGGCAATGAAGCCATTAGCATTCGTGCTTTCCAATACTTTTGAACTGTAGTTTCATCTGATCTTAATGCTTCACAGGTCTTTAAGTGGTCTTCATTCATTTCTGCTGGATCGTTACACAGGACACATATTGGTGAGGCTGAGATACCTATTCTGTAGAGATGACTTGCTAAGCAGTCATGATTTGTCAATATGCGGAAGGCTGCAACCGCTGTTTTCCGTGGTCTCTGGGGGATTATATCTGGGTTGGAAAGTAGTGTAATCGATTTTTTATCTTTGGCATTTGTTTCTATTTCTTGTAGGTATGAATGAGAAAATTTTTTAACGATCAAGCGTTTTATTGAGGAATATGAGAAATTGAATTTAGACTTTTGTTTTATTGTTGTGCCTTTCTTTGCAAGTGAGTCTGCAGCTTCATTCCCCATGACTCCACAGTGTGCTGGAATCCATTGGATCTGAACAGTCTTATTAACTTTTTGGAGTTGTGTTAACATTTTGTAGCATTCTCTAATTTTTGTTGACTTCTTTGTAGTATTTGAACATATTCCCTGAATTGCAGCTTTAGAAGCCGAAAGAATTACTGGCTTGTTAAATTTATTGAAGGGAAGATTTAATAATTGTCGGAGAGCAGTGTATATAGCCTCTATTTCTCCATCATAATTTGTTGTGTCTCTGCCAACAGAATGATAAAAGGAAAAATGTGAACACGTAACTCCAGCTCCAGTAAGGTTTTCCTTGGAGGATCCATCAGTATATATGTGCAGCCATTCTTCTGTGGGATACCTAGTATTGATTGTTTCCAGAGCTAGAAGTTTTTGTATTTCTTTTGGTGTGTCTGATTTACTTATTTCCTCTATTAATATCAAATTGAAGGTAGGTTGCAATAATTCCAATGAATTTTCTCTTATAAGTAGATTTTCTCTGGTGTTAGGAATGTTCAATTTGGATTTAATCTGTGTTACCTTTTCTAGGAAACTATTATGAGTTTTAAGGATTGAAGGGGGGAGGTTCTCTTCTGTCCATTTAGAGTTTGGCAGTCGTAACATTTTCTCGTGTTGGAGCAATGCTTGTTCTTCTATTTTTGTTGTTATTGATGGGGTCCGTGTTAAGGCAAGCATGGCATCAATAGGTGTGGATTTAACTGCTCCAGTGATTAGGCGAAGAGCCTGATTTTGTATTTGTTCAAGTTTATTGATGTTAGCATTTGCTGCCGTTATTAAAGCTTCAGAACAGTACAAGAGGTTTGGTTTAACATACATTTTGTATGTTGTGTTAAGGACTCTCCTCGAGCAGCCCCATTTAGCACCAGCTAACCTTTTCAGGATTTGCAGTTTCTTTTCAACCTTTTCTGAGATGTTTGTTATATGTTTTTTCCAACTTAGCTTTCTGTCGAAAGTGATGCCTAAGTATTTGGCATCATCAACTGCTTTGAGTGGTTTACCATTATAATTTATGTTAATATTAACTGGTTTGTATTTTAGTGTAAATAATTCATAATTTGTTTTTTCCTCATTGATAGTCATGAGGTTTTTGGAGCTCCATTCATGTACTTTGTTTAGGGCTGTTTCTATTCTGTCTTTAATTAAAACTAAATTTTGAGAGTCAACAATTACCAGAAACAAAGGAAGCGAAGTATTTAGGAGTTACATATGATACTAAACTTAAATGGACCAAACAAATAGAAAATGTAATACAAAGAGCAGAAAGGCGCCTTTCACTGCTAAAATGTCTAACAGGAATAAAGTGGGGATGTTCCAGAGCAACTCTTAATACAACATACAATGTATATATAAAGCCATTATTTACTTACTGCAGCGAAGTTCTTGTAACAGCAAACACAAAAAACATTCAAATCTTTCAAAACCAAAGTCTGAGATTAATTACAGGTGCTATCAAAACCACACCAATAGCAGCTATGGAAATACTAACCAACCAATGCCCCATTGAATATGAAATAGAAAAAGCGGCTCTTACTCAACACGAAAAGTTGATCAGACTCCCATTCAATACATGGCACAAGAGAAATTTTACACATACACTAAAGACTCAGGAGAGCTTTCTTTCCAAAATTCAAGACATCAAGAAGAATGTATACCTTCCTAATTCAAAGGAAAACTTCATATCTAAAGTCAATCCGACACAAACATTAGACATCACATATTATTTACACCTGACAGAAGAAGTTAAGAAAAGTGATACTCCAACTAGTGTTCTAAAATTATTGGCATTAGAGACAATCCATACTAGATTTCCAGAACACGAATGGCTCCATATTCGAACACGAATGGCTACTGATGGATCATTGATATCAAACCAAGATGGAGCAGGTGCTGGAGTCACATGTCACCTCTTTTCCTATTACAAATCTATAAGTTATGGAACTGCTAACTTTGATGGAGAAATTGAAGCCATTTGAATGGCTCTACAAAATCTTTTGTACAGAATTTCACATTTTCAGCAAGCAGTTATTCTCTCAGATTCCAGGGCAGCAATTATAGCAATTACTTCCAAGTTGTCACCAAAAAAACCAAACAATTATAGAATGTTGGAAAATCCTTACCCATCTAACAGCACTTCAAAAACACCTAGTCTTCTAATGGATACCAGCTCACTGTGGACTGAGTGGTAATGAGAAGGCTGATTTTCTTGTAAAAAAGGGTACCAGCAGTGTACAAAAATTTATAGTTAATCTACCATTTTATGCAGCTAAAAGATTAGTCAACTCAGAATTCAAAAAAATTATTGCAAAATATTACTATGAAAAATCAAAGAATAAAAGATGGGAACTACCAAACATTCAAACAGTAATTCCTGAGTATCCTAGAAAAACAGCAGTTGCAACCTTCAGGTTGATTACAGGACATGATTGTCTGGCAAAACATTTAAACAGAATTGGGATATATTCTTCACCACTCTGTCCTCTATGTGATCTGCAAGAGGAAATGGATCGAGACCAGCTTCAAATATGCCCAGCCACTTCTAGTGCCCCATCTATCAGTGAAAAATATTTGAGAGCAAGAGGATTAATGACTTCATTGTCAGAAATCCAGCATTAGCTAACAACAACAAGAAGAAGATCAGCCATTCAGGCAATAGCATCCCTATTCCCATCAAACAACAAAATATTAGAGATTCTACACACACTTAAAAGTTTACAAAGCTAAAAAAAAAAAGAGAGATTTATTTCCAATGAATCCTGGCCCATTATGACATTATTGGAAATGCAAAAGCTGACTTCCTGGCCAAGAAAGGAACAAACAAAACAAAAGAATATATAAATTAAAAAATCCTTACAGATTTTTAACATAGTTATGAAAAAAGTACAAATAAACCATAGAAAACACTAACCCATTGCAGAATCTCCAAGAATCTCTGCAGTGGCCCTTTTTACTTGCTCTATGGGTAAGTAGATTAAGTATTGTGTTCCACCCAAAAATTTGATGTCGAGATTTCACCAGAAATATATGTTTTGAGACCCCCTGAATCCAAAAAAAGCATTTTTGGAAAAAGATCTGTGTGTGGTTGGGTGTGAGTGGTGGTGGTTGGGTGCATGCGTGGGTGGGGACAGCATAACTCAAAAACGAAAAGTCAGTTAAAAACTAAAGTTGGTATTTAAGTTTGTCTTTCATAGATGTGACACGAAGATTTTGAAGAAAATATCCCCACCCTAAACTACTCTTTACATGGAAAATTTTTCAAAAATGTTGATTTTCTTGAAAATGACTAACAATTTTGATTAAAATGGCATATGAAGTGACAAATGAAATGTATATTTTGAATTTTCTGGCTATAGCCTATGTAGTCATGTTTACTCTGGATGACTTTTGAGTAACTCTTAAACCGTAAGAGATAGACAAAATCTTACTATACAAAAAATGTATATCTCGCTAAAACACACAATTTATATCTAAATAACTTTTTTTGTAGAGTGAACCATTTCAGAGATATTCCTTGTATCTCAACTAACACGGAGAAAATATAGGAATAAGAGTTTGTAAGAATGGTTAGTACAAGAGTAGAAAAAGTCATGTGAGTGCAACACATCAGATTTTTAGTTTAATGACTGGACATGATTGTCTGGCTGCCCACCTGTTCAAGATCAATATCTTCAATTCTCCAAGATACATTCTATGCAACAACCCACCCACTCCAGTGTGTCACAATCTCAAAAATTGATGCCAGTGTTCCAATTCAACTATGTAAATATTAAGAGGTAGAACCGGAACTTAAAAATTCAATGCCACAACTGGGATTTGAACCACAGACCTTCCGCTTGCCGGGCGGACGCTCTACCACTGAGCTATTGTGACAAACTGCCAGAATGGCATTAAATTCTCAAGCCAGTTCGTATTTTTCCTGGTAAACCACAAAGGCAGTCTCACATCAGAGACAATTACCCCAATGGTGACTTACTATTGCAAGTACTTTATATCCCAGGATTAAATAACCTTCACATGGTAATTATTATTTATTTATGCCAACAAACTTACTGTTGGCGTTTTTAAAACACACAAGCTTTGCCCACACACGGCTTGTGTGTTTTTAAAAACACCAACAGTAAGTTTGTTGGCATAAATAAATAATAATTACTATGTAAATATTATTGGGAAGCGGAAGAATCATTTGCATGAAAGGGGTCAGTTGGTATGGATGTTTTGTGTGCCATTTGATAGTCACACTCTGGACAGTAGTGTTATAGTTGATTGGTGTGTATGTATTTTGGGGAAAACCACCTGCTCCATTCCCAAAAGGCAAATGATCCAGTGTGAAGGTTTACAACACTTCTTCTATATAACATCTGTGAAGATATACTTTTTCTGGATAAATATTTTTGTTACTAAACTGTATAGGATAAACAAATATTTATTACATTGAGAATGTAGGTCTTGTCATTTCACTTATTTTATTACCAAAAGGGGAATGTTCCGATGTGAAGATTTAAAACACTTTTTACATAAATTCTGTAAAATTGTCTTTTTTCTGGATGAATTTTCTTGTAAATAAATTTTAAGGGATGAACAAATATTTATTACACCGAGGATGAATATCTTTTCATTTCACATGTTTTATTATCAAAAGTAAATGTTCCGTTATGGGGGTTTACAACACTTTTCTTATGTAAATCCTGTGAAGTTGTCTTTTTTATGAATGATTTTTTATATATAAACTTTAAGGGTTAAACAGATATTTATTATGCTGAAGAAGTAGATAGCATCAGTTCACACATTTTATGTCAAGCATTTACTCCTCCTTAAACCTACAACAATGTATGTAATGAAATTGTTGTATTAGATATTTTTTAAGTACTCATAAATAACTATCCGGTGATTCCTAGTAATGATCGGAATGTCATGACTGGGTCTCTATATTGCTAGCAAAAGTTAAAGGCATGTGAACGCTGGCCAGTGTTCAAGTGGAGCACTGTTGCCAAGCATAGTGCGTGTACCGGTAGAGGTTCTGTACATGCGAGCATGTGAGATGCATGTACCTCATTCGGCAGCGCTGGTAGGAGGGGCAAGCTTAGGATTCGCTGGAGTCTGCAGTATGGCCCGCCTCCATATGCCTTTAACTTTTGCAAAGATTATAGTCACTGTTGCAATATTGCTGCCAGTTAGCTGTTTCTCTTGATGTCATGGAACAAGTAAGAATCCGGACCCTTATATGTTTCCACTTTTGAAATATTTGAGAATGTCATGCAAATAACTCAAAACAAAATATAATTAAGAAATACATTTTCTGCAATGTTTACTTCTATTGATTTGAAATAGGTATAAGAATAAGCTTCTGCATCTATTGTCCATTGAAAAGTGATAGTCATGTGAGTGTGACAGGTGCTGTCGCTATTTAGCTATTTCAGTGTCATGGAAGGAAAAAGGCCTTTGGAATTATAGTATGGCACCATGCTTTTAAATATAAAGAGAGAGTAAAAAAATTCCGAACCGGCTGCACGATATTTTGCATGTCTGCATATTCTGCACTTGTTGCTGTCTGCCACTATTATAGAAAGGTGCAAATCAATCCATATACCATTTTTAAAACTACTTTTAAAGGCTTTACTTACCAACTTTATGGAAGGAGATCGCTATTGGAGCTCTGAGAAGCGCAATATTGTTCATGAAGTATCCCTTCATAATGAAAAAATTGATATGGTGTGCAATTAGTGGAGAAAGAGCTATAGGGCCAATTTTTTTTTTCCAGTCAATAGTATGCCCATAATACATGAATACAATTTTGTCCCTCTTTTTTTAGAGAATTAACATACATGGAATGTGATTTTGCCTTTTTTTTCAACAAAGGTCTGCAATAGCTCATATGGCCAAACAGCTGAAAGTTTATTATTTATTTATGCCAACAAACTTACTGTTGGTGTTTTTAAACACACAAGCCGTGTGTGGGCAAAGTTTAAGAGGTAGAAGCGGAAGGTCTGTGGTTCAAATCCCAGTTGTGGCATTGAATTTTTAAGTTCCGGTTCTACCTCTTAAGCTGAAAGTTTGTTTCAGGACAGAATTGTTAATAGAAATTTGTGGCACCATTGGTCCCTGACCTAACCCCATGTGATTTCTATCTCTGGGTTGTAACTAACATTTCCTTGCTGCAAGTGTTGGGGGTGAGAGTTGGGAGCAGCGTAGAACTTTATTCCCTCACCATGTCATACATATTTGGAGGAATAATTAAAGCTGGTAATGAACTCCATTGATGGACAATGCATTGCTGTGATGACGTTTCCTGAATAACCCGAACACTGAAAGTCGTAATCTCAGGATATGCTTAAGTTTTGGTGAAAGATGACACTGGATTTAAACTTCAACACATTTGAATGATGTGTTACCTTGTGCATGGTTTTGTTGAGATTTGCCGACCACTATTTCTTCAATCCAATAAAGACATATATGTAGATAAACTATGATAAATACTTTGGTTTATCTATTGACTTTACAATGAGATGGTTTGTCTCACTTGCGTCCGCCTATGTTGATGGATAAGCAATGAGTGACTGACCCTAAGTTTAAATATCGGTTGGCTGTTCTGCACTATTCCCAGTTTTTTTAAGCTTACCCCCTATTTTAATAATTTTGTCTTTATATTTACTTTTATTAATTCCAAATCATTACAATGTTGTCATTATTATTACTATTATAATCATCATCATCATCAATATTATGATACCCACCTTGGTAGTGTAATGGTTAGCATGTCTGCCTCACATTCAAGAGGTCACGACTTCCAATCTCGCTTAGGGTAAGTTATCCGGGTAAGGTTTTTTTCCGAGGTTTTCCCTTATCCTGAGAAGACGAATGTCGGGTAACTTAAGCTCCATGGACCTCGGGCTCATTTGAGCATCATTTCACCCATTTCATTCATTCACCGTCCAATATGACATTACGTTGGAGGACGTTAATTTAAAAAAAAAATCAATACTATGATGTTTTTTTCTCTTAGATTTATTACTTATTCTTTTTAAATTAATTATGACTGCTGGTATCAAATAAATTTCAGTATCAGGGGCAACTTAAAACATAAAGTGTACAAGACAAACCCACGCACCCTGGAAGAATTAAAACAAAACATTGCCAGAAAATTGCCAGCATTTCTCAACGTGAACTACGGCAGGTGATGGATAGTTTTCTAAAGAAGTGCCAAAAATGTATGGACAATGGTGGTGGCCAGTTTTAGCATCTCCTTTTACAAAGTTGATAAATAAAGCCTTTAGTAGTTTTAAGAATGTTGTATTGGTTCATCTACACCTTTCTATGAAAGTGGCAGATGGCAATGAGCGCTGAGGATGCGTACAGGCAAAATACAGTGCAGCCAATTTGGAACTTTTTGACTCTCTCGGTATTTGACTAACATTTCAGTTTCCTTTGTCCATATACAACACTGCATATGATGTAATTGTTTCTGTAAGGATTGTTCTTATTAGTATGAATAAGTAGTTTCATAAGAATAGAGAGGAGAAGTTACATAACTTAAACAAGTGTAAGGAAAGTCATGTGAATGTAGTCCCTTAGTCCCTCTAAATTATAAGTCACGAAAGATACTAAGAAAATACTTATATCTGTTTCTTTATGTGCATATAAATTCCAAGGGATATCTGGAAGAAAATGTGTAATGTGTTGTGTATTCATGCTGTATTCAAGTTGCACGGTCTGTTTTGCCTTTATTTCCACTGTAAATGCATTAAATGAAGCATTGATTACTTTGATGTATTCTAAACTAAATTATGCAATTGGTATCCAACCCTTATGTTTTATTTGTAATTGTCACATCCAAGTATCAAATGGCTATTTTATTACCATGTTCATTACTCCATTTCTCACAATCAATGTAAATGTTACCACTATATGCACCACTAACATTTATTGCGATCACTACAAATGTGCCCATGATGCATTATACAGGGTTCTTCATTTAAAACCTAATGGGTGCACAGCGTTTCGCCACAGAAGATGCTGGGTAAGTAGGATCTTGTTGAAACCACCCATATGATTTCTTTTTTCTGTCAGTTCATGATAAAAAAAGGGGGGGGGGTCAGTTTCAGTACTTCTCTACATTTACATTCTGCTTGTAGAATATTGGACCAATTATACAACTAGTGCTAACAGCACACTAAACTCCAACTCTCCAATTATACTGCTGTTGTTGTTGTTGTTTTCTAGTGCCTTGCATCTGGCAACGAAGCCATTAGCATTCGTGCTTTCCAATACTTTTGAACTGTTGTTTCTTCTGATCTTAATGCTTCAAGTGGTCTTCGTTCATTTCTGCTGGATTGTTACGCAGGACACATATTGGTGAAGCTGAGATACCTATTCTGTAGAGATGACTTGCTAAGCAGTCGTGATTTGTCAATAATCGGAAGGCTGCAACCGCTGTTTTCCTTGGTCTCTGGGGGATTATATCTGGGTTGGAAAGTAGTGTAATCCATTTTTTATCTTTGGCATTTGTTTCTATTTCTTGTAGGTATGAATGAGAAAATTTTTCCACAGAACCAGTGGCAATCTTGTGAATTGTAAATCTGGATGGGAACACTTCCCCAGGGAATGTTTGAATATACGCTGTGTGAACACAGCTTGGTGATTCCCACTTATAACAACTTTTACACATGAAAGATATGAGGTCAGAATGTTATACATTCTGTACGCATGGAGTTTATGTAGGAGCAAAGCTGGCTATGGCACACCCAGTCACGCACAGGTGAAATGCTGTGCACCCATTAGATTTTAAATGAAGAACCTGTATGTGTGCTATTATTGCTCGAGGTGTGGTCACTTCCAGATGGTCACTTCATTTAGTGTTCAAATGTTTCTCCCTCTATGTGTATTCACTCATATGTTTTGTTTTCTAAATTTCATCCTGCATGTTTACAGTGTCAGCCCCAGTTGCATGTGTTCTGTATTGCATGGCATATCCATATAGCATTGTTTACACCATTTGATAAGCAATGCAAGTGCTTTCACTTGCTGGCCTCTTTTGCTGTCATTATAATAGGATATTGTTATCATTATCCAAGGTGTGACTCTTTTCAACTGTTTCATTTTTACATTTTAAATTACATTTGTACATTCATCATTAGCATTTCACCTGTAATGTGTATTTACTCAGGTTTGCAATTATGGCTAAACATATTTAGTTTTCACTTTCTCTACTACTTATAGTAAATAGGGGAAGCACTGTATTCAACCTGAAATTTTGACGTTGAGATTTTACCGGAAATATATGATTTGAGGCACCATGAATCCAAAAAAACAGTTTTAGAAAACGGTTCATGTGTATGTGTCTGTCTGTGAACAGCGCAACTCAAAAGCAAAAAGTCTGTTAAAAACCGAAGTTGGTATTTAAATTTAACATCTTTGAAGGATGCAACACAAAGATTTTGAGGAAACTTTCATCAGCCTGAACTACCCTTACATGGAAAATTTTGAGAAAAGCTTAATTTTCTCAAAAATGGTTCTTAATGATTTTGATTAAAATGCCATATGTTTAAGATATTTTTGTGACAAATTAAATATATATTTGGAATTTTCTGGCTATAACCTATGTAGTCCTGTTTACTCTTGGTGACTTTCACATAACCTCTAAACCATAAGAGATAGACCAAATCTTACTGTACAAAAAATGTTGTTGTTAGCTTATGCTGGATTTCTGACAATGAAGTCATTAATCCTCTTGCTCTCCAATATTTTTCACTGATGGATGGGGCGCTAGAAGTGGCTGGGCATATTTGAAGGTGTACAAAAAATGTAGATCTCATTAAAACACAAGTTATATCTATATGCATTTTTTTGTGAAGTGAACCATTTTGGAGATATTCCCTGTTATTTGTGTCGGTTTTTGCAGTGCAGTTTTTGCACTTCTCAAATGGAAGGTTGTCATTCAAGTTTTTATCTGCTTGGCTGTGCAAAGAGAATGGGATTTCGAAGTTTTAAAAGATTTGACTATCACTCACAGCCTACTTTATTCCCATGCATCCCTTGCATCTATAAAAAAATCAGCAGCAAGAAAATTTCTGCAAATGTTGATCTTGACTAACATGTAAGAGTTATAAGAATATTTAGTACAAGAGTAGAGGAAGTCATATGAGTGCAACACATCAGATTTTTACTCTTTAAGATACTTGTTTTGTGTGTTGATTGTATTGTTTATTCATCTTTAATTTCTGTTTTATTACAATGTGTGTAGTACTGGTACTATTATGCCTAAACAATTTTGTTATTCCTCTTTAAGTTGTTTCTTTTATGTAGATATATATATTGTGTATTCATCCTTGGCTTTTCACATGTTTTGGTTGTAATTTATTCAGCAGTGTTTACAGTTATGTTTTCATTAATATATTCCAGTTATACATTATGTTTTGGCTTTATTTATATCATTCCATCTTTCCTTATTTATTCATTCCTTTTCCCATGTCCTTAATGTAAGAGTATATATAGGTATGCATATGCTCAGTTGGAATATGTGTTGACCTCCCATTTTATCAGTGAAAGGATGTTTGTACTTGTGTCTGTGTTGTTTATTAGAACTCTGAGAGCAGCTATGTGAACTTAACGTTGGTAGTTATCTGTCTTAATGTATGATTTGACATTATTTTCTTTGCACTTATTTAGAGGACTGTGGGAGTCTTGTGATTGCACTCTTGGCACATGTGTGTTTGTGCCTATGAAAAAGAGAAACTAAGACCTGGGTCTATGAGGTTATGTTCATTCCAGATGTGTTTTGTGTAGTTTTTGTGTAACTGATAACTCATATGTATTAGATTAAATTTTCTGTGCGTAGATCTCATTAAAATACACAATTTATTTGTCTTTCTTGAGGTCATAAAATGTGGACTTTTAAAACCATCAAATAGACTCTTTAAATACATGTTTCCCTGGATTCTTAGTTATCTGAAAAGTCAGGGTAAGTCAGCAAATCACAGCATGGCCAGGGAAAATTGGGGGAGTATTCTAGAAATTGGCAAGTTGCAGGAAAAGTTAGGGAAATTAGTTCAAAATTATTACATGTGTGTAATTTCTAGTGATGAAAAACTACATATTAAGGATGATTACAAGATTTTTTGCTCTTATAATGCTCTTCCAGTACTTGAACTGATGAGTTACAAATTAAATGCAGAGGTACCAGTATTACAGATATGCTTTCACACATGTTATAGCGATAAGTTGTTCACCCTTGTTGTGACTGCAATTTTGGACTAATTTACTCCATCATCAAACTTTGTTGCAATCTGCTACCTCTTAACACCGTTTGGAGTTGGGAGGAGATTGGTAACCCCGACCTTCTGCCCCAAAAGAGTTCCACTGTTAGGGCTGGCTTCATTTGCAACAAAATTATGTTTTCAAATTATTTTGTATTTTATATCTAGAATAATTTTCCAAGTATTTTGTTTCAAAAATATATTTTAGAATGAAGCATTTTGAACGACTCTGTATTTTGAACTTTATGTTCACATCTTATTAGTTAATATATTGTCCAAACTGAAAGTTAAATTTTTTTTTTTATTATTTGGCATATCATTCCAATTCTGTGCCTATATTGGCAACATATTGTATTTTCTGTTTGAGTGTTGGTGAAGTGATAAAATCTTTTTTTTTTAATTTAAAAGGTAAGTTAATTAATAACACTGAACAACACTTACAACATATTTTTCCGGGACGCGTTTCGAAGGTACCTTTCCTCCATTATCAACCGGACAATAACTGGGTTTCCATGGTGCTTGATGGTGCAGATGGTGATGCTTCTCAAACTTCTATGAAAGGAACATTGATAAAATCTTGTTTAAAGGTGTATCTTTGACAGCTAGTTGGAGTGGCGAAGGCTGTTAAAAGTACAACATTGTAGTCAGGGAAATATAAAATTTTGTTGAGAGAAAGTGAGGAAGTTAGGTTCACACTTTTGCTGGGAACCGTTTCAACTATTGGTAATGTGCAATAAATTGATTTAATCAGAGGAATATATAGGCATTTGTATGAATGTTTTAGAAAAGAGATGAGAAAATATCTCCTGGATGTGAAATCACATTTATTATTATTATTATTATTATTATTATTATTATTATTATTATTATTATTATTATTATTATTATTATTATTATTATTATTATTATTATTATTATTATTATTATTATTATTATTATTATTATTATTATTATTATTATTATTATTATTATTATTATTATTATTATTATTATTATTATTATTATTATTATTATTATTATTATTATTATTATTATTATTATTACTATTATTATTACTATTACTATTACTATTACTATTACTATTACTATTATTATTACTATTATTATTACTATTACTATTATTATTATTGTTATTATTATTGTTATTATTATTATTATTATTATTATTATTATTATTATTATTATTATTATTATTATTATTATTATTATTATTATTATTATTATTATTATTATTATTATTATTATTATTATTATTATTATTATTATTATTATTATTATTATTATTATTATTTTGTTGTTGTTGTTTTCTAGTGCCTTGCATCTGGCAATGAAGCCATTAGCATTCGTGCTTTCCAATACTTTTGAACTGTAGTTTCTTCTGATCTTAATGCTTCACAGGTCTTCAAGTGGTCTTCATTCATTTCTGCTGGATCGTTACACAGGACACATATCGGTGAGGCTGAGATACCTATTCTGTAGAGATGACTTGCCAAGCAGTCATGATTTGTCAATAGTCGGAAGGCTGCAACAGCTGTTTTCCTTGGTCTCTGGGGGATTATATCTGGATTGGAAAGTAGTGTAATCCATTTTTTATCTTTGGCATTTGTTTCTATTTCTTGTAGGTATGAATGACAAAAATTTTTAATGATCAAGCGTTTTATTGAGGAATATGAGAAATTGAATTTAGACTTTTGTGTTATTGTTGTGGCTTTCTTTGCAAGTGAGTCTGCAGCTTCGTTCCCCATGACTCCACAGTGTGCTGGAATCCATTGGAGATGAACAGTCTTATTAACTTTTTGGAGTTGTGTTAACATTTTGTAGCATTCTCTAATTTTTGTTGACTTCTTTGTATTATTATTATTATTATTATTATTATTATTATTATTATTATTATTATTATTATTATTATTATTATTATTATTATTATTATTATTATTATTATTATTATTATTATTATTATTATTATTAATTATTATTATTAATTATTATTACTATTGTTGTTGTTGTTATTGTTGTTTCGTTGTTGATGTTGTTACTACTGCTGCTGCATTTCATGGAATTTTATAGCTCCCAATACGTATAGAGTTGGCTGTAGTTTCCGGAGTACCCATAATTGCCGCTTCAGCACCGGTTATAATTTCCTCCACAGGAATCTTTTGTGGCATAGGTGCAAACTTCAGCCCTTTACCCAAAACCACCTTAGTGGGCTCGTCTAAAACCTTAGATGACAGGTTTACTACCAAACATCTTCATCTAGGCTTGTTTACTGTACAATGCTTCAAATTTCTTTTGTTGTCGTTTCTATGCCGTTAGCGAAGCATAGAGGCTTGTGGATGGAACTCGATCTAGTGCATCGCAGTCCACAACATCCAGGATCGAAGTTAGCAGAAGGTGTAGTTGAAATGGTCTTCGTTCCATGTAATGAAATTCCCATCTTGTACTTGTGGTTCTTTCTCTTCGAAGTGAACTGATGTTCTTTGCTGTTGAAGTGTCGATATGATACTTAACCTTGACAAAATTCAGGAAACATCGGCATAATGTTTAATTTCTTAAAGCAGCCAACAAGTCGTGGTCCAAACTGAAAACCAAAATGTAACGATGTCAGTTCCTGGTGCTTTTTGATGGTCCTTATACCAGTATACATAGAAGACTGTAGTTAAAAATAGGTGAAATGTTTGGAATTGATGATTTGGTTCATCGCTGACCAAAACCGATTGGTGATTTTGAGCGTCCACCAGTATTTGGAGCAGACTTGGAGAAAACTTTAGCAGACTAGTTGAAATATTTAGAATCAACGGGTTTCAGATTAACACTTGCGAGAACTGTGTTGCTGCTTGTGCTAAACCTTGCAGCACTGAGCTATCAAAATCATTGTCTTGTCAGTACAAAACGTAGCAGGCAAAAATTGGTTTCTGCAAAGTGGTGCTGTTTTTATAATTAATACAGTGATGGTGATGAGCTTTTGACTCTTTTGTTATCTCGGATCGTGGTACTGGATGGAATGAACATACACTCGGGGTTAACTTTAGTGAAATATTTTATTCGCACCTTCTTGTTCACAGTATTTTACACAAATTAACGGTCTTTAAACACTTAGTAAATTTACTTTCACTATTTTATGATGCGCACACATAAAAATGTGTCCATCTACACCAAACACACAGACGCAACTAGACAATTGGCGCCGCATTACACTTGTTTTTGTGTACATCCGCGTATGCGTTCATCAAATAGTTCCCGCATTGTTAGGTAAGCGATCTTTAGCCATTCTCCCTTCGCTTTCAATATTGAACACATATAATTCTTTTATTTATACATATATATTAAAATTGAATATGGAAATATTTATGATGAAAATATTAAAATTGTGAAAGAAAAACATGATCACATATCAAAGCTAACAAAGAGCCACCTGAGACTGAGATGTTGAGAAAAAGAAAAAAAGAGGTAGGAGATCTTACATCTTATAGTAGTGAAGGCATGTGGAAATGTGGATTTTGCAATATGAGCTACTATTGTGGACTTTCTTCCAAAAAAGGAGTTGGATTCCGTGTCAAAGTTGCAAAACATGGTACTACAAGTGTGGTGTTGGGACAGAAGGAAGAAAGTAGTTTAAGGGTACGAAATTCTGGTACCAAAATGCAATTTTTTTTTCAGAAAACATTTTTTTGAAGAAATGTCTTCACCATGTCCAGAATATGGCCATTAAATGTTGTGTCAAATCCACCTGGAAATTGGTGTATTTCAAATTTATTAAGACTCAATATTTCCAGTAAATGTGTTCCAAAACTTTAAATAGCTTTTTCTCCTTATAAAATTTTTGTGCTTTAGGATAAACTTTTTTGCAGTAAATATTTATGGAAAAAGTTGAAATTTTCTAGATATGTAGAATATAACTTGTTAAAGAGAATTGTGCATTGTTTGTTAATCACGTTCATACATAAAAGGAAATGTTTTTTTCTTTGTAATTATTAGTAATATTTCTTTTTACTCTATTCTAAATGGAAAAAATTAATATTTCTAATAAATACTAATATATTGGAAAACTAATGCACATTTTTATTGCATAGGCATAGAAAAACTATCATACCAAATTTCAGGCCTCTAATTTAATTCTAAACAGCAAAAAGTATACCAATTATTTCCAAAAAACATAATAAACAATTTTTAATTTCAAAACTACTTAATATAGTGCAGTGAAACTTAATGGCAGGTGCAACTTAACCTAAAAATTTCATTAAAATTGGTTAATTAGGGAAGGAAGTCCATTTGGTTCCAAAGTGTCCCCTGCGATCGCAGTGTGTAAACATTTGAATACTAGAAACAAGTTGACATTTTAAAAAATATCTTTCATGTTCATAATTATATATGACTACTTATTTTAAGGTAATTATCTAGACTTAAAGCAAAAATAAGTATACATGAAATGCACAATTCATTTGGTATTATCCATATTGGCCTCACAATATATTCAATTGTCCTAGTTTTTAGAATTCGTAAAGTTGAGTGGGTTAAATAGTGACTTAAATTATAAATTTTATTTTACAAAACTCCAAGGTGTTCTTAAACATATAATATCTTTGAGAGGTAGAACTGGAACTTAAAAATTCAATGCCACAACTGGGATTTGAACCACAGACCTTCCGCTTACCGGGCGGATGCTCTAACCACTGAGCTATTGTGACAAACTGCTAGAATGGCATAAATAAATAATAATTACATAATACTAAAGTAAGAACAAATTAGAAACTAAAAACTTCACTTATCTTAGTAATGTTGATATTCTTTTTCCCTTTTGCTATCCCAGGGGTTTCAAGCTATGTCCAGCTCATTCTCAAAGCCATATAAACAAACTCGTTGCCAAGCTACAATCTTTTATTTTTTCTGAAAAACAATTATTCTTATTCAATTTTTATTTACCAATCTCTGAAAACAAAAATTTATAAATACAATCTATAGATGGTAATTCGAAGTTCATGACACGGTTCCTGTTTTTTAAAATAAAAATTTTTTCCCAAACCATTAAATCTATCGGATTACTTAATTGTTTTAGTAATTTAACCTCTGGATTAATTTCATGATTAAATGACCAAAAATGATCTGCTACAGCTGACTTATCAGTTTGTTTATATTTAATATTTCTAAAATGTTCTTTTAATCTGTTTCTAGATGACGTTTAGTTTTACCAATATAAACTTTATCACAATCTGAACAGCTAAATTGATAAATGCCAGATTTTTTATAATTTGGTATTTTATCTTTTTTTGAAAAATTAAGTAAATTTTGTATATTAAATTTATTTTGAGGGACCAAATTTATTCCATATTCTTTAAAAATCCTTGTAAATTTTTTATTAGCTCATGGATGGTAAGTAAACTTTTTAAAAATACAATTATCTTTTATTTTTTTAAGGGTTGAAACTTCTTTGACAGCTTTTTGATATTTAAATTCCCCTATCCTTTTATGTATAAAATCTGTATTAAAATCATTAATTACTGCAGTGTTAATAATATGTTTATATTCTATGTCAAATTCATCTTTATTAAGGGGTATATTTATTAATCTATAAATTAAACTATTAAAAACAGCAAATTTATGTGCAAAAGGATTAAAACTTTTATATTTTATGTAATTATCAGTGTGAGTAGATTTTCTGTAAATACCAAATTTCAATTTATTTTTATGTCTTTTAATTTTTAAGTCCAAAAATGAAAGGAATCCATTATTCTCAGTTTCCAAAGTGAATTGTATAGCTTTATCTTGTAAATTTAAAAGTTTTAAAGCATCATTTATCTGTTTTTTAGGGACAACAGCAAAACTGTCATCCACATATCTATACC
Source organism: Tenodera sinensis (assembly GCA_030765045.1). Classification (NCBI taxonomy): domain Eukaryota; kingdom Metazoa; phylum Arthropoda; class Insecta; order Mantodea; family Mantidae; genus Tenodera; species Tenodera sinensis. Next base: position 32,120,532 of record CM060969.1, on the reverse strand, counting down.
ATATTTTAAAAATTAGAGGGAATGATTTTGTAATTTGAGTTTAAAAAAAACTCATGAAAAGATTAGCAAGAAATGGCGAAAGTGGACTACCCATTGCCAAGCCAGAAGTTTGTTGAAAAAAATTACCATTAAAACTAAAGAAATTTTGATCTAAACAAAGATTTGTAAGTTTTACTGTGGCAGATCATTTTTGGTCATTTAATCATGAAATTAATCCAGAGGTTAAATTACTAAAACAATTAAGTAATCTGATAGATTTAATGGTTTGGGAAAAAATTTTTATTTTAAAAAACAGGAACCGTGTCATGAACTTCGAATTACCATCTATAGATTATATTTATAAATTTTTGTTTTCAGAGATTGGTAAATAAAAATTGAATAAGAGTAATTGTTTTTCAGAAAAAATAAAAGATTGTAGCTTGGCAACGAGTTTGTTTATATGGCTTTGAGAATGAGCTGGACATAGCTTGAAACCCCTGGGTTAGCAAAAGAGAAAAAGAATATCAACATTACTAAGATAAGTGAAGTTTTTAGTTTCTAATTTGTTCTTACTTTAGAATCTTGTTGCTTCACTGTTAATAGCTTCAATTTTTCCTTAATTACATAATATCTTATATATTTAAATGAGCAATTCTTGTATATTTATTATTTATTATTGAATCTGACCTTATATAAAGGTTTGCCATGTGACACAGAATAGCTTTCATGTGTTTGAAATAAATACATAAAAAGGTTAATAAAACAACAACAACAACAAAAATACAAAGTTTTTGTTAGTATATTCCGCGTGACTTGGAAACAGCTCTAACGATTTCCATCAAATTTTGTATTCAGATAGGGTTTTGCTTTTTAAGTTCATCTATATAGGTGTAATTCCCGAAAAAACGTGATTTTACATTAAAAATATTTTGTATTCTACTTCTACAGTGCAATTCTTGTATATGTATTCCCGGTATTTCAGAAACGGCTCTAAAGATTTGGTTAAATTTTTGTATACATGCTTATTACATTCACAGTGTTTTCTCTACACACTTTTAAGTAACACATTCACATCTCTTTCTCTACACACTCTTCTATAAACAATTTTCCATAAAAAATGTGATTTTACACAAAAAAAAATTTTTATCCCCAGTTTTAAAATTAGTTATACCATGTTCTATACGTTTGGAATAGAAATGCTATTAAATTCACACTGTTTTCTCCTCACACTTTTAGGTAATACATTCACATCTCTTTCTCTACTCACTCTTCTACAAATAAGTCATACAATTTTCTGTATGCTGCATATGCTGCATATTACATTCACAGTGGTTTCTCTACTTAAGTACTTTTAGGTAACAAATTCACATCTCTTTCCCTACTCACTCTTTTATAAACAATTTTACACCAAAAATCATTTTTATCCCCAATTTTAAAATAAGTCATACCATGTTCTGTATGTTTTAAATAGAAACGCTATTACATTCACACTGTTTTCTCCTCACACTTTTAGGTAATACATTCACTTCTCTTTCTCTACTCACTTTTCTATAAAGAAGTCATACAATCTTCTGTATGCTTGAAATAGAAATGATACATATTACATTCATACTGTTTTCTCTACTCACTTTTAGCTAACACATTTACATCTCTTTCTACTCACTCTTCTACAAATAAGTCATACAGTTTTGTGCATGTTTGAAATAGAAATGCTACGTATTACATTCATACTGTTCTCTCTACTTACTTTTGGGTAATACATTCATAACTGTTTCTCTACTCACTCTTGTAGAAATAAATCATACAATTTTCTGTATGTTTGAAACAGAAATGCTACATATTACATTCACAGTGTTCTCTCTACTTACTTTTGGGTAACACATTCATAACTAAGGCTAGAGATTTCTTCCGGGCTTAAAAGCCGTGGTCTGCTGGAGTTTTGAGGTCCATACAGTTCGCCCACGCTTGCGATGGACATCATCGGTGGCATAGTCTGAGTCTTCTCGGTGAAGGTTCACTCCAGCCGTAAAAACTTTCGACTACTCACATTCGTAACTGTTTTTCTATTCACTCTTCTAGAAATAAGTCAATCAATTTTCTGTATGTTTGAAACAGAAATTCTGCAAATTACATTCACAGTGTTTTCTCTACTCACTTTTGTTTTCACATGATATTCCTATCATTCATCAACTTCATACATACCAACGCCTATACATATGGTATGTTGAAGAGTGAGTAAACTCCAAAGCCGGTTGACCGATCGCCATGAAAATTGACATATCTAAGTGTTTTCATGTTGAAGGTTTTTATGGAATCCATTTTACCATGCAACGTATTACGTTCACATGGTTTTCTCTACTCCATTTGCTTTTACCTAACATACTGCTCCCTCTTCTACAAACAGTCCATACATTTGAAATATAAGTGCAACATATAACATTCACACAGTTTTTTTACTCAGTTTTCTTTAGTAAAACACAATCACATTTCTTTCACTACTCCCACTTCCACGGACAATTCATACAATTTTCTATGTGATTGAAACAGAAATGCGCAGTACATTCACATGGCTTTATCAACCAGCTTTTCTTCTATAGTCTTTATTCTTCAACAGTGCTTTTGCTTAGTGTCGCTCCGGTGTTTTAATAAAAAATAAAGAAATAGTTAAAAAATAGAAGTAATCACAATTGGTGTCAGGAGTGCGACGAAAAGCATGATATGGAACAGTTGATAAAACAAATGCTAGCCAAAATGGAAATAATGGGGAATGAAATGAATTCCGGAATGCGGCAGAGGAAACAAATATGAAAGCCGAATTGGAAAATGTAAACTACGGAATAGAAGATAATGGGAACAAAAATTGACAAAATGGAAGCCAAACTGAAAATGTAAACTCCAAAACGGAAAAGATGAAGGTGGGAATGTCCAATATGAAGATAGATCTATTGGAAAATACTAACGAGCGACTGGTCGGGGTTAAGGAAGCCATGGAAGAACTCAACGGAAATATGAAGGATCTTGACCAACATGTTAATGCCCTGGAGTCAATCGCAGCAGCAAAGAACTGAACTCCATAATGGAACAAATGCTCGACGAAAACCTCAAACTAGGTGGATATCTATGGGACAGGCCTGCGTTCAGCAGTAGACGTTTTTCAGTTGAAATTATGATGTTTATGAAATATTTGTATGTATTTCTATATCTCTTGTATCTCGGAAATGACTCTTAACAATTGCGACAAAAATTATTATATAGTTAATGTTTTGCCTTTCAGGTTTATCTAAGCATCTTCTTCCACAAAAAAAAGAAAAAAAGCCAAGCTCAGTCGCCCAGGCACTTATGTATTAATACTTGCAAGCACCTCTTTGAATTTCAAGAAAAATGTTAAAACCTCTGAAATTATCCGCATTATCCCTATTTTATTTTTCCAGTTCCCCAGTAGGCTTGAGGAACTGGTAATCCGTGTGCAGACTGCTCACGACCTTGCATTGATAATGGTATGTTAAGCAGGTAAAGGAATGAGTGTCGCACAAGCTATTCCGGCGTTCCTCAGGTCTGGTTTTAGAGCTACAATTGGTTCACTCATCACTTTGTAATAGAAAAAAAACTTACCCCCCCCACCCCCCTCCCCACCAGAAAGGGATGCATTTACCTTCAACGTATTGACCAAGAAGCATATTTCATTGTATGAGCTTTTGTTTTTGTTGCATATGAGTTCTCGCGATTGTTTAAGGAATAGAAAAACCACTATAATTAACTTATATAAATTATTATTTGCAAATTCTCAAATTTTAAAGAAAAATATTAATTATGCGTTTTTAAGTTAAAGAAATGCTTGAGGCGATATTCATGTTAAGATATGTTTATAAACATAAGTTCCCCCTGTTTGATAACATGATAAAAATTAGCACACTAAGTAAATATGAGAAATGCTATTTTTGTAACTCCCCATGCATTTGGGAAGATAGCACTTGAAAACCATGGTTGAACATAGATTAAAAACACCAGCACTAAATTCCATAAAAGCTGTGATAGTGTCTTGAGCTTCCATAGTCTAACTAGAACGGGCATTAACAAGTAAGTAGTCAGGCTTGTTAACTCTTGGTGATGTTGATTTGATGGGTAATGTGTGCATGGCAGAGAAGTTGGGGATCGTTTACAGTGATTCAGATTAGGAGTGTGCCAAACAAGATAATACCGCTTACAGAAGAGGTTTGACCTGGTTTAGTGCCAGTGATAAAGAAACAGAATAGCACTGCCAGAAGGATCTACAAGTTATTTGGAAGATGAAAATTGGTAAAGAGAAAAGGCAAATAAAATCTGACGTATTACCCGTGGGAATGTGTTTAAAAATATCTTGGTACCATAATAAAATCTTCAAAACGAATACCAATTCATTATCTTAAATCGGCCGAAATAATCGTTGGAGTCTCAGTATTGGAATTTAAAGTCTGTAGAGTCAAAAAAGGTCGTCTCTTTAGTGCTGCGGTAACACTGGCACTTGCCAAGCGAGAGACCAATGTTCGATTCCTGGCACCGGTGTGGAGATTTTCTCCAGCTAGAAGACTTGGTCCGGGGTGCACTCAGCAGTATTAGGTCCCTGAGGGACCAATTAAGGAGCTATTTGATTGAGAAGCAGCGGTCCTTGGTTGCGTAGACCACATGACCAGCCGGGAAGAATTGGTCCGCTGACAATGTACCACCCTCCTGTATTACACCCCACTCATGACACCTGTGGTGGGCAGAGATGGGGGACGCAGCGGCAGGACGGTAGGCTTTGGTCTGGAAAGAGTTGCCTCTTGGGTTATTATAGTCGAGAAGTAGCATTTTAAAATTGTTTAACTGGGAAAGTCAGCGTAAGCAGAATATTTTATAACATCAGAAATGCCCAAAAGCAAGCATGAATAACTTGCACAGTTCTCTGCCTACACTGAAAGCTAAATAATGGATCTTTGGCAGTACAGTGAGGTGTATGTTGTCACAGAATTTAGAATTTGCTGCTCGTTACCTTACACAGTATAAATCGTCAGTCTGCCGAACACATGCCTTCCGTTTCTTAACCCATTACTTCTGAGGTCCGGGTTTTTTGCATAGGGCAGTGTTCTGATGATTGACTAGCATCCCTAAGAGATTGTTTCTGCATATAGTGCATTCAAGTCTTAATCGCAAATCTGAAAGAAAGGACAGGAATTTTCTTTATACAGTATCTACATTCAAATCGGCCATTAATACGATTCTGGTCAGTGTGTGTGTGGTTTTTAAAAGAGCTAGCTTTAATTTTGGAAAGATGCTTTCTTTAGTTTGAACTTTGAATACCTTGCATACATATTTATGATTTGCCTTAATCAGTCGAGAGTGCAAACAAATTGTTTATGATAAGGAAATAAATTGGTATTAAAAGTGCATGAAACATGGGTTAATATCATTAATGCTTTTACTGTTTCTTCCAGATGTGTTGAGAGCAGAAATGAACATTGGTACTACGGTTTGATACTACAGCTGCGGGTTCTTCAGTCGAATGTATGTTGTTTCGTAGGCTGGTATTCCAGCCTATATTAAACAGAACTTTATTTTTGTGAATGTGCACGGTTTACATTCCGTGAATTGGTGACTGTATGTGTGATAGTGAAATGTCAACTTACGAATGGCTGAAGAAAACTTTCATGCAGTCTTCTGGAGATTCACCAGTCTCAAAACATCAGAGGGGCAAAGCTTTGCGTGCAGAAGAAAAAAAGCGGATTTTAACTCTTTATGACACTTTGTTGCAAGATAATCCTGATATAATCATTAAAAGCATAATTGCAAAGGTGGCATCGTTGCTGGGTGTGTCTACAACCAGTGTGTATAAAATAATACGAGAATATAAAACCACTGGACAAGTGAAATCTCCAGAAAGGAAGAAAAGGAAAAGGAAAAGTATAAGCAGCACCCTTGATGATTCTACAAGAGCTGCAATAAGAACCAAGATCCGTGAATTTTATTCACGTAACGAAATGCCGTCACTAAACGAAATTCTCGCAGCGGTAAATAATGATAATGAACTTCCAAACTTTCGAAGGAGCACTTTCCACAGACTTCTTACACATGTTGGTTTAAGATTTGAAAAAAGAAAAAGAAAACATTATCTTTTGGACGAAGTTGAGGTTATCACGACGCCACACGAGAAATATGGCGACGAAACTCTGATAAAAAAGGTATGTTTTCCATTATTCCAATGTATTCCTTATATTGTTAATCAATAACTTTGGTTCTCTGACAGCTTTGTAGTTCACTTTTTTTTAAATTAACGTCCTCCAATGTAATGTCTTATTGGACGGTGAATGAATGAAACAGGTGAAATGATGCTCAAATGAGCCCGAGGTCCTTGGAGCTTTAAGTTACCCGACATTCGTCGTCTCAGGATAAGAAAACCTCAGGAAAAAAACCTTAACCAGATAACTTACCCTAAGCGAGATTTGAACTCGCGACCTCTTGAATGTGAGGCAGACATGCTAACCATCACGCTACCGAGGTGGGCTTTATGGTTCACGAAACACGCTTTTGTCACTATAATTATGGCTTGGTTCTGCTCTCAATGTATCAAGGGTATGCATATTGGAATACGATAACAGCATTTCAAGAAACCCTTTTATTCTAGTTTCTCTACCGGTTATACTGGTCCCATCTCTTAGCAGCTTCGAATTTCATGACTGCCCTTACCTGTTGCTGAACACATTGTACGTTTTATTAAAGTATTTCCATTCTGGTTATTATCATATCATTTGATTCATATTAGCAAACAGAGAAGGATAAATTCAGTTAACTCTCATTTCAAATGTCATCAGTACCAATAGTTTGAGTAGTAAACATCTTTGATTTAAGAGAACAAAAATTATTGATGGAAAGAAAGCACCTAACGCATTTTGTCTTGAGAATAAAAGTTTTAAAAAATTTATTTGACTGAAGAAAGAGGAAAATTCTAGTATGCATCCACGTTTATAAACTGCACTAAACAGATTTAAATAAAGAGTAAATAAGGGTGTTGTGGCCGCATATCAATGCTATAATTGCTGGAGTAATTTTGACGTTTAAAGTAGGCCACGAGCTGTGCAAAATAGGATTTGTAGTGTTTTAAGTTGAAAATGATTTAAAATAATGAACTTCTTATATCATTTTGTGTATATGTATGTACTAAATTGCCCTATATTTGGAATCAAACCCAAAGCTCAATAGCAAAGTCTACATGCCTATTCACAATAATAAAGTCATTAGTTGGACACAGAGACACAACACTTTGACTTAATGTTTAACACACAACGCATGACAAAACATTAACATAATATGTAACCCTCTTCGGGTACACAGCACTTTACTATTAACTAAGATCATTATCTTGGCAATCTTATGTCATTGATTACATTGTTTGTATCTTAATTACCATATTCACAAGTGTACTGCATTTGTTTTCATTCCCGAACTGGAATCCTCATTTTATTACTGCTTGGTTGCAAGTTTGCTTTTTCCCGTTCTGTATTTAGTGCCGTTTGGAACTCTGAAGTCTCATTCACAATTTTTCTATAGTTCTTTGTTACAAAACATTAGTATCTGTCATACCCAGGCAGTTACTTTCCATTAATGTGTACTCGAGCGACTTGATGTCTCAGTTTTGTTATCGCTTTCCCGTACCACGTGTTTTATTTCTATTTCATTTGTGAGTGGAAGTTCGGTTCGTAGTATTGAACTATTCAGTCTGGCGACTGAAGGAGTCAGTTAACCGGTACCTGGATTTAAATCCGGCCCCTGTAGCTGCAGACCACAGAAGTTATTGCTTGAGCTGTCTTTGTTAGTACTGGTGGGCTTTAATGCTTGGATCTGGACAACTCGCAACAATGAAATAGATCTGAATAGTTCCTACAGTGGTGGAAATCGGTATAAAGGCATGGATATATGTACAAAAATTAACATTTTCTGTTGGAATAGTTATGCATAGTGTATATGCAGTAGTATGAGAACCAGCATACTGACAAATGCAGTCAAATGGTGTCGCATTTGATGTCAGTAGTACCGACATATAACAAGACATCAACGATTCAGGTGCTAGAGGGTGGAACTCGGCATAAAGGCAGTCAGCTCTGTGTGGTGTTAGTGTGTGCATACTTGTCGTTACTGCAGATAGGAAACAGACACTATTAGTTACAGTGCTTGTTGTGACAATACCACGCAGAAAACAGTTATGTGATGAAAAATCAAAAATTGGTGCGTACAAGGAAACGGGTCTCTCTAATCATCAAATTGCCAAGAAGTTGAACCGTTCAAGTTCAGTGATAGATAATTTCATTAGATTGGGCGCACGATATGGACAGAACGGAAAGTATGGGCAAAGTAGAAACTTATCGGAGGCATCGAAACGGTTTAATTTAAAATAAAAGGTGAGTTAATTAATAACACTGAACAACACTCACAACATATTCTTCCGGGATGTGTTTCGAAGGTTAACTTTCCTCCATTATCAACCGGTGTGTTTATAGATTTCTATGGCTATTATGGGTTTTAGATAAACTTTCAGGCACACACAACAGTTGTAATAAAACCCCACCTACAACTGGCCAATCACTACCGTAGCCAGCGCAACAATGCCCCGCCCACCCCCACCCTTATAAATAACCTTAACGGACGTCAACGGTCATTACTTCCACTACTTCTCTGCTTCCACATTCAAACTCTGACCAGTGCAGACGGAGGATCGTGTTACCCTGATGATGCCAAGCGCAGTACTTGGCGAAATGTTGGTATCTACCATGCCTTCTAGACCACGGCCTACAAGCCCGGAAGAACTAAACATTTAGTTTAAATGTTTGCACAACATTAATATTAGACTGCCTCTGTGGTCTGATTGTTGGCATATTAGCTTCCAACTCTGTAGGTCCCACATTTGATCCTAGCTAAGTCAGAATTTTTCTTTAGCAAGGATTATTTCCCATGCTTCATAGAAATTGGAAGTGTGAGGGAGAGTTATGTGAATGTAATGTTTATAAAGAAACCTAAAGTTACACAAGTAGGAAAAGAGTGAACATCATTGCCAATGAACAATTGTTCTAAAGGAAAAGCTTTAGATGTTAAAGGTGACATATAAATGGAGACTTCTGCCCAAAAACAAAATCTAAATAAAATTGTAAACTTGCTGTTCATAACAAGGTATACTGAAATTATTATTTATTTATGCCAACAAACTTACTGTTGGTGTTTTTAAACACACAAGCCATGTGTGGGCAAAGTTTAAGAGGTAGAACTGGAACTTAAAAATTCAATGCCATGTGAAGGTTATTTAATCCTGGGATATAAAGTACTTGCAATAGTAAGTCACCATTGGGGTAATTGTCTCTGATGTGAGACTACCTTTGTGGTTTACCAGGAGAAATACGAACTGGCTTGAGAATTTAATGCCATTCTGGCAGTTTGTCACAATAGCTCAGTGGTTAGAGCGTCCGCCCGGCAAGCGGAAGGTCTGTGGTTCAAATCCCAGTTGTGGCATTGAATTTTTAAGTTCCAGTTCTACCTCTTAAGGTATACTGAATTTCACAAATGTACATCAAAACCCCAAAAAACAGAGTTTAAAATTATGACACTAAAATAAAATTGTTTCTGACCTTTAAGCTGTTTAAAGATGTTTAATGTACGGACCGAAATGGACATTCCTCATAGTTTAAACAACCATATGGTCAACTGCAGAGAACTAAAATAAAAAATATGTCATATTTAAGAATATTAAAATCCATTTTGACATGAAAACATCTATTTGCTCATCAAGTACATTATAGTCAGTCAAACTTTCTTGTGTTACAAAATACCGTCAGACTTCAGTGGCTCATAACTACGAGACTAATTATACGATAACTTTTGAGGTCACAATGGATAGAGCATGTTTGTATGTCTTTGTCATGCCACTTTTGTTTTGTCCGTGACATCGAGTTAGTGTAAGTGCCAGCATGCGATTGTTGTGAATTAGTGTTGTGTAAAATTATAAACTAGTGTACATAGGAGTGAAATTACATTGGAGAATTGGAAACACAACCACTAACTTCCCACCCGGGCACGGGGAGCGCTGATATACTTGCAAGGAATTCTGATTGGCTGATTCAAGTTATGAAACTATTAATAATGAATTATTAATGTGCAATAATGAACAAATTAATGACTGGTAACAGGAGCAGAGCCATCTTCGGTTTTGCTAAAATAAGTTTTTAATCCTAAATGCTCTTCAACAGAGAGGTAATTATACAGTTGCATTATTTCTACATTAATATATTTGTGTGTAATATGGTATTTTCTATTAATGTTGGTGAAATACTTAGCCATTAGGTGTAAGATGCTTTTAATAGGTTATTGTTAATGGAAGTGTGACATATTGTATTTTATTGATAATTGTATTAATTTGTATTTCATTTTCTGCCCTGTAAACAATGGGATATGCCTACGATTTATTCCTTGCAGCATTGCAGTTTAAATCATCAGTGGAGACCAAAATTAAAGTCCGAAGGTACGTCATTTATTTTCAGAAACATATACTACGCTTCCATGCAGGATTGAGCTTGATTTGAGTCCATTCACATTTCAGTGTTTCCATGTTGGATTCAATTTGGAAATGAGATCAAACAACATTCATGCAATGAGATTTAAATACGATTCCACTAAATAAACGGATTGGATCCAGGTTTGTTTGAATCTGTGTTTCCATGCAGTATTCAATCTGGAAAAGGGACTCAAGTAGACTTCAATTTGCCATGGAAATGTAGTAATTCTTAAGTATAAGTTTTAAGAGGTCTTACTGTAACAATAAGTTATATTAGATGAAGATTGTATATTTACCAAAACACTTAACATAGCTTTTTGCACACACGTGGCAGTTAATTGCATCTAATTATTGTACAACTTGTACTGCACTGTAGCATTATATTTATGCACTCCTTTATTGTACGTCTTGTAGCAATACACATAATTCACAGTTCACACTCAGGATATGATAGTTATATACATATGTATATGCTTGAAAAAGTTAAGTCGTTTGTTTGCACTTCATAATTGATGGGTTGGACAGAGAAATTGGGCCAGAGTAAAGAATGTTCAAGGTCACAACCAAAATAGGTAAGGTAAACATGGTTCCAGTTACGTGTGGTTAATGGTCATAAAGTTCATAATGGATGGTAATTAAAGCTTCAGAAAGGCTTATGTTAGCGGCTTAGGTCTCTCAGCACTCTTTACTATACTTGTTGATCACGTACATGCCTTGTTGTGCAACATGGGTGTTACAGCTCGTGAACACTCCATTAGTCAAAGCAATAAAATGCAAATTAAGTAGCATGCTGCAGCGGCAATATTCAAACCTGTAGATACAAATAATGCAATGTAGTTCAGTTCCTAGGGAATACAAAAGGAAGTACCAATATTTGGTGTAATTCACTTCTGTATCTCATGTTCCAAAGTAATTGCTTGATTTTGGACATTTTTATCTGTCACTATAATGCCCATTCAGGAATCAGCATGGTGTAAGAAGGTAGTTTTTCTGGAAGTTTTTTTTTTTGAGAATTATTGTCCTTATAATCGGTATTATAAAGTCATATGTTTCAAAGAAGAACCTTCCCAAGTGCTTGCAATTTTTAATGCCTATTTTCACCATTTAAAATATTTTTTGATGATACAAAAACCTTCTCTTAGGAGACGTGCAATAGTAATCAAAATTGCTGGAGATTATAACAAACTGATTTTAAAAGAACTACATATTGGTTTTTGTGCAAAGTAAAGGGCACATAATGTTTTTGTGAAGATTTTTTAGTTGGCTGGAGTTAGTGCCTCTGCTATCTTATTTGTTTACACTAATCGCTATCTCACTGAACATGCAGAGCTGCCAACATAAATCTAACAGACACTGGTATATAGAAAATGATTATCCGGACTTGTGGGCTGTGGTCTAGTGAAAAATCTTCCAGATGTTTTGTTCGAAGTTGCTTTGAACATCCTCAGTGGTGCAACAGTGGTGCTCTGCTAGTCTTGGTGACGACCGATACGGAGCCATTTTGTTTCATAGGTTTTATACACTTAGAATTTGTGAGTGATCGATGGTTGGTCCAGTCTTTGTTTGTTGGTTCGGTTGCTGCGTGGCTTGGGCTAAAGTAGCGGTGCCTTCATTGTCTATGATTGTTGTCGATGGGCTGACATTCACTGTGGCTGAGGCTGTTGATGGTGTATGATCTTGAATTTGTCTCTGCTCAGATTTCTTGCATGCTTTGCATAATGCTGGATGCCAAGCTTTATTTATGCTTTGTTTCTTCCTTCCAATTGAAGTTATCCTTATGTTTGAAAATCTCTGACTTTGTGACTTAAACAGGCATAATAATGAACCATGGCAGACAGGATAGCTGTGTCTGAATACTGCATAATGTGTTATCCTGGTGCTAGTAATGCATGTTCTGCGACTACACACTCTTCTGCACGTGTTTACAGAATTCTGTGCTCATGTGGCTCTGTGTATATTGAGACCAGTCAACGTACAGTAAACACACGCATTACAGAACACAAAAAGGTGTTGCCGTTTGGGACAAACAGAAAAGTCTGCAGTTGCTGAACACACATTACTAGTGCCAGAAGAACACATGCAGCATTCAGACACGGCTATCCTGTCTTCCACGGTTCATTATTATACCCATTTAAGTTGCGAAGCCATAGAGATTTTCAAACATAAAGATAACTTCAATAGGAAGAAAGAAACAAAGTGCTTAAATAAAGCTTGGAATCCAGCATTATACAAAGCATGCAAGAAACCTGAGCAGAGACAAATTCATGATCATACACCATCAACAGCCTCAGCCAAAGTAAATGTCAGCCCATCAATAACAATCAGAGACAATGCAGGCAGTCCACACACGCTAAGTGTATAAAACCTGTGACACTAAACGGCTCCGTATCAGTGGTCACCTAGACTATCAGAGTACTACCATAGCGGATAGAAGAGATAGTGTGAGCTCTTCGGGAGTTACTATGGTTCGCTCGCAAGATGGCACTGGTGTCGCGGTCGCTTTACTTTAGTTCACGAATGCATGGTGAAAATGGGTTTCATATTATCAGTTAGCATTTAAAATACCTAAAATCGTAAGCAGGAATATTGGAAATACTGTTTTGAAACATCGTCTTTCCTTGACACATAATATAGGATGGTATTTTACAATAATGGGTATTATAATTAACGAAGAACAGTGGGAAATATCTGCTTACATGATTTTACGCTGAAAAATTAAACCATAATGCAAATTATGTGTTTTTTAAGCATTGTATCTAGAACCAGCTTTTGTTTTTTACTTAAGTAATTTAAATTGCGTTTATGTTCGCAACAATTAGTAGCGAATTTCTTTTCTACTATTTTTAATTTAGCCCTCTCTTTAGATAGCAGGATTTTAGTTCTAACTAAATTTCTATTGAGGTTTCTAATTCTTTTCTTCAGTGTAGCAATTTCATTATTGACACTTGTGTTTGTGATCTTGGAGGAATTAGAACTGTTTTCTGTGAATTCCTCATTGTTGAAGGACGGCGCGTTTGAAATAGGAACTGGTTGACTGGATCCTGCATCTGGTAATTTACTGATTGTTGAATATTGCTTTTTCAGTAATTTTTTGTCTCTGTTTTGTTGAGATTTTCGGGATTTATGCACTGTAGTTAAGTACCTGGGTAAATTAGGAAATATACAGGGAATTGCCCCTGGCTTTAACCGCCATTTAATTCTAGGGATTTCAACTAGTTTTCCATGCACAACGAATGAATCAACTTTCACTAAAAAGTCCTCTGGAAAATGTCACAAATACTAGATTTAACAGATAATTAAGTGTCTTTCTTAGGAATAGACTTTTCCCATTTGTAAAACAGATTTTTATCTTTAGGAGGAGTAAAAAAATGTCTAGCTTCTGAGCAGTTTGTGTATCCTGAACAACACCCGGGTACAAAACAAGTTGGCATTTTTAATCAATTATTGATGTTGCTTGAAACTTATGTTTTGAAGAACACACGCATTTATGCCCAAAATTAGAAGCAATTTCACAAGTTATGTACCTAATTACTCACAACACACAACGCATACATATAAAATTGTCTGTACTTCCGAATCACATACTAGGCAGTTAGGCCGCATTTTAAGGCGACTGCGATCGCCACGCCGCAGTTTCGGTCAGTTGCCACAGGACCACGGATCATGCAGTGAACTAGCGGGAGAGCTCACACTTTCTCTTCTATCCACTGTGGTACTACGGTCACACCACTGAGGATATTGGATGCAGCTTCGAACAAAATGTCTGGAAGGAGATATTGCACTAGACCAGATAATCATTTTCTATTTAATGACACCTGCTATGAAAGCTTAAGCAATTTGATCAAACACTTGTATCCTTATGTGATTTTAGTTGTGTATAATTTGTAGAGTATTATGTAAATAAATTATAGTAAGTAGAATAAGTCATGATTGCCTCCGTAACGCAGTTGGTAGCGCACTTGCCTCTGGCGCAGAGGACCCGGGTTCGATTGCCGGTACCAGCATGGGGATTTTATCCCCTCTGGGAGGTCTGGCACGGGGTGCACTCAGCCTCGTTAGGTCCTGGGGGGACCAATTGAGGAGCCACTTGATGGAGAAGTAGCGGCCCCAGGTCAAGAAGACTGCATAACTGGCCAGGAGGGCTCGGGGTGCTGACCATCACCCACCCTCCAGTACTGCACCTCACCAATGACGCCTGTAGCGGGCAGAGGGGGGGGGATGCAGCGGCTGGGCAGTAGGCCTTGGCTCTTCATGGGCTGTTGCGCCGGGGTTTAGTTTAGAATAAGTCATGAAATAGAATGGTAAGCTGAAGATTCGTGGTTTGAATCCAAGGCTCAGTGCTTATTTTTCTGTCTGAGACTGCATGGTGTTTATAGTTTGTATCATGTCTTAGAGATGAGACTTTGTAAATGTGTGTACTGTCCATTCAAGTAGATGAGAACAGTCCGATATGTAGTACAATGAGAGGGGTGAGAGAGTGAGTGAGTAATGGGGTTTAAGGGCCCGTCGACAACTAGGTCATTAGGGCCCTGGGGTAAGAGAGGGTGGAGTGTTTAACCAATAGCGAAGCAGTACATAAACACATGAAATAGTATGAGAATAGGAATGACAAACATGCACTAGTAGAAAACAGTTTTGTATGTACTAAAATTATTTAAAACCAAAGTGTAAGTAGGGTCTTCCGGAGTGTATTAACGCTGCTGTCAAAACTTTGTCATGCTTTTAATTTATACTGGATGTTTTAAAGAGTCAGCCTTTCTTTTTCGTGTATATAAAAGTTGTTCATTGTGCTGCAACAATGCACTCATTAAAATTGTCTAAATAGGCCTTCCTCGATCTTCTGGGTCTTCCTTTATGAGGTGTTGAGAAAGACACACATTTGCCTAGCTGAATGCATTCTACTTCAGCTTTAATCCTATGGGCTAAGCTAAATGATACACAGGTGGCTTTCACTGCACATTTCTGTATGAACTTGAATGTAATAGCATTCCCCTCTGCAGCTTCCCCCACCATAAATTCATACGCATTAACAATCACATCTTGTGTCTTACTGTGCAAGATTTATCCCTGCAATTTGCTCTGAACTGGTGGCATTCTTTAATCTATTTTTATCTGTGCTATGTGTCACACGGGCGATGCTCATGTTCGCACGGTGTGGCAGACTGATGCCAGTTACCTGCCATACAACTGCAGCAGTCAGTTCATGCCACTGCACATCATGTTTACACTGCTCTCATCTATTTACATGGACGGTACCAACTTACTGATTTTCATAATAACTTATATTGATAAAACATATATATTCCTAGCTACTTGTATTTTAATCCTGATGAATGTTGTAAGAAATAATTTCAATGCACACATAATGATAATGTTCAAGTTTGTGTAGTATGTATGGTTTTCTAACAATTTCCTGTTTACTTAACACTATTAACCAAACACAAGTGTATAATTCTTTAACTCCTGTGATTCTTTACACTTCAAATATCATTAAATTATGCATTTTTTAAACTTTCTTATGTTTTAAGTTATCTTTTTATGCATTTATAAGCAGTTTGTGTCTTTATGATAATCCTAAAATAGGACAGCTATCCAACTCCTGGATTTTTTCTCTTAGCATGTTACAGTTAATTACTTGTCCAGTTAACTGATTGCTTCACAACCACCGGCAACAATAACCAGAACGAGAAAGTTGAAATACAGGTATTAAAATGGGAGTGTTCATAAAGGAATGGAAGGCCAGGTTTTAGCTTTCTTGTTCTCATTACCAGGCACAGTGTATTCATATTGTGTATATTTTGTAGAAATTATTCAAGGTGGCTGTGCCATGAAATAGCCTCTAAAGCTAAAATGACACAAATGAGTCCCCAATGCACAATACTGATTTCCACTTTGTTGTTGATATGCTGATCGTAATATGCATTCCTGTTCTTGTTTCTGTTCTAGTTACCGTTACAGAGTGGTTGTGAACCAGGCTTAATTCAGTTGTATCAGTATTTGTACATTAAACATTTTTCTAATAACTATAGTACCCTTTTTTTATATTCTTCAGTTTTGTTACCCATCACCACTTAACATATTTTAAATTACATTATTAAGGAAACATGGCAATAATGCAACCACATCAGAAAGTGCAAGTGGATTCAACAAGCTGTATATTACGAAAGGATAATTGAAATCATGTTCATCATAACCTATTTCTTTAAGCAAATAGAAATTGCCATATAAAAAATTTGTTTCACGAGTAAGCTATGGACATTGTCTTAAAGAGTGAACGAAGCCAAATTTACATACATGGATTTACATATAGGCTGTCCCAAAATTAGACCAACAAACTTTGAGAGCTGATAGATAACATTATTTTAAACACATTTTGTTAAGGAAGGTTTTTTGCTGTGGTGCTTCGTTTAAGCACTAGATGAGTGAATGTCGTGGATTACTGCCTCCCACCCAGTTTAAGTATTTACAGAAAAATCAACGATGCAAATTAAAATTGCATTTATCTTAGAAACACAACCTTAATCCAAGAAACAAACACAGAACACACAAACAAAACACAAACATCTCATAAACACAGTTAATCACAGCTTTACTATTCAACAAACTTTTAAACCAGAGAAATCGCTGGCTTCTTTGCAAGAGTGCGGCAGAATATGGCATATCAATGCACTCTTTGTGTTAATCGCAATGGGCGTGTGTTCCAACATTTACTTTGAATAGTAACATCACCTCTTTTCCTATTACAAATCTTTAAGTTATGGAACTACTAACTTTGATGGAGAAATTGAAGCAATTCGAATGGCCCTACAAAATCTTTTGTACAGAATTTCACATTTTCAGCAAGCAGTTATTCTCTCAGATTCCAGGGCAGCAATTATAGCAATTACTTCCAAGTTGTCACCAAAAAACCAAACTATTATAGAATGTTGGAAGATGCTTAGCCATCTAACAGCACTTCAAAAACACCTAGTCTTCCAATGGATACCGGCTCACTGTGGACTGAGTGGTAATGAGAAAGCTGATTTTCTTGCAAAAAAGGGTACCAGCAGTGTACAAAAATCTATAGTTAATTTATCATTTTATGCAGCTAAAAGATTAGTCAACTCTGAATTCAAAAAAATTATTACAAAATATTACTATGAAAAATCAAAGAATAAAAGATGGGAACTACCAAACATTCAAACAGTGATTCCTGAGTATCCTCGAAAAACAGCAGTTGCAACCTTCAGGTTGATTACAGGACATGATTGTCTGGCAAAACATTTAAACAGAATTGGGATATATTCTTCACCACTCTGTCCTCTATGTGATCTGCAAGAGGAAATGGATCGAGACCACCTTCAAATATGCCCGGCCACTTCTAATGCCCCATCCATCAGTGAAAAATATTGGAGAGCAAGAGGATTAATGACTTCATTGTCAGAAATCCAGCATTAGCTAACAACAACTTTGAATAGTAAAGCTGTGATTAACTGTAAACAATGAGGCGTTTGTGTTTTGTGTGTGTTCTGTGTTTGTTTCTTGGATTAAGATTGTGTGTCTTACTAAGATAAATGCAATACTAATTTGCATTGTTGATTTTGCCGTAAATACTTAAACTCGTTGGGAGGCAGTAATCTATGACATTAACTCATCTAGAGTCTGTGCGGAATAAGTTGGCAAAAAGAGATAGCGATATTGGTTGGAAATGGCCTGAGTCCGCTCCCTTTTGTACAATGAAGAACCCTCATTAAGGGAATAGCTTTTCTGGTTAAAATCATTATTGTTGTCAAATCTCTTTCACTGTGACACCCTTCACTCAGTATTGCCTAGTTAGCAGGAGAGAATCGTCACAACAGTGTGTGCGAGCGAGAGCGTGAGTACTGCTTCCTCTTTCTACATGCTGGCTGCCAATTTATTCCACACAGACTCTAGCGCTTAAACGAAGCACCACAGCACAAAACTTTCCTTAACAAAAAGAGTAAAATAATGTTATCTATCAGCTGTCAAAGTTTGTCGGCCTAATTTTGGGACATTCTGTATACATTTATATATGTGTTGACATCTATGATGGATATTTTAATGAATGTCTATAAAACAAGATAATCATACTGTGACTGATAACAAACACCCAAGTGGTGTTTGCTAAGACTGTTAACTGAATTATACATGTAATAGACTGCATGGATATTATGATGTGTTGGGCAAAGTTGTCACAAGAGTGATAAGATTGCAAACTTGCTATTTTTGGCAGAAAGTTTATTACTTGCTAGATAATCGTATTTACAAATAATGAAACTGAATATAATCCATTTCAGATTATCTATATTTTAAACGTAAACAGAATAATGGCCTAACCCTTCTTTATCCAAGGCACTCTCATTACTTAGATTACTAGTTATACATAAATGTTGCTATTCATTGGATTATGTTTTTGTTTATTTTTAGGATATGTACAATGGAAAGTTAAAGGTATTCCTGTGATTGTGAGAATAATGTGTAGAACTTCACAAGCAGTGCCTGTTCAGTGTCCAGTACTGGTGCTTAAAGTCTTGAATACAGAGTAAAATGTGTGAAAGTGTTAAGTGATGTAAAGTAGTTGAGGACATTTGTTGCCTTGCTGATAATGATTTAATGAATAGCAAAACAGGTGTTTGCATATGGAGCAATGCAGTGTTGTATATAATATATGCAGAAGCCTCTTAGTAAGGTTATTTGTGTTTACCAGATGCAATAATATTAACCGGGCTTGTGGGCCGTGGTCTATTGGGTTCCTTCTTCTTCCCAAACGTTTCGTCTGCGACTACGGCAGACATCTTCAGTGGCGGCGAGGTCGAAGTTTCCTAGTGGAGATCTCAGCACCGACTGTGCTGGTCACCACCAGAGGTGCGGTATTTATGTCGGCGGCTGGAGGGGAAGTACGTTGTGATAGGTCCGGGTGGCCAGTGGGCTGGATTTGTACCAGTGGAGTACTACAAGGAGCTGGCGTCTGATTGGCTGGAGAGGGGTTCTGGATTTTTGTTTTTGTTAACGCTGTTTGCCATATTCTGTTGAGTTTAAGTCCTTCTTCTTTGCGATTGATATTATTTTTGTGTTTATTTATTTGTGTTTGTTGTGCAAATATGTCAAATTATGTTATACTATCCGGACAGTGGAAGGAATAAATAAAAGTGTCAAACATCTGCAGTTCTTCCCGTTTCCAAATGCCACGTGCCTAATGTTCGGTTGCAAGTTCACACAAAAACTTGGCAGCTAATGAAATTAGAAAATATTTTACTGTGTGCCATGCAGAATAATTATTGTAAACCTCAGAATTGGACATAAACTAATGTGATGGTATTAAGTATCATGACATAGAAACATATTTTGTTGTTGCTATTAAGGAAACTAGTCACTTGAACCTGCAACCATTTCAGAACTCATTAATATTTCATAAAAGCTATTGATGTACATGCTGTTGGACAATTTCAATAAAAGGGAATTATAAAAAAAATAAACAGCTGTGTTTTTATATCTGTCTAGGTGTCAGTCTCAACTGATGTAGGTCCTTATGCCATATTGCTACCAATGACATGCAGAGTTTAGTGCGAGAGCTTTGATAGTTGTGACTACAGTTTTTAAGCATGTCACATTCATTATGTTTATCTGCTATTGAAATTACATAGTAATTTATAGCATTGTCAGCCTATTATAAAAATGCATACAAAAATATAAATCAAATACATATTTATATTTATAAAGTTCAATACAGTGGAGTACACAATTGAACCTTGTCGTGAGTCAATGCATAACATGATATAAAAGGTACCGTGTAAGGGTCTATGTCATAAGATACATAAATGGAAAAGAATTTAGTGATTACATAGTATATACAATATAAATAGATACGAATTTAAAAGTACAATTAGTATAATCAAACACATCATAGAAAAGATCTATAATAAGGAAAAATTGAAGCTATTAACAGTGAAGCAACAAGATTCTAAAGTAAGAACAAATTAGAAACTAAAAACTTCACTTATCTTAGTAATGTTGTTATTCTTTTGCTAACCCTGGGGTTTCAAGCTGTGTCCAGCTTTGAGAATGAGCTGGACATAGCTTGAAACCCCAGGGTTAGCAAAAGAATAACAACATCACTAAGATAAGTGAAGTTTTTAGTTTCTAATTTGTCCTTACTTTAGAAAGATCTATAAGTTTAGGTATTCTTCAATACTGTAAAAAGCTTTGGTTATTAAATAATTTTTTATCCTATTTTTAAAGGTATCATAATTTTCATATGATTTTAGATGTTCAGGCAAAGCATTATAAAACTTTGCTCCCATATAACTAGTGACCCTCTCTGATAAATGTAATCTGGTTTTGGGGAGATTTAGTAATTGATTATTCTTAGTACTATATGTGTGAACATCTGACATGTTTCTCATTGGGAATTTAAATTTAACTAAATATAAAATGGTTCTATAGATGAACAAGCTTGGTAATGTAAGGATTTTCAGCAGAATAAAAGTGCTTTTACATGATTCGTTGTACCTTAGACCACCTAAATACCTAATAGCCTTTTTTGTAATACAAATATTCTTTGAACATTTTGTTTAGATGTATTTCCCCATAGTTCAATTCCATATGACAAAAAGGAGTGGATAAGCCCAAAGTAAATAGTTTTTGTAACTATAAAACATATCTAATAAAAAATACAAGTTGTAATTGATAACTTATACAATCTAGTTGTTATTTACATAATTCTATTGAAAATACTCCTACTTAATTCAGGTTTGAATGACTTGTAACTAATTTTACATTATCTTGCATCTAAAATAATATTTACTAATATTAATAATATATAAAAACTACCTCCTGTTTAAAAATTCCTCACTTGAGTAGAAACTCTCTTGAATGCCGTATTTTTAGTTCTTTTTTAAATCAATTTTGACAGCTTATTGATTTTATATCTTTAGGCAATTTATTGTACAATATACATCCAGCTACTGATGGTTTATTCTTATAAGTTTCCAGTCTATGGTATTTTACATAAAGTTTTATTCCCCCTTGTGTTATATCCATATATCTTATTGTTATATGATCATTTTCCAATCATTTTACACACATAATTACCTCAAATATATGTATACATACATGTGTATATATATATATATATATATATATATATATATATATTGGACCCGACAGACATCCTGTTCAAACATATATCCAAAAATTATAAGATGTTGTAAACAAACTATAAATTATAACTAGGAGTTATTTATGGGCTGTTATGCCGTGGTCTGCTGTTTAGTCCCAAATGTTTAGTCCACAGCTGCAGCAGACATCTTCAGTGACACGGTCATAATCTCCTCGGAGAAGTTAACGTGGCATCTGAGGTGTGGACTTTCTGAGCTGCTATATTTATCCCTCGAGTGGCCTCCACTGATTGATCCGGATGGCAGGCAGCAGGAGGGATGGGCGGGCTTCACCCAAGGTGTTGTTTCTTGTGATTGGTTCACTTGAATTTCTCCTGTTTTGTGCCATTTATAAAATGTTTCGACCGTTTTGATGAAAAAATATGTAAAAAAAAAGTATTTTTAGAATTCCTGATGCCACCACGCATACAGTTATCACAAGTCAATCTATCAATTGCGTGAAAGTGTATCGGTAGATCTTGTTAAGAAAAAACAGCTTAAGTTCGAATGAATGTTTTTATGGAGTGAATCATTTTGGAGATATTCTTGTTATTTGTGCGGGCTTTCCAATACTTATACTGCTCTCAAATGGAAGGTCGTAATTCACTTTGTTTATATTATTATTATTGTAGTTTTTCTTTTATCCTTTCCATGGCAATCGCTTGTTGCCTCGATGGAAACACTTGAATGCAGTTTTCAAAGATAAAGCAAAATATTTTATGACATTCAATTACGAATGTGAAAAATCTGGAAACTGTCCATCAGCTCATTCAACTTCGAGGAGTCACCATTCAACCAACTATGTAAAAGCGTCTTATTTTAACTTTAATTTGTATTTATTATTTGACATAATAGTGCTTTCAGCCGTTCATACTGTGCACTGTTATGGACGTTTCCATTAAGGCATACACCACCATGGAACTCCATACATTAACCCCAACCTCAGCTTCATAAGTATAACAAAACTTTCGGAAAGTGTTTGTGTGGTGACATTCCTGTAATGGGTGACAATTGCGTTCTCAGTACACTTGTATGACTCTTTATACATATCAGGTTAGGTTTCTGATTCACGGAAGGCAGGTCAGGTTTAGTGCTATATCTCCGTTGTGCATTAATGTAAAATTCTGTTGAAATTGATTTTTAAAATTGAATCGAGTGGCAGTATCACAATATGCAATTTGAATAATCGAAAGTTGGGATGCTTTAAGCCTTTTAGTTTATTTCACCAGCTCTGATACACATTACTGTTCACAATCTGGAAAATGCCTTTCTCGATTCAAAAAAGAAGTGTGGAAGTATATTCTCTGAGCGGATTGAACTCTTGGTAAAAGTTTGTGGTCACTACGTTCCATGGGTCTCATAACTTGTGAGAATATTTGGAGAGCAAGGTCTGTCAAACAAATTACACCAATTGCGTATAACAGCGATGAAGTTGCCCCCAAATCTGAATATGGTTAGATGTACACAGTTGTGTATTGATCCTGCAGGGGGCCACTTTCAACATTGTCAGTGAATGGTGAGTACATTTCGGCAACTTTTTGTCATTTGTTTGCATTTACTCTTAACTTAAAACTGCAATTGTGTATGCAAGATCCGTTATAAGCTATTTTCTGTGGCTTAATGTACTTTATTCACTGTAAAAGAAAAAAGATCAAAACATCACTAATACTCTGAAGTTCGCTTCTCTTGTGTATAGCAATCACCATTGTGCATGCTCCATAGGGGGATGATGGCCATATGTGTTGTAGTTACATGATTATCTTTATCTATATATTTCTTCTGTCCGTATGTATGCGACTGCAAGGTTCCTAAATGGTTGGACCAATTTTTATGAACTTTTGCATGTGTGATTAACGTGATTCGAGAATGGTTTAGGTTCACAATTTGACCCGATAGAAAATGTTCTTTGTAATTAATTCCTGTGTTGTTCATAGAACATATGATCGTTGTATGGTTTAGCTTTACAATGGGATCTGCAAAGCAGTGCCACAAATGCATTTTAGGCTTTCCAGTATTTTGTTCCGGGATAGAATTCTAAAACATTTTTGTTGGAGCTTAATATTGCATCTAAAATAATTTAAAGTATAATTAACACATATGGTGTGCAAATTTGTGTGGTGCAGTATAGAGGTGAGTACCTTATGTGATTTTTCATTCATTTTAGTGATGTACCCACGTGTAGTCAGTAACAATGAGCTTAACCTAAAAATTTAATCTATATTTCTCTGTGATTGCATTATAGAATGTCTGGTATTTGATGCTGTGATAGGATTATAGGATGTGTATGTCAGAGTTTAATATTACAACAAAAGTGTGCACGTATTGAGAACAAGTAATTTAAAATGTAATTAACAGCCACCTTGGAACATGGCCCTGAGTTTAATGAACACCACTGATCATAACAAATCACTTGAGTGAAGCGAGCGTGGGATCTTAATATGCTTATGATTCACTTTTTGTAATATATACTAAAGTACATTGTTCAGATTAAAGAGAATTAAGTAATTACTTAGGAGTATTGTGATTGTGCATTGTAGGTAGAACATGGAATCCACTCATCCTCCCACCCTTTTTAGTACGTTTTGTTATACAGTAATATAATCACGTCACTACAACAAACATGGCCATCTAACCCTACAGAGCATGTGCAATGGCGACTTATAAGAAGATAATGAAGTAATTACTTTGGAGCGGTGATGTGCATTGTAGGTACAGCCTGGAGCCCACCCATCCACACACCTCCCACCATTTTTAGTATGTTTTCTTATACAGTGCACAATATAATCACGTAGCTATGACAAATAGGGCCATCTTTCTCCTACAGAGCCTGCACAGTACCTTCTTAGAAGAGAATGAAAAAATTACTTTGGAGTGTTGTGATGTGCATTTTAGGTATAGCCCGGATCCCACTTACCCACACATCTACCACCCTTTTTAGTATGTTTTCTTATACGTACATAATATAATCATGTAACTATAAGAAACATACATTCATCCTGCTACAAAGAATGAGCAATGGTGACTTCTAAGCCAAAAGAGAAGCCAAATTCATGCATTAGTGATGTTTTGAGTTTTTCTTTCTTTTACAGTGAAACTTCGATACTGCATTAAACCACAGAAAATAGCTTATAATGGATTGTGCATATAAAATTGGCCCATTTAAGTTAGAGTAAATACAAATGAATGGCAAACAAATTGCTGAAGTATACTCACCATTCATTGAAGACATTCAAAATGGCCCCCATCAGGATCAATACACAGTTGTGCATGTCTAACCATATTTGAATTTGGGAGCAACTTCAAGGCTGTTGTAATTGGTGTGAATTTGTTTGATAGACCTTGCTCTTTAAATATCCTCACATGTTGTGAAACCCATGGAAATTAGTGGCCACAATTTTTTACTACAGTGCAATCTGCTGAGAGAATATACTTATACACTTTGCGTTATTTACACTTTGCATTATTTCTTGAATCGACAGTCATTTTCCAGAATGTGAACAGTAATGTGTATATGAGCTGATGAAAAACTAAAATGCTGACAGAAACCTCCCGACTATCGATTATTCATATTGTACTTTGCAATACTGCCACTCGATTCACTTTTAACAATCAATTTCAATGTACATTCACATGAATGCACAATGGATATATAGCATTTACAAATTTAATGTATCATTATTTATTGAAACAAGGTTTTAAAGTGTAATTAAAAATATACTTTGTGAAAATTTATAAGGTGCAGTATTGAAGCGAGTATTCTGCATGATTTTTCATTAATTTTTATGTATACACGTGCATTCAATAACAAGGGCTAAACCTACAAATTTAATATTTGTTTCTTCTGTACATGTGTATACAACTGAACTCTTCCTAAACGGCTGCGTTTTATAATTTTCTTTAGTTGGTGCAGATCAAATTCTAGAAAACTTTTGTCGCAGCTTAGTGTTGTTACTACATTAAACTTGCATGCTTATTCAGAATATTATATTATTATTTGAAGTAATGGTTTAAAGTGTGATTAAAAAATATACTTGGCACAAATTTGCAAGGTGCAGTATTGACGTGAGCATTTTGCATAATTTTTCATGCATTTTAATGATGTATAAACATACATTGAATAACAACCAGCTTAACCTAAAAACTTAAATTGTCAGTTTTCATTTGAGTCTATGCAACTTATGACATATTGAATGGCTCATTGATTAGTCATAACAATATTAGTCATATTAATAGTCATATTAAGGAAATTGCGTCCATATTGCTGGTAATTTTAACCTAAATAAACTACTTATATTTATGTGTTGTGTATTTATTACAGAACAATGCCACGTCTTCGCAAACCACAAGGAAATATTGGTAGACGCACACGGAATGCACAAATAGCCCATAACCATCGTTTAAATAGAACGGCAGAAGATCAGTTGACGGACAATGTAAAATTAAGAAACCAGGTAGCAAACACACGTGCAAATGAAAGTCGAGAGCATCACGACGAACGTCTTCGAGCTAATGCATTGAGACAAAGAGAGGCACGCCGACGAGTCACCGATGCACACAGAAGATATGATCGACAGCGCATGCAAGAACTTCACGCATTGACATGTGCCTCGTTTCACCGCCTTGCGGTGAGAGAGCTTTCTGGAAACATTGCTGCTTAGCTTCTTGACTTCTACAAACACTTTGGCCTGAGAAATCACACAAAACATATCTAACTCATTTCGCCATAGGGCGAATAGTTGCAGTTCGTTTACACTTTTTACAGCATCTTGATAAGTCTTTAGCGTTCACTCTTTTTCTAAATAAGGGATACATTCCTCTTCATCTTCCTTCACCTTCTCTTCTTCTTTCTGACTTTACATATTCTCAATTAAGACATCTACATTAACTGTGTGTGTTTCAGTTTGCACATCACTATCTATGTTGATATATTTCATGGCACTGCTATTGAAAGTACATTCATTGATGTAATCTTGTGCCTGAAAATTCTCTAAACTCTACATTTCAAAACTGTAAATTTTCTGTTAAAGGGCATACTATGATTCCTGTTGTCTGCATAAGACAATTTCCATTTAATAAAAGGAATTTAGCATACTTTTCAACTCTAAATTCATAGGACCATGAAATATTTCTGTTTAAGACAGATGTCCACTTAACAGGAGTCAATTGAAAGCACGTTTTACTGTATTAAGATTAAAAATATATTTAAATATTTATTTTTTGTACTCAAAGTATATGCCTGTAACGAAAATGGTTTTAATTTTTTCTTTCTTGCAGTTATTTAATTAAGTTTTAAGTTTGTACTTCATACATTAAGTTTATAGTATACAGATACACTCACACACAATTTATACATCAAGTTGTGATAACTACGCGTGGTGACATCAGGCATTCAAAAATCATTTTCCTACATATTTTTTCATCAAAACAGTCTAAGCAATTTTATAATTTTTTAATATACAACTTTTGAACAGGACGTCTGTTGGGTCTGCTAGTATTACTGTATAAGAGAACGTACTAAAAAGGATGGGTGGGTTCCAGGCTGTACTTAAAATGCACATCATAACACTCCTAAGTAATTACTTCATTCTCTTCTTAGAAGTCACCGTTGCGCATACTCTGTAGGCAGAAGATAGCCATGTTTGTTGTAGTCACGTGATTATATTACTGAATAAGAAAACATACTAAAAAGGATAGACGGCTGTACCTACAGTGCACAACATCATAACACCCCTAAATAATTTCTTTATTCTCTTTAATCTGAACAACGCACTTTAGCTTATGTTATAAACAGTGAAACATAAGCACATTTGAAGCATCTTCCTTTCATAGAAGTTTGAAAACAGTGTTGTTATAATTAATTTAATTTAAAAGGTGAGTCAATTAATAACACCAAACAACACTTACAACATAATTTTCCAGAACGCATTTCGAAGGTTAACTTTTCTCCATTATCAACTGGACAATAACTGGGTTTCCATGGTGTTTCATGGTGTGGATGGTGATGCTTCTTCTGATGTTTCTTCTGGTAACGATTCAAAGAACTTGCAGAAAATATCTTTCTGAGGAATGTCGAAATGAAATACTCGGTTTCTATTTTTTAAAATGAAGATTTGTTCCCATGTGGACAGTTCTTGTTTTCCAGTTATGTGTTTGAGAAGCTTCGGTTCTAGCTTTATGTCATGATTTTTTGTCCAAAAGTGAAACGCAACTGCTGATTTTTCTAATTGTTTACTCTTGATGTAACTGCTATGCTAAATTTATTAAGTGGATGATTGAAGTGTTTTCCACTTGTTTCCCCTACTAACATCAACAATAAGCTGCATGTTAACTTTAAATGTCACATTGTAATAAATGATCCATTTAATGGCAATTGTTGGTTAAAGTTTTTGTTTTCAAAGTAATATGTACTAATTTGCTATATGTGTGTTTGTGTTTAGCCCTGTATCTGCTGATTCCTTTGAGATCCCTAAATGAAACTGTGGGGTGAGAAGGCACCATTAACTTGACTGGAGAATTTTTGCAAAATATTTAAATTGTCACTTGTTGAAAAAATAAATTTTGAAGTTTTCAAAAAATATTTCTGAAGCTTTTTCAAATTAACCTCTATGAAAGTAGCATACCATATGAAAGCTGCAAAACAAGCTTTAAAATGAAATGATGCTGGCCTACTGAGCCCAAGATTGGGGGTTCAAATCTGGCCCACACCAATGGTTTTTAAGAGTGCTTAAAAACGACAGCTCCACATCAGTAGATGTACTGGCATGTAAAAGAATTCCTGCAGGACAAAATTCCGGCACACCGGCGACGCTGATGTGATCCTGGCAATTGACAGCATTGCTAAACAACAAAATAATTTAAAAATAATAATTTAAAATGAAACCATTCCCAGGGCTGTATCATAACTGGTTGGTGTCCTGCCTTAATTAAAGGTACAAAAATGCATCAAGCATGAAAATTTCAGATTTGAACCTTTAACAACTTAAGAACCAATGGAATAAAAGACCTGAACTTACACATTCTTTCATAGGTCTATCATTTCAATAATTGTGCCAAATATCCTTGAAATCTGAGACACGTCAAGTCTGAAAATCCTTCGAAATTGTGTTGATGTGGAATGACCCCTTTGTAGCTCAACTTCAATATTCTGTATCATAATCATCACAGTTTCACCTGTTTTTACTTTCTCTACTGTAAGTAGGGGAAGTATTGTATTCCACTCAAAAATTCCATGTTGAGATTTCACCGGAAATATATGTTTTGAGACCCCTGGAATCCAAAAAAAGCATTTTTAGAAAAACGTCTGTGTATGTGTGTCAGTCTGTGTGTCTGTGTGTCAGTCTGTGGACAGCATAACTCAAAAACGAAAAGTCGGTTAAAAACCAAAGTTGGCATTTAAGTTTAATGTCTTTCAAGGATGTGACACGAACATTTTGAAGAAAATAGCCCCACCCTAAGCTACCCTTTACATGGAAAATTTTTCGAAAATTTTGATTTTCTTGAAAATGGCTCTAACGATTTTGATTAAAATTTCATATATTTGAGATATTTTGATGGCAAATGAAATGTATATCTTGAATTTTCTGGCTATAGCCCCTGTAGTCATATTTACTCTGGACGGCTTTTGCATAACTGGTAAACCATTAGAGATAGACCAAATCATGCTATACAAAAAATGTTGTTGTTGTTTTCTAGTGCCTTGCATCTGGCAATGAAGCCATTAGCATTTGTGCTTTCCAATACTTTTGAACTGTAGTTTCTTCTGATCTTAATGCTTCACAGGTCTTCAAGTGTTCTTCATTCATTTCTGCTGGATCGTTACACAGGACACATATTGGTGAGGCTGAGATACCAATTCTGTAGAGATGACTATATACAAAAA
Organism: Tenodera sinensis; assembly: GCA_030765045.1. Lineage (NCBI taxonomy): Eukaryota > Metazoa > Arthropoda > Insecta > Mantodea > Mantidae > Tenodera > Tenodera sinensis. The sequence goes on along the minus strand of CM060969.1, from coordinate 32,090,969 downwards.
ATGTAGATCTTGCTAAAATACACAATTTATGTCTCAATAAATTTTCTTGTAGGGTGAACCATTTCGGAGAGATTCCATGTTATGTGTGTGAGTTTCGGAAAACTTAGAACTTTTGTGAAATGGATCATCATTGTTCATTTTTTTATATGTTAAGTGTGCAAAGACAACAGAATCTCAAACATTTGACTATCGCTCAAAGCCTACTATATTTTAATATTTGCCTTGTACCTACAAGGAAATAAGCAAATGTACAAATGTTTATCTCAACTAACAAGAAAGAAGATATAGGAATAAGAGTTTGTTAGAATGGTTAGTTCAAGAGTAGAGAAAGTCATGTGAGTGCAACACATCAGATTTTTAAATGTATGTGTTAAAGAACCAAAATAGCAGCTATTCTACTGATAGTTGATTCTCGAGTGATCAGTCACGTCAAATTTATAAAACTCAAGCTTTCGACCATTTGATTCTCATCAGGAACAAATGCCAGGTTAAAAATATGCTGTTATATATACACAAACAAGGTGAGCATCAGGAAGGTTCCCTTCTTGCGTTCCTGATGCTCACCTTGTTTGTGTATGTATAACAGTATATTTTTAACCTGGCATTTGTTCCTGATGAAGGCTATGGAGAATCAAAGGTCGAAAGCTTGGGTTTTATAAATTTGACACGGCTAGTCAAGAATCAATTATCAGTAACATTTGCCATGAAAGTTTTAAATCAACTATTCTACTGTTTTAAATGGCAATATGATAATGGAGTACGGTCATTGGTTGCAGTGTTAGTCAAACACAACACTTGCCAACCCTGCTCAAAACAGTCAAGTTCATACCAGTCCAAATTTATTCTAGACCCCACTGGGTATCTGTCTGCAGTCAGACAATTTAGCACCAGATCTGATGAAGAGGTGATATTTTGTTTTGAAGTTGGTGCATTGTATTCATTGATTAGGTTTAAGGGAACTCTATAGTTGCTTAACTTCTCGTTATGCCTAATGAGTAAAATGGACCCTGTTTGACAAAAATATGAGTTTGAATTGTGTTAACCCATATGGGAAACTGAATTATTCACATAGGTATAGGAAAAGGAGTGAAATGAGTGACAGAGTGGATGTATACCTTGATACCAGGAACAAGTTATAATGCTAAAGTCTGTGATAGTTGTAAGAAAAAAACTTTCAAGTTTGAAAGATCAAGATACCACTCATTTACCTAACAGCAGTGATGAATTCAGTAGCAGTGATTTATTTTACAAGTGAACTGGAGGCACTTAAATCTCTGAACAGCTCTCTTTTAGAATCACCAGTCAATAGGAAGAGGTTAAGGCAAAATCTGCTCAAAAGGACCATTCTACTGAAACGCGTTCTTGCCTCACTCCACCGGTCATCCCTCCCCTTCACTGCTGTTCAGCTTCCGACACATCTCATTCAGTGGCCAGTATGGTTTCGATGGGACATCTATGTCACGAAGAGTGACAAAGAGAAGTTGTAGATTATGCAGATTTCGATTTGCAAATATAAAGCTTTACAGTATCAAATGCCACTTTGATCAGAAGCGTAAGTCAAACTTTGGTGATCTTATAGGTGTTTATTTATTATCTTAAAAAGTACTTTCTGAATACTTATTTGTAAACAAGTAAAGGGGATGATATGATTCCACATTTTAGGGGTTTAGTTTCTAATTAGTTTATTTCATATAAACTATTATATTTCATGTTTAAAAGTTTGAACACAATATTAAGTTTGAAACCAAACAATTTATGTTGATCAAATTGTTTAAAAACGTTTTAAAGGCTAAATAGCAATGCAGCTATACTGCTTTATTTATTATGAAAGAGAAACAATTTAGTATGTTGATCAAAAGGCAATGTAAGAATATTACGTGCATTAGATAAAGGAAGGTTATAAACTTGAATATTATATAATTTGCCTAACCACAGTAGGTGGCTGAAATAATTGCAAAATATCTTTAATATAAACAAAATAGTTAATAACAGCGTAGAAATTACTGCTACCATGCACATGGAATGAAGCCACCACTGCACTTGTGTTAAAACAATCTTTATCACTTGGCAAAAGAATGTGGGGTAAGGCAACAGTCATTACCCCTCCTCTTGAGCCCATGCTTCAGTTAACTGCTAATTATGCTTGAACAACAAAGCAAAAAGAATCAATGTTGCAAGAAACTTCTGGTTAATGCAGAGTATACTGATGAAAGCAGTGGTAATGAATTGTGGGATTTCTTAAAACATCTGAATGAGAAATACCAAAATAATACTAATAGAAGGAAAGCTATTTTGCCTTATGCCTGATTATTTAAGTATAAGAAACATGATGCAGGAATTTCAGCCCTTAACTTCATTGTAAAACAAGTCAAGACATTTTTGAAAGAAAAGGGTGCCTTGTTCAGCCCTGGTGTAAAAGCCAGGAAAGATGTGCCAATGCAAACTGTTAAAAATTTCAAAATATAAAAAATTATATAATTATAAAAAACAAGATAAAGCTATCCAAAAAACTATCGGAGAAACTAATAAGCCAAAAGATATACGAAATGATATTTTTATTCAGGACTTTAACGAAACAGAACTAGATTTAGCAATAGAACAATTACAGAACAAAAAATCTCCAGGACCTAACAAGATCCACCCAGAGTTTATTAAACACCTTGGCAGGAAAGGAAAAGAAATCCTACTTAAACTGTATAACACGTGTTGGAGAATGACTCTACCTTCTGACTGGAAAAAGGCCATTATCATCCCGATTTTAAAGAAAAACAAATCCTCAAACAATTTAAGAGGTAGAACTGGAACTTAAAAATTCAATGCCACAACTGGGATTTGAACCACAGACCTTCCGCTTACCGGGTGGCTGCTCTACCACTGAGCTATTGTGACAAACTGCCAGAATGGCATTAAATTCTCAAACCAGTTTGTATTTCTCCTGGTAAACCACAAAGGCAGAGACAAATTGCCCCAATGGTGACTTACTATTGTAAGTACTTTATATCCCAGGATTAAATAACCTTCAGATGGTATTATTTATTTATTTATTTATTTGTTGGCATAAAGTAAAGACCCATGGAGTAAGAGACTCAAATTTACATGTTTCCATTAGACTATAAATTCAATAAATTTATCAAATGTCTTTGAAATCTGAGACATTAAGTCTAAACTTCTTCAAAAATGTGTTCAGTTGGCATGAAATGATCCAAAAATTTCTTTCCACCAAGGTAAATTTTCAAGTTTGGGAAGTCACTTTGATAAATCCAAAGATTAGGCTGGGTGAGGAATCTATTTGAAACCCAGCCCATATATTTTGGTCATTCTGACTGCTTCAGTGAAGGTTGGAGCATTATTCTGATAAAGAACCCTTTTCTGTACAAGAAACTTGGTTGTTTTTATTCAGTATATGTTTCAAACTATTTAATAATGAATAATAGTCCCCAGTTATGATTCTTTCTTTTTCCAAATAATCCTTTAGGATTATGCTCTGGAAATTCCAAGAAATAGCAGCCATTATCTCTTCAGCAGACAAAGCGTTTTTCTGCTTCTTTGATGTGCTCTCACCAGCCTTTGTCCATTATTTAGGGTGCCACTTTGTCTCCAGCATGTAGTCAGTGAAGTGTGGACTATAATTAAACAGTGTGCAGACCTGTGTTAAGATGTTCTTTTATATGCATGTTTGATCATGTCAGTAATTTCAGCAATGCTTATATTCAGCTGTCCCATTTCTAGTTTTTCTTGAACGATATTGCGCACTTGTTCATTTGAGTTTACTGTTCTCAGCTCTCTTGCATGCTCCAATTTGATAGTCTTACATTAAGATTTTTCTCAATGATTTCCTTTGTGGTGACTTCAATTGGACATCCAGATAGTGCATCAGCTTCAGTGTTTCTTCAACCCTGTTTAAACTCATTCCTCCAGAAGTAAACCATCTTTAATGAGAGTGCTGAGGCTGTATGAACTTCAGCTCAGCTTTTTTCCATTTTCTGTGGCATGTGTGGTGCTTATCCCTGCAGATAGTTTTTAACAATTAACCAAACTTCACATCTGTCTAAAAATTTGTCCAAAAGCATTATACAAATCACTGTTTAACAAGGTGAACTAACCAACCCTTGTAAGTTAAAGTGGTATATATTGCTTTACTTGCTCCTGTTAAGTGATTAAGAGAGTTCAATATTCCTCTGTTGCAGGGTAACAGGAGCAGAAAAGAGCTGACCATGAATGAGGAACCAGAGGAAGTAGGAGCACATTCCTTATTTGAAGTTAAACATGAGGTAAAGTTATAGAGAATCTCATCATCGTCTTGTGCTTCAGCATTTACCAGATATGAATTCAAAGAATAATGGTAATGTTGCCGAATACAGATTTCTTGATGTGCAATGCCATTAAACCATGCCAGCTTGACATAAAGAGATGCACTACTGGACAAAGAGGTTGGTAATTACGAATCAGAGAGGAACATGCATAAGGAACAAAAAGTGAAATCTAAAACTGAAACATTGGAATAGAAGCACGTATTAAATAGAGGAATAATGTTACGAAGTGAAGATTTCCTTTTTCCTAATTTCCTTTAGTTATTATTAAGGGAAATCCACATTAACATAGAAATCTCCAATAATCTGCTACAATTATGTCCAGTAAAATCCGATGCTTAAAGCATTCCTTTTGCCAATCATCTGTCACATTTAACTGTTGTAAAACTGTATTTGTTTCATAAACATACATTATGAGATACATTCCCATTAAATGTTATCTACGTAGTGCATAACTGCATGAGCTTATTTATAAATGTATATTTACAAAATATTTTCCCGTTTAAGGTTATCTTCCTACTACACAAGTGCATGAACTTATGATTTCATAGTTATTTTAGGTTGTGTGATTATGTGGTCAATTTGTTTATATGCATTGCCAACTATGTGCCATAACTGCTGGCTACTTTCATTTCTCATGCATTGGCACCCTATGTTAAGTGATCCCTAAGCCCACATTTGGCAACATTACCCAGATAATAACCACCAGCTCTGTTATACTAATTGATGTGTTTGTTTTCTCTTAAAAGACTGATGACTTTGCTTCTGAAGATCTGCCTCCAGTGGAGCTTCGTGCAAAAGAAACTATATTTGTGCAAGTTAAAGAAGAGGTAAGTTAGTGTTGCCAGGTGATGATAATAGGCAGAAACAGCCTAACTTTGCAAATGATTAAACAAAATTTTTCAAAAGTTTAGTTAGGAGATACAGGTGTATTTTAAGGCTTCACTGTTGTCAGAAGTATTTATCTTGGTGCTCCAAAAATACCTTCAACTTAAATGCTTGTGAGAATTCAGCAAAATTAAGATGAAATTGGTGCATGTATATCTAATCATGGGCCATAGGGAAAAATAGTATTCACATGTTCTGAATTGTTTTAAGTGTTAACATAGCTTAACTGGATAATATAGGACTGACAGAACTATCTTAATTGAATAGTCTTTAACCATGTGTCTCATACATATTTTTGTCTCTTTTTGTAATGGATAGCCTACAGAATTTGTTGATATGGGAGAGCCTGCAGCAGAACTTAAAATAGAAGGACTGGGGTTTTCAAAAATTAAAGAGGAGGTAAGTGCTTAAAATTCTTTAGGATGTTAGATCTATATGCACTATAAATTCTCAAAATATATAGGAGAGTATGAATTAATTCTCTCTTATTAACTGGAGTTTGGTAGTGTCTGGAATATAATATTCCAGGTAATAATCATACTTACAGAATTAAGTTGAAACATTGTTTGTTATAATTTGGTATTTAGATTTCTCTAACTTATTTGAAATATGTTCAAAGTAAATAAAAACATTTTTCTCACCAAAAGGCATGTTGAATGCAACTTAAATCTAGTATTGCAAAGTGAAACAAATTTTAATTTTGTTTTGTGCATGCACTGCAGCGCAACAGTTGAGAGTGATTAAACATACATTTTTGATATTTATTTATGCCAACAAACTTACTGTTGGTGTTTTTAAACACACAAGCCGTGTGTGGGCAAAGTTTGAGAGGTAGAACTGGAACTTAAAAATTCAATGCCACAACTGGGATTTGAACCACAGACCTTCCGCTTACCGGGCGGCTGCACCATTCACATCCCACTGTCATTTTCATAGCATATTTTTAAATTTTTAAATTTATAATTAACACCTGGTTAATCACCTAAAACATCACTTAACTTCAAATTATGTATTTTGAAATATGTATGTCCCTTGCTGTGTATATTGGCAAAATATAAGCTCAGTAGTCTCTCAATAATCACAGATTATGAAAATATGTCATAATCGAGTTACTATTGTGAAAGTATTGAATGAAATAGTATCCAGGGTATAGCACTAGTGTTGATAAAGTTTACTTTGGGCCTAGGGATGACTGACTCGCTCAAAATATCCCTTTTCACTTCTGCCATTTTTCAAGTGCAGCCTGGAAGTCACGTTTTTTTAGGGTACACAGCACTCCCAATATTTCTTTTTGGATGTGCTTGATTATGTCAAACCAGAGGCCTGTCAATTTTCTTGGGAAAATAGAGTGAAATTGCAGGGTGCCAAATCAGGCAAGTAGTTTGGATGGGGACAACAGTGGTGTTGTTTTTGGTCAAAAGGTTCCTGGTGAACAGGAAAGTGTGACTGTGCATTGTGATGATGCAATGGCCAGTTCCCTAGTTGCCAAAGTTCTGGTTAATTTCCTTGCACAATTTCACTGAGCTGTCACAAAGCATCAGAGTAGTACTTGCAATTGATTGTTTGCTTTGGTGGGACAAATTCTTTTGATCTCAATCTCCTTTGGTATAAAAGAAAATATGCATGCTCTTGACTTTACTCTTCACTTGTCTCACCTTTCTTCCTGTGTGGTTATTGTCTTCAAGGGATGTATGACGAGTGCTGAATGGAGCATGCCAATCAAACACACTTTATGGCTCATGTTTTGCCTGAACACTTGTTTAATTATTGCCAGAGTCTATACAGCACTTTTCCTCAGGATCATATAGAATTAGATGCATATTTGTATGTGCTTAGGCTTTCACAGCCGGTGTCCATTTGGAATTAAATATCTTCCGGGCTTGTAGGCCGGAGTCAACATGTAGGAATTGCTCCTGACGTTTCGCTCAAATCTACGCTGAGCATCTTCAGAGGACCCAGTGGTGAGTGAAGGACAGAGAGTCAGTTTCCCTTATATATACGAGGCGTACCTTCCCTCATCAGTGATTATTTGGCAGATATCCAATCCCAGTGCTGCCAGTTCTGTTGTTTTCCCTCACCATTCATTGCTGTGGGCTGTTTTTACTTACTCTGCTGGTAAGTAGGGGAAGTATTGTATTCCACCCAAAAATTCTATGTCCAGAATTCACCGGAAATGTATGTTTTGAGACCCCCTGAATCCAAAAAAAGCATTTTTAGAAAAAGGTCTGTGTGTGAGTGTGTGTATGTGTGTGTGTTTTGTGTGTGTGTGTGTGTCAGTCTGTGTGTCTGTCAGTCTGCGGACAGCATAACTCAAAAACAAAAAGTAGGTTAAAAACCAAAGTTGGTATTTAACATTAATGTCTTTCAAGGATGCGACACAAAAATTTTGAAGAAAATAGCCCCACCCTAAACTACCTTTTACATGGAAAATTTTTGAAAAATTTTGATTTTCTTGAAAATGGCTCTAACGATTTTGATTAAAATGTCATATGTTTGAGATATTTTGATGACAAATGAAATGTAATATCTTGAATTTTCTGGCTATAGCTCCTGTAGTGATATATACTCTGGACGACTTTTGCATAACTCATAAATCGTTAGAGATAGGCCAAATCATACTATACAAAAAAAGGAGATCTTGCTAAAATACACAGTTTATGTCCAAATAAATTTTCTTGTAGGGTGAACCATTTCGGAGATATTCCTTGTTATGTGTGTGAGTTTCGGAAAACAAAACTTTTGTGAAATGGAACATCGTTGTTCATTTTTTTATATGCTAAGTGTGCAAGGAGAACGGAATCTCAAAGTTTTAAAAGATTTGACTATCGCCCAAAGCCTACTGTATTTTCATATTCCCCTTGTACCTACAAGGGAATAAGCAATAAGATAATTTGTACAAAAGTTTATGTTAACTAACACGAAGAAGATATAGGAATAAGAGTTTGTAAGAATGGTTAGTACAAGAGTAGAGAAAGTCATGTGAGTGCAACACATCAGATTTTTTTATTTGTAGTTCTAGTGCTGGTATCCATGTTTTGTGTAGCCTACTCCCCTCTTCTTTGCGGTTGAAATTCGCCTTGTGTTTATATATTTCTTACGCCTCGTGATATAATTTGGCATGAAATTTCTTGGAGGAACTGATGAGCTCTGTTTCTTAATTGTACATTATGGCCGTTCTGAAGGGCGTGCTCTGCTACTGCCTATTTTTTTGTGTACTCCAACCTTCTGTAGTGTTTGTGTTGTTTTAATCTTGTTTTTATGCTGTGCTTGGTTGTTCCTATGTAGACTTGGCTGCAGCTACACAGTGTCCTATAAGCACTTGCCGAACTGAGGGATGACTGTTCATCCTTAACAGAACATAAGAATTCTTTTATCCTTTGGGTAGGTTGGTAAACTGTTTTAATGTTATATTTGGCTAACAGTTTCCCTATGCAGTCTAATTCTGTTTAAATAAGGTAGGAAAGCAGTACCCCGGGAAGGGGCACCGTCCATTTGTTCTTTTTGCCCCCTTCTGGGGTGGGATTGCACATCAAATTTCTTTCTCACTGTATCCGTTAGTGCACAGGGCCTTATTAAGATGTTGTATTTCTTGTTTTAATAAGTGCGGTTGACAGATTCTAATGGCTTGTTTACTAAGTGTCTTGATTATTGCAACTTTTTGTCTTGGATGATGATTCGAGGATTTCTTTAGGTATTGGTCTGTGTGTGTCTGTTTTCGGTACACGCTGAATTCTAATGTTAAATGCTCTTTTCTGGTGACCATCACATCTAGGAAAGGTAGCCCTCCATCCTTCTCCAATTCTATAGTGAACTTTATGTTGTTCAGGTGGTCTAGAAAGTCCCTTAGCTTATCTGGTCCATGTGCCCAAAATACAATTACATTGTCCACATATCTCCACCACACTTTTGGCTTGTAGGTTGCTGATTGTAAGGCCAGGTTTTCAAATTTTTCCATATAGAAGTTGGCCACTGTGGGGCCTAAGAGACAAGTTGACACTGGGGATAACAAATGTTACAAATGCTGCCTTAGTAAACCCACAAAAGGTTATTTTGCCACCACTACACATCAAACTGGGAATCACGAAGCAGTTCGTTAAGGCCTTGGACAGAAGTAACTGCTGTTTTCAGTATATTGCAAGCAAGTTTCCACATTTATCAGATGCAAAGGTCAAGGAAGGCATTTTTGATGGACCACAAATAAGTAAGCTGCTAAAAGACCAAAACTTTGAACAGACGATGAATGTCATGGAACTTACTGCATGAATTTCAATGAGAGACGTCTTGATGAAGTTTCTGGGAAATGATAGTGAAAATGATGTTGGATCACATCAAAGAGTTGGGGCGTAGAATGAGCCTGAAACTGCACTTCCTTCATTCTCATCTCAAGCATTTCGCCGAAAAACTTGGGGCTGTTAATGAAGAGATGGAAGTTGTCAAGGAGGCAGAAAGAAGATATTAGGAGGGCGGGATCAATAATGGCCGACTATTGTTGGTGTTTGAACAGCAATGCAAACATGCAGCAGTCATATGCTGAGCAGCCAGGCAGTCATTTATAGGGACATCTATAATGGACACAGTTTATCGGCAGTTCCCAAGAGTTCAACATGGCTGACATTACACTAAGCAGCAGACGAAAATATCCCAAAAGCAGTCCCTACATAATTAAGATGTTTCTAACCTCAAATATCACAGGGTTAAAGTAACATGCTTTAAACGATAATAATGCTTGAACATCTTTACCACACAACAAAGAATGCAAATCTTGTTCTGCAATAACACTTTTGCATAAAATCATTCCTGTGCGCTAAATAGCATAAGATATATTTAATGCACTACTGTGTAGCGAACAAAAATAACAACAGTAACTATAACTGCATTTGACAAAATCACAGAAACACGAGCAGTATGTCCACAGATTAATAAATAAATTAATTAATATGGCATCTAAACAGAATCTTGTTTTAAAATCAGTTGGCCTCTCTGCAATGCATTTATAAACAAGGGCTTCTGTGGCAACATAACAGAAGCAATAACACCAGTTATAGCTGTAGCTTTACCATGGTTATATGTTACCAACAGTTGGCGGCAGTAATGCAGCCTAACAGATGGAATATCACCAAATATAACCAGACTGCACTATAATGGAAAAATGTCAAGGTGGTTTTTTGGGGTATCTCAATTTAGGACTGTTCACATTTGAATTGGCTACACTTTTCCTGTAACAACAGCTTCTGGTCTTGTTTTATCCATATATTGTCTCCTTCTTGAATTCTTTGCTCCCATTTAGCTGCTAGAGTACAGAAATCATATATTAATAGTATAATATTTCCAAACTTATCTTAATTTGTACTGTACTTTTTATTCTTATATCTCTTATTTTGGAGAACCTCTTGTGAGAAAACATGAAGTGCTAGGTAGAAACAAATAATGAATTTGCATTCAGCAACCCAAAAATAGTTAAGATCACCTGTCATATCACTTGCTATAAGAAAAGTGCTGGGTAGTGTAATTAATGTTATATAGTTGTTAAACAGTTTTATGTAATATTAATTTATCATTCTCTCTTATGTTGTGGATAGCCAATGGAAGCTGCTGCTGTGAATTCAGAACTGGAGTTGAAGAAAGAAATGTTTGAATTTCTGCCAGTTAAAGATGAAGTAAGTTATATTGATAGAACCAGATTTTTCTATTAAAAGAACCTTAACTGTGCCAAATATATTTTAATTTTTTCTATTTTTTTCTATTTCTATATCTTGGAACCTTTTCTGGAATGTACCCCACCCCAATTTGCTCTATATTTAAGAAGTTGTTTATATCTTTTTAAAGATGACTCTAATGTTTTCGATTACAATACCACACGCTCAAGGTATTTACACATAATAATATGTATATCTGGAAATTTCTATGAATGACTTGCAAAATCCTCTTAATTCTGAATTAATTTTGTATAATTTGCTAACTTAAGAATTAGACAAAACTTAGTGTATGCAAAACGTAGAGCTTGTTGAAATACAAGTTTGTCAGCTGTTTTTACTTTCTCTACTGTGTATACTAAGTAGGGGAAGTAGGTATTGCGTCCATCCAAAAATTTAATATCAAGATTTCACCAGAAAGGTATTTCGAGGTCCCTTGAATATAAAAAAACCACTTTAACAGAAAGTCTGTCTCTGAACAGTATAACTCAAAAACGAAAGCTTGGTTAAATACTAAACTTGGTTAAATAAGAAAAATAATGAAGCTATTAACAGTGAAACAACAAGAATCTAAAGTAAAGCTTTGGAGAATGAGTTGGAGTCAACTCGAAACTTGTTAGCACCAAACAACTTGGAATATTACTAAGATATGTGAAGCTTTTACTTTCTAATTTGCTTTTACTTTAACTAAACTTGGTATTTAAGTTGAGCACTTTCCAAGTGGCACAATGATTTTCAGGGAAATCCCCCACCCTTCTTTTAAATTGAGACAGAATATTAGAAGACCCCAAAAGAAAATCGTTTATGTGAATATTTGTTAAAAGTGTAATTTGTTTTTTGATGTTGGTATGAACTGATCAAATGACGAAAACGTGTTGCAAATGTTCATTGTTATAAACAACTAAGTTAGTTTAAAGACGTCATAAATATTTCCATATTTGATTTTAATATATATGTATAAATATTAGAATTATATGTGTTCGATAATAAAAGTAAGGGAGGATGGTTAGGGATCGCTTCCCTAACAAGAAAGAACTATTTGATGGACGCATACACGGATGTATACGAAAAAGGCTGTGTCACGTGAGGTGATGGCATAAACTGTCCACTCGCGTGTGTGTAACAGAAGTGAAAGGACATATTTAGGTAGTGTGAACATAGAATTTTCACCAGACTTTCATCAAGCATAGGTTCCACTAAATGAGAAGGTGGAAGCGTTTTAAATCATTTAGAATGGTGCTGAGAGGAATTATTTAATGTAAAGTATCGATGAAGTGTTAATAAAATAATACATTGTGGTGAAGAAACATCGTGTGATTTTTCATTCCATCCGTTACCACGACCTAGATAGAAAAGGAGTCTCATAGCATAGCACATTCCGTATTAATAATTGCAAAAACTGCACCAATATGAAGGTTTTATTGAAAATTTTGATGTTCAACTTGGCTCAATCGATTTTGTTTAAAATACCATATGTTTAAGATACAACAAATGAAAATACTGGTTACTGCTAATCACACTTTATTTGTCTTCTGGTTATTAACTTAGTGCTAATGTTGCACTGACTCAACACAACTGACCTATACAGTCAATTCACAACTAAACTTGCCACTGTTATATCACTACTCTTGCTGCAATGCCCTCGACATTGTTCACTGTCCACTGAAGATTTCGTAACCATTTAACTGCCGCTCTTGATGTACTCATCTATATCAGTTGTCTGACACACATACACACTGCTGCTGGGCGTTGATGGACTGCTTCTATGGACCCTGAACACAGGTGAAACATTCTCTAATCAAAGCTTCTTGACTAAATCTAAAGGGATTCTCCAGGGTCGCAACACTGCTTACAATGGTTGTTGTATTTTTTGAGCTAGTGTTCAGCGAGATGATCATTGTTAGCACAGGTAGATGGTGGGGCTAGTCCCACTGGCAAGGCATTTATGGCTGTCATGACACTGCTCCCTCCTCAGGGTGCTGGTCCCAACCAGGCCTGCAGTGTCACCTTCTTATGTGAGAGTAGCCACTGTAAGCGGTAAATTATGTTGGTCCTCTGCTTCTCCTAGTATGATCCTTGCCCTGGTTGCTGAAGCTTAGGGCAGCACCCCTTGTTCCAGGTAGAATGACGCATGCTGTCCTGCTCAAAAACCCTGCGGTGGACCTGCTGGTTGTAACAGATCTTCTTCTGGTGCTCCCTATCTGGATGTGCTGAGGGGCCATCCTACGAACTTCATGAAGACTCTCCACAGGGTTCCATGACTGCTGGCCTACCTCTCACAACCATCTTCTTTGTGGCAGGCCCAGTTGCAACCTTCACCAGGATTATCCTGCAAACCCCAAGAAGAACATTGAGGCTTTGGAGGCTAACTTCATCTTGTCCGATTCGCAGGACCCTCCTGCTGGCATTGACCATTGCCTTTGACTCCTGAGGGCATCCATCCCAATATTATTTCCTCTGCCACTGTTGTGACACACACCCAGGGACTTAATGCACTCTGTGCCAAGGCCAACTCCATCAAGGCCTCCTCCCAACCAAGGTGTAGGCTAATGCTATCATAATTTGTTAGGGCTGATTCGGTTTTCTTGATGGCAAGCCCTCCATCATGTTGGGTCTGATTAGGGTCACAGCTGTACCTGTGTCTACTAGTACCTGGAGTAGCTTTCCTTGTATCCTGCCATCTGCGAGGAGGTTGTTGTCCACTCTTCAACTTGATTGTAGACAGTCTCTCTCCACAGACTGTAAAGGGGTCTTTGCAGACATCTCTCAATTAGCTCTTGTTTTACGAAGTGTCAAATACTCCCATTCTTCAAGATGGGATAGTGGTTACCTTGGCCAGTAGCTCAGTAGCTGCTCCCTCCTCAGACCTGTGCTATCCCATTCACTGGCTAGCACTGCCTGCTCTTTGATTGGGATGGACAACCCTTTGCAAGGGTCTTGTCTGGCCACACCTATGGCACACACCTCTGGGAAATCGTTGATGTCCTTGGACAGATCCTCCGTCCCGATGTACTGAATACTTCTGGTCCTTGATGTAGGAATTGTTGTTACTCTGGCTGCCTCCATCCTCAACATGCCATCAGTGCCTCGTGGATGGTGTTGTACTCGTTGAGCATCAGGCTTGACGTCGCACAGCCCATTGATGAAGGAGTAGGCAGCTTACAGGGACATGTGACTGGTCTGGAGATTCAGTGAAGCTTTATTTATCAACTGTTTGATTGCCAGGGCAAACTTCTCAGCATCTCCCCTGGCTGTTGCAGCTTTGACTTGAGCTGGCTACATTTGGCTGCGGCTAGATAACGGTTTCTGAAATGGTTTTTGGAGCCTCCCAAATGTCTCCGGAAAATGCCAATATCGGAGTCGCATTCAGAACTTCTGCTGCTGGTTCCTGGAGGCTAGCTGTCAGCTGTGTGGCTTCCTTTTCTGCTGACCATTGATTGGGGGTAGCGACGATGGCAGATTGTCACCAAACAGTCAAAGTACATAATAAATGCAGATTTGTTAAAACAAACAATTTATGTCAAATGCATTTGCTTGTGGAGTGAACTACTTCTGGAATGTTCCTTGTTACTTATCCGAGTTTACTAGTACTTATACTTTTCTCAAATGGAAAGTCATTAATTTTTTTATCTCTTAGCCATGCAAAGTGAACAGTATTTGAAAGCCATCACACAGTGACGAGCTCTTAAAAGATTTGGGTATCACTTAAAGCCAAAGTATTCCCATATTCCTGCTTGAGGGGCCAATTGAGGAGCTACTTAATAGAAAAGTATTGGCTCTGGTTGCATAGACCACATAACCAACCAGGAAGGATTGGGGCACTGACCAAGTACCATCTCCAGTACTGGACCCCACTCATGATTTCTGCGCTGGGTAGAGGTGGAGGATGCAGCAGCTGGACAGTAGGCCTTGGCCTGAAAAGGGCTGTTGCACCATGGGTTATTCCCCCATTCTCCCTGCACCTACAAGAATGAATCTGTCACCTAGCAGCCATAATAATGATGATGATATCCTTGCACCTACAAGAAAGAATCCATCACCTAGCAGCCATAACAATAACAATGAAACAAGCAGTCAAAAAACAGGATACAAATAATTGAGTTGCAAAACATGTTTGGAATTAATACACAATTACAAAAGAATTATAACTCCAAACTACCCTTTGAAACATTATCCCAAATATTTTATTAAAATAGCTCTTAATGATTTTGATTAAAATACTGTATATCAAAGATATTTACATGACAAATAGAAGGTATGTGTTAAATTTTGTGGGAAGTCCTCTTTATTCAGAAAACATTTTGTATAATCTTGTATAACTGGTATAAATTAAGCAATAGACAAAAATGTACTTCACAAAATGTAGATTCTTAAAAATGCAAAATTTATTTCAAATAACATTTTTGTGGCATAAACCACTTTCATAATGTCCAGTATTAATGGTTCAAATTGTTCTACACTCGTCATTCTTAAATCCTGTCAATATTCAGTTTTTTCTTGGAATTGCATGGAATGAATATGTTCAGTATATATTGCCCAGTTTCTTTAACATTTAACTGCCACTGTTCCCTTTGTATCTGTGTAGTACAAAAAGTGTAATGTAGCTATTTCTGCAAAGGTTTATCTCAAAAGAAGGTAGAAATATAAGCTTTCATAGGAATAATTTGAATACCCACAAATAAATGATAATTAGGGTAGGGAAAGTCATATGACTGAAACATCAAATTTTTTTCTTCTATGGTAAGAGCTTTTACTCCAGTCTGTGTTTTCAGCAAGAAATTTTTGGGAAAACCATTCCACATTTTCCTTTTCTAATCTGTAAAGTGCTTTGTAATTACAAATATCAAAGTCCATAACCATCATTGTAACTGAGCTATCAATTTCTTGTTTGAGACAGCCATCTGAGGTAAATGAAGTCAAGCTCAATTTTATTTATACCTCAATTTGAGCTATGATTTGTTAGCATGTGGTGTGGAATTGTCAATAAGTTCAAAGTCACGCTAAGCTTGAAATGGTGGGTGTTATTAACATGAAAGGGTAATGAACATGTCACAGCATGCTTTTATTAATGTCTCACATTGTTGTCATTAATCTCATTTCTTAATTTACATAAATAACATAATGCTTATACACAGTTGTAATAATAATAATATGCTTTCATTGAATCATCCTGCAGTTTTGCAATATTTGTTATGATTTAAGAAGTACTTTGGTGGCAATATTTGTGAGGGATTCATTGTTTGGAGTAAATTCTCTAACCTGGGACATGAACCTTCCTGCATATGAAATCAAAGTTCTTAACTAGAGAAGTAGCAAAAAAGAAGAACATATATCTAAAAGCATTTCATGTATTGTGACACTGGCCATGGCTGCACAGCAGGGGACGGTCAGGGCTAAACGGCTTCTCACATACCAGGATGGCGAGGAAACATACAAACATATTTGAGTGCCTTGCTCAAAGTCAGGCTGCCTTACACAACTGTTTTTGTATATGTGACTAACAACAATGAGCATGGTGCATGACAAAGGATTGCTGGAACCTTTGAGAAGCATGGCCGGTGTGTTTGTGGAAGTGAGAAGGGGCCCATCCTCACTATATAAGAAGGCAAGGAAATGGCTGAAGAGTTAGACATGAATTGGTCAGTGTGTCGGTGAGTGAGACATGTGTGTGTGTCTGTGTGTGTGCGTGCATGCAGGCAGGTGGGGGTGTGTGTGCGTGCGTGTGTGTGGTACATCGCATTGAAGGGAAGTTATTATGAGCGTCAAGTGATTGTATTGTCAGAGTTGATGTATAAGAGACAGAGAAAGTGAAGAAAAACAGTGAAAAGACTGAGTCAAGGCTACGAGAAGAAAACATTTGGAAGTTGTAATATCACAAAGAACTCAACTGTGGGTACATCAGTAGAAGAGAACTGTGTTTTTGTGCAAAACTTTGGAAGAAAAATAAAGTGATGGAAAAGTAACTGGACTGGATTTTGTCATTTTTGTTGCATTGGTGTCCAGAGGAGGATTTGTCAATTTGTTAAAGTATATATAGAAACATTTTAATGAGAAGGGGTTGTTACAATTGAATCGGTCATTGCAGAAAGGTCATGAGTCAGCTTTTTTTCGAAAATGAGTTTTATACAGGATTCTGTTGTTTAGAGGTAGATGCACAAGTCTACACAGAAAGGGCACGAGTATGTCATTAAATACGGTGATAGCGGTGTCCCAAAAATTGTAGTTTGTGCAGAAACGTCACGAGTCATTGACTGATGCCCTTTCTGCATGGATTGATTTAAGCAATGTTTGCAGCGCTGCTTTTGTCGCAGAATGCTGAAGGCTGCCGCTCATTATCATTTTGCACATGAAAGAGAGAAACAGAGCTATCTGAGGGATTGTTGAACTCATATTGTCGAGTTCATCATTGTCGAGTGTTGTGTGTTTACCCATATTATTTGGATAGTTAAAACATCATGTCAGACAGTAATTATTTATCCAGTTCTGAAAGTGAAGAGAAAGGAAAAAAGAGAACTAAAAATGCAGATACATACAAAAGAAATATCATAAGAAGCTCCAAAGTTAAAGGGATGGAACACAAAAGCAGGCGAGGAGAAACTGTTCCTTCGCGGAAAACTGGCTCAGATTGCAAGTAAGTATTATTAAAGATGGAATATGGCATTCTTTAATATGCATTAGTACTATGGCTTCGAATTAGTTATTTCGAACATCTGGTATTATAATGTGATTTTGTTATTTGCAGTTGCAAAAAGCAGTGCTTTTCTCTGGTGGATGACGAGGTACAAATGGACATCATCTCCCATCTTAACCATCTGCATGATAAAGATCAGCAAGGGCTCATCGAAACACAACATGTGAAAAGCAGAAGGCCAAGGAAGGACAACCCTAAGGCAAGGAACGTTAACTTCTATTTTATTCTGGTAGGAAACAGCAGAATAAATGTCTGTAAAAGAGCTTTTATCAGTCTGCATGGTATAACGGAAAAAAGAGTCCGTAGGTTGTGTATACTACTGTCCCTTGGGGAAAGTCCTTGAGACTTAAGGGGCACAAATCCTAAAGGCAATATAATATCTGGGGAAACATGTCAAAGGATCTATGATCATATTAAATCATTTCCAAAGAAGATAACTCACTACTCAGGGAGGGAAATGCATTATTTGGATGGTAGACTAGATGTTAAGCAAATGCACCAAATGTTCTTGCAACAATATCCCGAGGAGAATGTAAAGTACAAATTCTATTTAAAATATTTCAATGAGAACTTTAATCTAAGGTTTGGAAGACCACAGGTTGATACTTGTTCGAAATGCGAAGAATTATCAGCAAAAATACGTAGTCCACATCTTTCTGAATCTGCCAAACGAACTGCTGTTGCAGAACTAATAGTTCATCGTAGGAGGTCAAAGAAATTTTATGCCAAAATAAAAGAAGTATCAAATCGATGCAGCCAAGAAGAAAATACACTGGGTTTAAGCTTCAACTACATGCAAAATTTGCCCCTACCGAACATCCCAGTTCAGGATATTTTCTACCTGCGTCAACTTTGGGTTAATGTATTCAGCATACACAATCTTAAAACTGGTACCTCACATTTTTATGTTTACCATGAGGGAGAGGCAAAAAAGGGGGCAAATGAAGTATGTTCCTTCATAAATCATTACATTCAAAACTATGTGGCAGAAAATGTGACCGAGTTGC
This sequence comes from Tenodera sinensis, assembly GCA_030765045.1. Classification (NCBI taxonomy): domain Eukaryota; kingdom Metazoa; phylum Arthropoda; class Insecta; order Mantodea; family Mantidae; genus Tenodera; species Tenodera sinensis. The sequence goes on along the minus strand of CM060969.1, from coordinate 32,072,380 downwards.
ATCTCTTTTCTGATGGTTGTACTGGTCAGAATAAAAATCATGCAATGATTCGTTTTAACCTAACTCTGACTTTGACTAAGACCTTCAAAAAAATAAAACATTACTTTCCAGTAAGAGGACACAGTTTTCTGCCAAATGACAGACACTTCTGCCTTATAAAGAAATTTGTAAAATGCCATGATAGGATTTACCTCCCTGAAGAGTTTGTTGTTATAATAAAGAAAGCATCAGAGAGATTTAAAATTGAAAACATGGATAGTGTTCAAATATTAGATTTCAAGCATTGGTGGCCTGTTTATTACAAAAAGACATGCCTTTCAGCATCAAGCATGGGAAAAATCCCCAAGGAAATGAAGATTTCTTTCTCTCCTTCCAAGGGGATGGCTTTTGAATATAACAACCACTCTCCTGGCACGGTGGCCACAGAAGAATTCATTGATGGCCTAAGTAAGGAGCATTTCCATCTTTTACATAACCTAAAAAGCAAACCTACACTACCAGAAACACCTGCATACCCACAGCGTAAAGTGCCTTCAATGTGAAAAAAGTTGAGGACATAATGAAAGTGAAAAAGTACATTGTTCCAGAATATATTGAATTTTATGAAGATATTCTACAATGGCCAACTGACACTGCTGATGTTGAATGTGATGGGGAAGACTAGATTCAAATGCATTGTTAAATGATTTATCAATTTGCAGTTCTTATGAAGGGTTAGCAAAATCTTTATGCAAAAATACTGAATTTCTTAGTGCAAATTTGTAACAATGTCAAAAAACATGTACCATACAAAATTAATGTAAAACTGTTTAGAGTTGTAAATGTAATATGTACGTTATAACATCATTTACAACTATGTTTACAAATAAATAAAAATATTACGAGGCATCTAAATGTAATTACTTTTAATAATTGTGCGTTCATTGCAAAAGGGCATGAGTCTAATGAATTAAAACCGTGTTTTTGAAAAGGAAAATAATTAAAATTAAAAGTTCTTGTTTGTTTTCCAATCCTGTCAAGTTCTGCTAGCAATGACATTAAACTCGGCAAAAATAATCAATTTGTTTAGGTTCTAAACAGTTTTTTATCTCTCCTGTAAAATTTGAATTTAGTGACTCATGACCTTTCTGCAATGACCGATTCAATTGTGAATACAAAATAACTATCTAATCATTTCTGCATGCACAATTTTATTTGATATTCAGGAGAATGTTAAGTCTTCAGTTTTAAAATGCTAAAACTGACCATCACAGTTAAAACTTATGTATGTTAATGTATTCCTAGAGGCTAGTAGCTATAGTTCATTTTTCCTTTTGTTTAGTTAACCTCCGAGCACCATGAAGAGGATGCTAATAAAATCCAACTTGAGAATCTTCTGGTTCAACCCTCTGGAAACACCAGGTGGGTACAAGTGTGACAAATAATAAACATAAGCTCTCATTCAATTCAATAACAACAAGAGAGATGAATTTCATTAGATTACACAGCACGATCATTGGTGATGCTGCTTCCTCACATTAGCAGTTTCAAAATAAGTTTATATATTGTAGAAAAGGTTGCTGAATATATATATATATATATAAAAAATATTTTATTGTTATTTTTGAAGTTCTATGCTTTCATAAACAGTGGTCCAGTTGCACTTTGTGATATTGTGGTATCAATAGTAAGAGAAAATTACTGAGAAAAATATTTCTCAGGCAACATGTTTTTAGTGGGAATGTAGTATACACACAGGCATTCCCAATTATTTAGTAATGGTGTAGGATACTAAATTCACAAATTGTTACTAGTCTACAGTCTGCATTAAATTAGTTTGACAACTTTCCTTGTGTTGTTTTAAAATAATAAATTGAGAACATGTTTCATTAATGATCACTTAAATCTTCAGTTCTTTGCTGTTTTTTCACACACTGTTGACTTATGTTGTGATGGCTATCACTACTAGGTCAGCAAAGATTTGGGATATTGCTATCTATTGAAGCAAAGTAGGTTTATTTACAGCATCAGCTGGTAGTATTTGAGAATTCATAACAAACTTTTTCACAAATCATTAATTCAGTAGTTTTATTTAATTGTATTAATGAAATAAAATTTAATAGCTTTGTTGGCTATTTATTGTTGCAAAAATTAAATGCAACAATTCATGAGTTTTGAAATCTTGTTGGTAAATATTTATGGGTTTGGAAAAGAGAAACATACAATTGTTTTATTGTCAATTGTTATTGGAGGACAGAATTGTACCATTTCTATACCATTTATGTACTTCAGATAGATAGAAGTAGTATGGTACTCCACCATAAATGTTTAGATTTCATCAGAAATACAGCATTTTGAGGTCCCCTGAAAAAAATTAATCAGCAAAACATGTTTAGGGTCCCCTGAGCAAGAGAGAGAGAGAGGGAAGGAGAGAGGGATGGAGGGAGAGAGTGCAAGAGAGAAAGCGAGACAGAGAGAGAGAGAATTTAGACAAAGGTTTGCATGTGTGTGTAAACAGCATTACTCAAAAGACTTACTTTTGATATATTCTTTTTCTTTCCCTGATTACCCTCCCCTTATGTAGTACTTACACCCCATATATAACATGATAATTGCCAAAATAGTTTGAGCCTTTTTTTGAGAAAATGAAAAACTTTCATGTGAAGCTTATATAGAATGTCACATAAATTTCTCAACACATTACAAATTTGCTGTACTTTACATGTTGCAGAACTTATTAAAAAGTCTCTCACATGACTTTCTTTACTCTTAAACTAATCATTCCTACAAACTCTTATCCCTATATCTTCTTCATGTTAGTTGAGATAAACATTTGCAGAAATTATCTTATTTGCTTATTTCCTAGGTGAACGAGAATATGGGAATACTGTAGGCTTTCAGCAATAGTCAAATGTTTTAAAGCTTTCAAATTCTCTTAGCACGGTTAACATATAAAAAATTGAATAATGATGTTCAATTTCACAGAAGTATAAGTTCTCCAAGACTCACACAAATAACAAGGCATATCTCCGACATGATTCGCTGTGTAAAAAATTTTATTTAGACAAATTGTGTATCTTAGCAAGATCTATATTTTTGGTATACTAACATTTGATCTATCTTAAACGGTTTACCAGTTATGCAAAAGCCGCCCAGAGTAAGTACGACTACAGGGGCTATAGCCAGAAAATTCAAGATATACATTTCATTTGTCAAGATATACATTTCAAGAAAATAAAAATTTAAAAAAAATCCTCTATGGAAAGGGTAGTTTAGGGTGAAGCAATTTTCTTCAAAATCTTTTTGTCGCATCCTTGAAAGACATTAAATTTAAATACCAAATTTGGTTTTTAACCAACTTTTTGTTTTTGAGTTCTGCTGTCCACAGACTGATGGACAGACACAGACACAGACACACACACACACACACAGACTGACAGACATGCACGCACCCCCCCCCCCCCCCCCCCCACACACACACACAGTTATTCCACCTAACAAAAAATCCGGCATATGCCAAATTGAATGCAGTGATTGTAATGAAGTATACGTAGGAAAAAGCAAAAGAAATTTAGAAATTAGATCCAAGGAGCATGTTAGGAGCATCAAGAGTAAACAATTAGAAAAATCAGCAGTTGCTTTTCACTTTTGGATAAAAAAAATCATGACATAAAGCCAGAACCGAAACTCCTCAAACACATAACTGGAAAACAAGAGCTGTCCACATGGGAACAAATCAAATCTTCATTTTAAAAAATAGAAACCGAGTATTTAATTTCGACATTCCCCAGAAAGATATTTTCATCAAGTTCCTTGAACCGTTAGCAGAAGAAACATCAGAAGAAGCATCGCCATCCACACCATGGAAACCCAGTTATTGTCCGGTTGATAATGGAGGAAAGTTAACCTCCGAAATGCGTTCCGGAAAATTATAAATGTAAGTGTTGTTTAGTGTTATTAATTGACTCAGCTTTTAAATTAAACTGTATTCACTTGCCTGATAGCCCAAGAAAGTCTTAATGCCAGGAAAGATTTAATTCTTCTTTCTCTATTTACCCTCCTCGAATGGAAGATCTACATCCCAAGGACTTACAAGGGCCTGCCTGTAGTCGTACACCTAGCAAGGAGTAGAAAGACTCTGAATCAGATAAAGTAGCGAGGATGGATGATCAGCCTGAGGCCTGATATGCAAATGAGGAAGGAAATGATATGAAATTAGGGCAACATGGATGAAAGGAAAGTGATGATGATGTAGTTGATGTAATGAAATCCGGACAAAATTGGAGAACCTAGAGAAAGCCTGTCCAGACACTGCTTTGTCAATCACAAATATTAAATTCACAATTAAATTTAGCAAGATGTATGAAAATGTGCTGGATTTGTAGAGTTGGAAAACCAACTTTTACTTTGTTTCAGAAGCCTGTCTGAAGTGAAGCAAGTCTAACAACTCATGCTGTCTAGATTATTAATGTGTGCTTTTTTGATAACAATTTCCAGCCTAGGTCAAACCTTAGAAAAACTTGAATAGTTCACTCAGAAATTAGAAAAAAGTGAAGTAATAGTCAATCTTTCCTGATCCCAAATTACAGTAAGCTTCCTGTTAAGTGATCACTCACATTGTAATACACTGTTCTATCTTTGTTTCTGCTCTGGTTTCCTTCCTGGTTGCTGTAAACCAAGGTTAATGTTTCTATGATTTACCTATGGCTCTCGAAGCATACAGGGTGTTAAGAGTATAAGTGCAGATACTTTGATAAGTGTTAAATAATATGTGTCCACTTCAGTATGTAATTTGTTTTTTCTCTATAATAGTTTTTCCATAACTACTTCTCATAATTTACTATCTGTTTTCTGCACAGATGTAACTACATGGCAAAATGAACAATACTTGTCACTATAGACCATCTGCTTTGCTTTCATGTGCTCACACCCCAGTACCTGACCTGATGGCTCCTGGTAGTCGGGGGTAATTAGCCTTGCACAAAGGATTTGAAATCGGTTACAAAATTAAAATGAACAGTGAATGTATTGGAAGTGCAAGAATAAGCATTTAATCCTCAATTAAACATATTTAAACTTCCTTTCTCATTTCCTTCTCTATGAAACTGTAAGTTCTAGGTAACACAAATATTGAATATGTGCACTTAAGAACTGTGGCTGATTCCTCCATTTATAATTAGTTTCATGAGAATGATGTCAACAGTCATCATGCGGCCTACCTGCTCTGATTTACCCCTACCAAAAACCCGTTCCATGCTCTTAGGCAAAATAAACATGTATGGTTAAATAAGGAAGTAATGAAAATATTAACAGTGAAGCAACAAGAATCTAAAGTAAGAACAAATTAGAAACTAAAAGCTTCACTTATCTTAGTAATATTGCAAGCCCTTTTGCTGCTAACACGTTTCAAGTTGACTCCAACTCATTCTCAAAGTCAAAGCTATACAGTTGTTTGTATAGCTTTGAGAATGAGTTGGAGTTCTTATACTTATATGTTCTTATAAACATGTATGGCTTGTGTGTCCATGTGTACTTGGAGGTGCTAACCAATCTGGAAACATATTACTATTAATAACTAAACTTAATAGTCTGCAAATGAAGTAAATATTGATGTAGTGGTGTTCATTCCATTGTTCTAAATTACCTGTACTAAAGTCTGCAGTTATACCCCTAACACATGTCCAATTCAAAAATGAGAACATGGGTGCACTTTTTTTTATGGATGGATCATTAAAGACTGGTTCCAATTATTTGGTAATGGGAAACAAGGCAGCACTCAATATTTTGGTTCATAGCAGCCTGGCAATAAGAACAGCAAGATATGCTGTTGATCAGCTTATCAATAGAAAGTGGAGGTCGTGCGCAACTGACCAATGACATTTTCCCTATCTTGTGACTAGAGAGAGCTCTAATGTCTGCTTCATGGCATAGTCACCTTGAATAATTTATTTCTACAGCAAAAAGCCTTATATGCAATATGAATCGAGCATGCTGTGCTTAGTAACAAAACAGAAAATTAAAACTTGGCCAAGTCTTCTTTCTTGTTCTGGAGGCCAGGAAAGCTTCCTGTCGGTTGTGAGCACTCCCATTTAAATACATTCTTGTTCTAATAATCGTTACTGTTACTGGTGATTGTGAACCAGCCTTAAGGTTAATGTTAGCAGGAATGTTAGTTTGCTCCCCAGTACAACATGACTTAAAGTCGTGAGAAATGTTGTTGTTGTTGTGAGCTAATGCTGGATTTCTGACAATGAAGTCATTAATCCTCTTGCTCTCCAATATTTTTCACTGATGGATGGGGCATTAGAAATTCACATGTGTTTATAACAGGAGGTACAGATGCATAAGTGCTATACTCGGCGCCAAATAAGAAGGGGATTGACAGATGTGAAGCACGTGGCAGAAACGCATAAATGAACGGGAGGGGATGGATGCGTCTTAGCTGTTGCCATAGCAACGAAAAGAATAACCAATTAGAGCTAAGGCGTTATAATGGCGTTCCCATAGAAACGGTACACACAAGGACCTGGTTGCCGATATGTAACACGCACATAACACGTGATTAGTAGGTGGCTGATGAACCCAGCAGTAACATGAAGTGCTTCTGTTATATTCTGTTATCGCTGCATATAAACAAATAGTGCTGCAGGCTGCAGCCCGAGCTTGCAATGCTTGCATCAGTTAAGAGATTGCCCAGGTGTTCTGTGAGATTGCCTTTATGTTGAGAAGTTCGTTTGTGTTATTCTAATATACGGTTATTTGTCTTGTGTTTACGTGTGCCTGGGTCTGTGCATCTATGCGTGTGTTGCGAGCTTTCGCATTTGTGCTAACGCTTTTAATTATTTAGCAGTGTCAAAAAATAGTGACAAAGATAGTGCTGCCAAACGAAAAATTGAACGTACTCGCAAACCGAATAAAACTGTGTTTGGTAAAGGTATCCCAATTAAAGGACAAGCGCGGGAAATAATATGCTCTGTTAGAGAATATTTCGAAGAGGAGAAATTGAACGGGGGACCTCTTATTCCAGTCTCTAAGGTAATTGATAGAACCTTGCGTGCTGTAGGAATACTATAGTTAAAATTGGGAAAGAGAAGTACGACAAAGAGGGAAATCAGGCGTCAGGGTCTAAATTGCAGTAGCAGCAAATACAACAGTGATGCAAGTAATTTGGATATTAGCGGCATTTCCCCATTAGAATAAGCATCAATATTTCACAGGTATGTTTCTTTTGTTAACGCAAATATTTAGACATATAAAATTGCAATTCTGTCATTTGAATGCAGATTCAATATTTTATTGTTGTCTTTGCATACGAATATAAACAATATGCGCTCAACATTTCAGCCGCAGTGCAATCTTCTTCATACACATAATCATATCGCGGTCTCCACGTGGTCATGGTCGCGATAAGCGGCAATGTCGCTTCTCCCTTACAGCAAACTGTCAATCCCTTTCTTGGTTGGTGCCGACATTAGATGACATTTAGGTAACCCATGTGGAAAGGAAATGAGATGTCATTAATAAAGGAAAATAACAGGAGCATAATGCACCATGTAGAGAGAAGTGTGTGGTCTTCCCCTTGAGAATGAAGTACAAGTTTGTGCTATCTTCTTGCAGTGATACTGGCAGTTAATAAAGAGTTGGGCCATCCTTAGCCTTGTTGGCAGTCTCCACTCTTGCAGGCATACTTTCAATCATGTGGCAGATGGTTTCCCGAGGTTGCTTATGGAGCGCTGAAATGAGAAGAGGTTTTGTGGGCCTGTGTGGTCTAGCATGAAGTTGGCATTCCAAAACAGCCCAGAGATCTGAGGAATTCAAATGTGGACTCTGTGCTGGCCATTATATTAGGACATTGTTGATCTCAAACCATTAACAAGCTTGTTTTGCAGTATGGTCAGATAGTCATGTTGAAAAACACAATGCTCATCCTTGAACTGGTTATCAGCAGTAGGCAGCATGAAAGCGGTTAAAATGTTAGTGTAAACTTATGCAGTGACATTGCCATGTTAAGCAATAAGGAAGCCAAGACCCCTCCAGGAGAAGGATGACTTCAATATAACATCACACCCTGCCTGAATCTCACAGTTGCCATATTGTATACTGTGATTCATCACTCCACTGTTTGCCCGCCTCGCTAGCGTGATGGTTAGCATGTCTGCCTCACGTTCAAGAGGTCGCGAGTTCGAATCTTGCTTAGGGTAAGTTATCCGGGTAAGGTTTTTTCCGAGGTTTTCCCTACCCTGAGAAGACGAATGTCGGGTAACTTAAAGCTCTATGGACCTCAGGCTTATTTGAGCATCATTTCACCCATTTCATTTCATTCATTTGTCCGATATGACACAATGTTGGAGGACGTTAATTCCAAAAAAAAAAAAAAATTCCACTGTTTTATGGTCCAGTTTTAATGTTCCTTGCCCCAGGCAACACAGCATTTGACATTGAACTAGTGATATGTGGCTAATGGGCAGCTGCTTGGTCATGGAAACCAAGTTTACACACCTCACACCAAATGTTCTTTGTGTTTGAAATATATCTTGACAAGTTTGGAATTCCTGTGGATAACTGATGCCTGTGCTTGGTCTCTGGAAGTCAATATGGGAAGTCAGCCTGGGTTATACATGTTCCTTCACATTTCCACTTTACTCTAACATCAGAAACAGTGAATTTTGGAATGTTCAGAAGGGTGGAAATCTCAGACACAGACTTCTAGTCACCTGACTCCATTGGAAGTCTTGAAGTCCCTAGAACATACCATGCTGTCCTTTCATGTTGTCTACTATTGAGAGCACAAAACAGGTGGTTTATCTCTTTACCTTGTGACATTGTTATTAATGTAGTATTCTGTATTTATGATATATAACTGGGTTTTTTTTGTGGTAAAGGTTAGGGAATAAGAAATCCTTGTGCATCTTTGCCCTCTTTCTTATGACTTCATGATGCACATTTCTCATTTCCTGACTTTCATTACAGACACTTTACACTTTTGCTTTCTGACACAACCTAAGTGGGAGCAATTTCTTCATGGACCTTTTACCAGTGCAGTGTACTCATGAGTGTGCTTGTCACTGTTCATATCTTCATCATTCTTTTCTTTAGTTTATTTTCCAGATGCTAAGATGTTGATATGAATTAGTTTGTATTGAAAGATGAGGTCCGCAATAATTGTAGGTTGTGTGAGTGCTCAGATAATCTCTTTTTATTTTCATAAGGTGTGATTTTGGCGAAAGTTGGTGTATGAGTGAGAAGTGCATTGTTCTTAATTTAAAGCAAAGGCTTTGATTCTTGAGATTAATGTGTGATTGTATGGGTGTGCTTTACATATAATTCAATGAAAAAACTGAAGCTGTTAACAGTGAAGCAACAGGTTCTAAAATAAAAACAAATTTATACACTAAAAGCTTCACTTATCTTGGTAATTGCTGCAAGTTCTAGAAATTTACACACACATGTGTTTCGTGATGGCTCCATCACATTTTCTGTGTACATTTCAAGAACTTGAGCAATTACTAAGATAAGTGAAACTTTTAGTCTGTAGAGTTGTTTTTATTTTATATGCTTTGCATATGTTTATGAGACTGCAACAGCAAGTGTTCTTAGAAAAGCTGTACAGCATTTGAATTGTCATATCAGTTTCAAGCATTTGTTTCTTAGTAAAACTTTTAAAAATATGTAATTTCTATCCCCATTTTCAAGTTTTATGAAAGCTTTAAAGAATTAATTGTATCTACATTTTTAGGTAATTGTGAAATACATCAAAGAGGAGTTTCCTATGAACATGTTATGTTACTGTATCTCCTTTGATTCCTGTTAAGATACTAAAGTAAATTAAGAAAAGTACTTGTGAAACTGTTAGGACATTTTTGGAGTTGTAGCAGTGCTGTTAGATTGTTATGTTATGATTTTTGGTACATTGCTGCAACCTCAGAAACAAAAATTTTTACACTTTTGTCTGCATGGTGTATTTCCTCATTATAAAATACATTTTTCTATTTTATTGACTGTATTGTTATTAATTATATATTTAGCTGTAGCACTAACACAATATCTTTAATTACAAACGATATGAAGTCCTCTTATATCTCTTAAATTATGATTATAAAATATTCTCTTGCAGTACTTTTGGCAAACTACAAAGAGCCCCTTCAGACTACTTTAATGCCCTGATGGATACCCATAAAACAAGACTGGTGAGCTATTGTAGCCATTGTATTTCTGACATAGCTTTTTGGTCTCCCCAGGGATGTTGTTCCGAGTATGGTGGCTCCTTTCTGGGTCTTTGGTTCATGTAACTTCCGCCCGCTTGCTGTTACTGCTGTAAAGCTGGCATAGGATTTAAGAAGGTTGTAGTCATTACATAGTGAAACAAGGCCGTGATTTCCTCAAGGAAATGCTGTGTCAAATGTGTCATGGTCTGCTCCACAGGTATCATTGAAAACAGTAAAACCATGTCAAAACTAACATGTAGTCCATTGGGCTGTAAGTTGTGAACTTCAGTTTTTCAACAAAGTATAAGGAGTTCTGAACGTAGTAGTCAGTGCTGCCTAAATGAGATTTAACAGGTTTATGAGGTGTCTGTATAAGCTGCGCATGGGAGACCCAACAGCGCTTACTATGGGTCAGAGCGGCACTTCCTGTTTGTTTAGTTTAGATAGCCCATGTAACAGCAGAGGCTGGGCTTTAAATGACAGGAGTTGCATGTTCTATGAAAATGGGTGACTGTTTGACAAGCTGGCTGGTCTTGCGAAGCTGAGGTGGGATTCAATGCTATCTTCTTGTATGTGGCTGGCATCGTACATTTCAAAGATCTTCAGCTATTAGTCATGTTGATTCAAGAAGACAACAGCATTGCCCTTGTCAGCTGGTACCATTACAACATCATTGTTGTTATTGAGGTTTGTGGGAGCAGTCCTTTATTTCCAATTAGATTTACTGTTGTTGGTCTTGCTCATTGTAGAATCTTGGCCACTTCTTGCTGTATTTCTTCGCTATGGCAGGAGGTAAAATTGTGAATGCCGGGCTTGCACATTATTGTCATTTGCAAATATTTTGTATAGGATGACAGCATAGTTGCTTCATCTTGGTGGGGGTTAATTGGTAATAATAAGAAAGGTTGACCATTGTGCAGCTGAATCAATGGTTGTGATGGTTTCTGAATTATGCAAAACCCATGTATTTTTTCTTCAGTTGTAATATAGAGTAGTTGAGGTCCACTGACATGAAGTTTAACATCGTCCTATTGGCATGGTCCCAGCACGTAGCCACTACTGACTTACAAATGAAACTTGCAGATAAATGTCTGAAATTAAGAAGTCGTTCCAGCAGTTCATGGCCCGAAAATCATCTGTTCTGCTATTGACATTGGCCTTAAAGTTTGTATTGTTTAATTAAGGAAATTGAAGCCATTAACAGTGAAGCAACAAGATTCTAAAGTAAGAACAAATTAGAAACTAAAAACTTCACTTATCTTAGTGATATTGCAAGTTGTTGGTGCAAAGCTGACTAAAGTTTCGAGTTGACTCGTAACCACATCACACCTTGCACAATAGCATCTAGTTCCATTTAAAACATCATTCAATTTTGAATTTTTGAAAATATTTTGGTGATGGGGGTTTGACTCCCTAAACTCTCTCTAAGGTATGCCCATGGTGGAATCATCTACAATAAATTATGGAGAATTGTGCCTTTAGATCAGACTCCATTGTAATCTACCTATAAATTGTGATATTTTTAAATTTTATGTAATGTAATTTTGGAATATTGTTTGTTCGAGCCACCAAATGTTTAAGAATTATAATCAGGCAACTGGTACTGTTGATAAATGTTAAAATGTAAATATATGTAACATCTTCATTAAGTACTTTTTATCTGCTGCCCTTCATACCTGGTGGAAACAAGTTGTCTAGGCCAGATGTTTTACAGACTTGTTTTGTATGTGCTAGTTTTTCCTCCTGTACTGTCCAATGTAAATATAAAACTTAGGGAACTATCAAACCCTGGCTCATTTGAACAATCACATTATCCATTCCTTAGTTTAAACTGCAGTTGCTGGAACACCAAATACTTATAGAAGGAACATCAGTGTGTGATAAATTGTAACACCAATTTAAGGAAGTGTAAGTAAACTCTGGTAGTAGCTGTGGTAAAACTTGGCTGTAAAATCTGAATTTGAAACTCCTGATGGTGCAGTGTCTGAGATAGATTATGCACTGAGTGCATATTAAATACAAGTATTTAAATGTTGACTAGGAATGTGTGTTAGGTTTTTTATGCCTAATTTGTATTGGCTGCAAATGAAGGAATGTGTGGACATTCTATGCAAGAATATACTCAAATGTACATTGATATGCTTTATGTCCTACTCTTGTGAAATATTAAGTATATTTTGTACTGCAGAGAGAGAAAGAGAGAGAGAGAGAGAGAGAATGTCTTCCTTATAATAATACCAGTAAAGGGTTTTGTTATAATAGTATGTGTAAACGTTACTGCAAACTCTAAAATACATTATGCATTTATTGCAGGTTATGGGTTTATTGTACAAATGTAGTTTATTCCTCAAAAGCCATGCAAATTTTCTTTATGTAATAGCAGGATCTAACAGAGTTTTATGGGAAAAATGAATGCTATTCTTTTATTGAAATAATCTACTAAAGGATTCCTCCACACACATTTGATTTAAGGCCCATTTACTTTCATTAATCATTGGATGAGTAATGCAATGAATGTGGAGTGTATAGAATATAAGGTATTAAAGCCACCTGATATTTTTTGTTGGGACCAAGACAAATTTAATAAAGAAAAACCTTGCTCAGGTATTCTGACTTAAGTGGTATTTGAAACCTGACCCCCCCCCCCCTCCCAAAGTCACCATGGTGGCTTCAATAAGGATTTATTCAAAGAATATGTAGCTTCTTGACATGCATTATAGTTTATTACTATTTATTTTTCATGTTTCGTGTGGGATGTTGGGAGTATAGTTAGTTGTTTTGATGTTAATGGGACCGCCTCCATAGTGCAGTTGGTAGCATGCTTGCCTCTGGCGTGAAGGACCCGGGTTCGATCCGTGGTACCAGCATGGTGATTTTATTCCCTCTGGGAGGTCTGGCACAGGGTGCACTCAGCCTCGTTAGGTCCCGGGGGGACACTTGGTGGAGAAGTAGTGGGCCCAGGTCGAGAAGGCCAAATAACTGGCTAGGGGTGCTGACCACGTCCCACCCTCCAGTACTGCACCCCATCAGTGTCGCCTGTAGTGGGCAGAGGTGTGGGACGCAGCGGCTGTGCAGCAAACCTTGGCCCTTCATGGGCTGTTATGCTAAGGGGTGGAGTTCGATGTTAATGTGCTGCACGTGAAACACCAGAGAATAGCTGCTCTGATTGGTAAGTGAATGAGTCAAATGTTTACAGCCTTTATTTACTGTAATATTTACACCAGCTAGTTTTAAGAGCATTTACTCCAGTCCTCAGCTGGAGATGACTAAGTTAGCTGGTTTCTGGCTGAAAATGGTAACAAATGCTTTTGAAACGAGTATAATGAAGTGAAGGTTGTTAATACACAATTCACTCTTTCAGTTATCAGTTACTGGTACTGCTATTCTCAACTACTTTGCTTTATTATTTATTTATGCCAACAAACTTACTGTTGGTGTTTTTAAACACACAAGCTGTGTGTGGGCAAAGTTTGAGAGGTAGAACTGGAACTTAAAAATTCAATGCTACAACTGGGATTTGAACCACAGACCTTCCGCCCGGTAAGCGGAAGGTCTGTGGTTCAAATCCCAGTTGTGGCATTGAATTTTTAAGTTCCAGTTCTACCTCTCATACTTTGCTTTAGTTCATACTTACGATATTTCCATTTGACAGTCCTCTTAAAATTTGTTCAAAAAGATAAGGAATTAATGAGGTGTGGTCCTCCAGACATTCTGGGGTTGTGAGAGAGTGATGTGACTGCCAAAACATAAAAATATGGTGCTCTTTAAAAAGCGGTTACTATTACTGCTATTGCTCTTTTCAATATGGGGTTATGAAAAAGTGGATTCTATAGGGAAGATAGTGGAAGAATTTTTGAATACCACAACTTTTGAACTGATTTATGTTGTTAGCTAATGCTGGATTTTTGACAATGAAGTCATTAATCCTCTTGCTCTCCAATATCTGAAGATCTATAGTAAAGAAGATCCCACAACCTTCATACATTACTCTGGAGCAGGCAGTAACCCAGACCTCTTGTTAGCTACAACAGATATTGTTTCAAAAATTAAAAAACAAGTTATAAAAGATCCAAGTTCTGGTCACAGAGCAGTAATAGCTGTTATAAATTTTTAATGTTGAGAAACCTAAAAGAGAAGAAGCCAGGCTGATTCACAGACAACTCCGCATTATTCATTATTATGAATTATTGTTAATTCTTATTTTACTGTTTCTTATTGAAGCAGCCATAGCCATGGGCCTCTATTATTTGTACTAATGATTAACGACCTACTATCTTTTATATCTAGCCACACCATATATTATGCAAATGATACCAATTTTAATAATACTAATCCTGATTTACATACACTTAGAGTTATTACATAAAATACTTTTTCCCAAGCAGATATCTGATTTTGTACTAACAGGTTTCCTTGAATGAAACAAAGTCGGCACATGATATTTAGCTTAAGAAATATTTCTATAGAGGTATACTCAGCAAACATTAAATTTTTTGGCATAGTCATGAATAATAAACTAAATGGAAACTGCATATCAAACACATTACTGAGAGTAATTTACCTTATTATAAATTTAAAAAGCTGTGTACCATGTAAATATGTAAGATCAGCATATTTTGCTGTCTTTCAGAGCATAATATCTTGGTATCTTGCTCCGTGGAAATAGTAATCATATAACAGAAAGTCTGTTATTACAGAAGAAACTTGTTTGCATAATGTGAGACTCACAAATGCTATCACATTGTAAACCATTGTATATTTTGAATTTTCTGGCTATAGTCTATGTAGTCTAGTTTACTCTGGATAACTTTAATGGATTAATTTAAAATTTACGGCTGTGATAAACTTATATAATACCAGAAAAAATACAATCGTCAGTGTATTGACTGTCTAAGCCTTGTAACAACTATGAAGTGCTAGGATTAAAACTATACAATAAATTGTCATCAAGACTAAGACACTACTTGATAAAGAAGTAGCAACTCCATGTCGCGAAGGCCGCATAACCAGCTGAGAGGGCTTGGGGATGCTGGATTGGGGAGTTTCCACTCTCCAGTTCTGCATCCCATTCATATGCCTCTAGTGGGCAGAGTTGGGGGATGCAGTGGCTAGGCGGGAAGTTTCAGACTGTAACTCACTACACAAGAAGTAGTTAAAACACAAAGCTTATGTCAGCATGTTTTTTTGTGGTCTGGATGGCTCAGTTGGTTAGATGCTGGTTTACCAATCCCAAGGTCGCAGATTCAGATCCGGCCTACATAGACTGATGGTTTTTAAGTGTGCTTAAAAACAACAGCTCCATGTCAGTAGATTTACTGGCATGTAAAAGAACTCCTGTAGGATGAAATTCTGGTACACCGGCTACACTGATGTGATCCTGGCAATTGACAATGTCGTTAAACAACAAAATAACTTTAAATTTCAACATGTTTTGTAACATTAACCATTTATGAGATATTTTGTGTATACATTTGTTTATTTTCATCAAGCATTCTATATTCATCTCTGTAGTCTATAATTTAGATTACAGTGCTGTAATTATTTGCATTGGAACAGGTGCATAATATACTGAAAATTGTAGACTGCATTGATGAGGTAGATATAAATGGTTAAACAATGTACTGTGGTCCATGTGTTCTGTAATTTTAGGGTATATTCTTGGCAATAAACTTGAAAATAAAGGGAAGAGGAAATAAAAGTAAAATATATCTAACAGGAGGCATGTATGTGTACATATGATTATTTATATATGTAATCCCACACTTCCCTTTTAGTATCACCCCTCCTGCTTCCTGCTCCTCTGTCATGCTGTTCTTACCCATTGACACAAGTTGCATGCCTTTGGTAAAAGTTTACTCCAACCTCCCTCTTCCAACATGCAAGGTTTAGCAAGCTTGTAACCATTTCCTCTGGTTGGCAAAAAAATTCAAGCAAATACTTTCCCCTCAGCACT
Source organism: Tenodera sinensis (assembly GCA_030765045.1). Lineage (NCBI taxonomy): Eukaryota > Metazoa > Arthropoda > Insecta > Mantodea > Mantidae > Tenodera > Tenodera sinensis. The sequence goes on along the minus strand of CM060969.1, from coordinate 32,056,243 downwards.
TGGGGCAGGCACCAAAATATACTCCCAGATTTCTCTATTGCCTGTCAGAAACAGGCTCTTATGGCTTCTTTCTTAATGCATTTGATCCCTTGCCAATGCTGACAGCATTATAGGACCAAGCAAAATCACTCTGGCAGTGACATCTGTGGCCTGCATTTGGGATGTCCCAGGTTCAAACCCGCAGGCCAACTCATGTGTCAGGTATTATTTTCTTTTTACTTTCTCTACTGGTAAGTAGAGGAAGTATTGTATTCCGTCCAAAAATTCTATGTCGAGATTTCACTGGAAATATATGTTTTGAGGTCCCCTGAATCCGAAAAAAGCATTTTTAGAAAAAGGTCTGTGTGTCTGTCCATCTGTCAGTCTGTGGACAGCATAACTCATAAACGAAAAGTCGCTTAAAAACCAAAGTTGGTGTTTAAGTTTAATGTCTTTCAAGGATGCGACACGAAGATTTTGAAGAAAATAGCCCCACCCCACACTACCCTTTACATGGAAGATTTTTCGAAAATTTTGATTTTCTTGAAAATGGCTCTAACGATTTTGATTAAAATGCTATATGTTTAAGACATTTGTATGACAACTGAAATTTATATTTTGAATTTTCTGGCTATAGCCTATGTAGTCCAGTTTACTCTGGATGACTTTTGAATAACTCGTAAACCAAAAGAGATAGACAAAATCTTATTATACAAAAAAATGTAGATCTCGCTAAAACACACAATTTATGTTGAAATAAATTTTTTTGTAGAGTGGACCATTTCGGAGATATTCCTTGTTATTAGTGCCAGTTTCAGAAAACTTAAAACTTTTGTGAAATGGAACACTGTTGTTCATTTTTTAATATGCTAAGCGTGCAAAGAGAACAGGATCTCAAAGCATTAAAAGACTTGACTATCACTCAAAGCCTACTGTATTCCCATTTTCTCCTTATACCTACAAGAAGATAATAAGATAATTTCTGCAAATGTTAATCTCAACTAACACGAGAAGATAGAGGAATGCAAGATTGTAAGAATGGCTAGTACAAGAGTAGAGAAAGCCATGTGAGTGCAACACATATTTTTTGTTTTGCACTTTACTCAATTGCCAAAGTAAACACCAGATTGAATATTTAATACCACGATCCAAAATTTCCCGTTAATCTAAAACAGTGGTAAAAATGAAAAATCAGTGATACTGGCAAAGACTCTGCCATCTATGCACGGATACATAGCTGGATGACACACTGATGGCATCTGTTCGATATGTATAGAAGCAGAGGTAAAATTTCTGTGCATTAAGGATACTTGGTAGTGTCAGAATAGCAATTTCCATGCAGAATCTCAATGCAATTTATGTTAGTGTTTCTAGAAAACTATACAATTTATCATAAAAACTTTTACTGCTTATAAACCAGCTTCTTCTGATTACGAAACCTTAATCAACTTAAAAGTAAAGCTAATAATTTGTACTCTGTTGATATTCCAATAAACAAAGAATTTTCAAGATTTTTCGCATATTTTCTTCTCTAGGTGCACTTTTCTCGTAAGCAGTTAAAGCGATAAGTTCAAACTTTGCATTCACTTCATAAACTTGTTATCCAACATAGCTGGTAAACGAGCAAAATATTTTAATCAATAATAGGAATTTAGAAAGTAAATAACTATGTGCTCTTTATTTTTTAATTTTCTTATGTATGAAAAAATTTTTTGAATAATGTCATGAAAGTGTGACACAGAAAGCTTTCACTGGCTGTTTATAACAGTATATTCTGCATATGCACAAAACAAAAAAGAAATAAAGCTCTATTATAGTTTTTTAGGAAAAGTACACCTAAAGGTTAAAGCAAGTTATGGTAAATGGCAAAAGAAGATAATGTGCAGTATAAAAGGGGCATAACAGCCTGGCCACCATATTTTAAACTACATTTAAATCCCCATTTAAATGCACTTCACTGCCTCAAATACACAAAAACCTTATATGGACATGTTCTGCAAACTGTGTAGATTCATATTAAGCAAAACAAACAAAAATCCATTGTTTTATCCAAGTGTCCTTAAGATCTGTGTGGACATGTGTCAAAGCTGCCATCTTTTGTTGCAGTTGCTATCTGCGTGCCAAGAGGTAAGATGGTATGGTACAGCATGAGACTTAGAAGTCTAATTCTCCAGCACACACCAATCTGCAAGTTACTTTAAGAGTTCTGTGGTGATATGGCCATGTAGTTAAAGAAGCAATGTAAAGTAAATGAAGAGGGGGAAGCACTCCTAGGAATATACTTAACAAAATTAATGGTATTTTATACAGAGAGCTTCCTAAACATTTATAGTATAAAGTAATTATAAGGGATGTTAAACATCTTCATGAATAGCTATCACTTTAAAATGCACATGAAAATTACACATAGTAAATAGTGTCATGCATGTTCACACTTGACACTGGAAATGAAGGCGAAGCGACGTGTGCCTTGCTGCATATGCAACCAGCAACATGTGTGAGTGTAGCGTGTAATCTAGAACACTCAAGTTTGTTCAAGTTCATTTCAAGGGGCATGTTAGAAGTGATATCCGAGATGACAGGGCAAGGTTTGGATGGCTGGCGCAATATCCAGCTTCACAGAGCAAAGTTTGGACGGTTGTTAAAGAAATACGTAATTGGGCTTCTTGGACTAGTAGGAATATTACTTCATCTACTGCTTACCTATAGTAAGTAGAAGAAATATTGCATTCCACCCTAAAATTAGGTTTCACATTTCATCGGAAATATATATTTTGAGTGTATCTGTCAAAAAAAAAAAAAAAACAACTTTGTTTTCTTTACTATGTATCGTAAGTAGGTTAAGTATTGCATTCCACCTAAGAAGTCGATACTGAGGTTTCACTGGAAATATAGGTTTTGGGTGGGTGTGTGGGTGGGTGTGCATGCATTAACAGCATCACTCAAAAACAAAATGTCAGATAAATATGAAATGTGGTTTTTAAGGTTAGATCTTCCAAGGATGCAACACAAAGATTTTTACAATATCCCCCCACCACATCTATCCTTTGCATGGGATATTTTTCAAAAATCTTAATTTAGTCAAAAAGATTTTAAGAATTCTCTAAGTTTCATGTTTAAGCTATTTTTGTTTTCTCGAAATAGCCTCTGGAGTTCTCTTTATTCTGTCTGAGCCACTGTTATACAATTGGTAAACCATAAGAGATGGACAAAATGTTACTGCATACAAAATGTAGATCTCGTTATAGCATATAACTTTTGTAAAATACATCTTTTGTGGCATAAACCACTTTTAAGATATAGTTTGTTAATAATTTGCATATTGTGGGAGCCATCCAAACTTTCCTCTGAGACACCAGATATTGTGCAGAGAGGCCGGTACTTAAAGGCAAGGTTGAACATATTTGACTCGCCTGTAAGAAGCAAGCTTACGTATTTGCCACACTCGACAAATATGAACCAAACACAGAGTGTGTTTTGCATGACACTACCAGTAAACAATTGAAATATGTTGTGCTGTCAAAATAAAAAAGTCACAGATTATAATATAAATGCAACTGTCCATCAAGGGCAAATAAATGTAGTGTTAGGTGAGAAAATTTAAATAAAACTGCATGAAGCAAATAAAATACTAGCCAGATGTAAATATTTTGTTCACAAAGCTGTCGTACACTAGAGTATTGCTAATGGTGGTTTGATTAATATCATATCTTCGTATGAAATTTTGACCCAGTTTCATTCTTGGATGATTAACAAACCAGGCACCTTATAATGCTCTAATTAAAGACTGGATGACAGTCATGAATTTTAATATGTGGAACACATTACAAATTCTACCCTTAGAACTATCTGACAGATTAATGCCATTTTAATGGCTAAGTAAAAAGCTGTACAAAGATATTGAACATCTAGGGCTGGTGATATTCATATTTTAAATTTATAATGAATGATCGAGTCTAGACAGTGTAGACATTCTGTAATACAATGATAACAAAGCAATCATTATTGCTACAAAGTGTACACTTAATAGATGCATCATTGACACATACATTCACAAAGAATATAAATGTAGAACCCCATGTAATCCTTGTCAGTCAAAACCACAGATTTTTCTATGAAAGCAATCTTAATGCCATGTATAACAACGCATCTGTAGATCTTGGCAAGCAGTTGAATTATAAATCATGCAGTATAAGTTTTCAAAATGATTATTCTCCTCATCCTGTGCTGCATGCTCGACAGGAGCGCAACATTTCCTCAACTTTATGGTCTTTCAGAAGACAATGTTATTAAGATTAAAAATAAATATAACATTTCAGATATATATAAACAAAAAACTAAACAAAAGCTTTAACTCTCCTGCACATAAAATCGCCATTATTAACAGTTTAATTTATAGGTTGGTACACACACCCCTTAATAAGGAAGAATTTAATAGAGAAAATGAACACATTATTAACACAGCAGTAGTTAATGGGTTTAGTACAGAATTTATAGATAAAAAGATAGAGAAATTTAAATATCAAAAGCCCATAAATGAATCTTCCACTCTTAAAAAAATAAAAGCTGACTGCAAATTTAAAAAGTGTACTTACCACTCTTGGGCTAATAAAATATTTAACAAAATTTTTAAAAAATATGGCATAATGTTGGCTCCTCAAAATAAATATGATATAAAAAATGTGCTCAATTTTTCTAAAAAGGACAAAATTCCAAATTGCAAGAAGTCTGGCATTTATCAATTTGACTGTCTAGACTGTGATAAGGTTTACATTGGTAAGACAGAACGACATTTGGAAACCAGAAAAAAAGAACATTTTAGAAACATTAAATATAAACATTTAGAAAAGTCAGCGGTGGCAGATCATTTTTGGTCACTTAATCATGAAATATACCCCGAGGTTAAATTATTAAAGCAACCATGTTATGAATTTTGAAATACCTTTTACTGATGTTACAAAATTTGTATTGAGAGAAGGGGAGGAATGACGTCATTACAGGATGTCATGGTGGGTGACGTATACGTGATGTCACTGTGACTTTTTTGTAGCTATTGCATGAGGTCAGTTTGTCTGATGATGACATATAAGTGTGTTGAAACGATCACTATGATAAATATTGAGTGTAACTCAATTTATTGTAGTGAAGTGTGAGTCTCTAATTACTTTGTGTTATAATAGTTAATAGTAATTTACTATAAACAAGTGAATTGCCTGTATGTTTTAAAACACATGGAACCTCTTATTTTGCTCACCTGTATAAGACACTTATCAGGCATTTATTGTAAGTGAAATTCTGACTAGTTCAGTTGAACAATTATGGTGCACTACTGTGTTATGCTCAGTGTAATGTTTAATGTGAAATAGTCCCTCTTCTGCATGAGAGAATTACAAGACATTCTTTTTGTGCAAGATATTAGGTAAGTTCTTGTACTTCTTGAAACATTGGTCTTACTTTCCATACATGGCACCAACTTGTTATGTTAATAAATAAAGCAGTATTTTCTGCATGATCTGAACCATTATGTCTGGACCAGCTAGGAGTGTCCCTCAGGAATATTCTCTTGCTTGTAAGACTTAGCAAGTAAGAATATTATTAGTTGATTTATTAAATATTATTGGAGTTAACTGTTTGCATCATCAGTTTGTTGTGGACAGTACTTTTTCAAGCTGTTTATTAATTTATTTAGGTATTTATTATTTTTATTCCAATAAGGAAGAGAAAGCTGTATGTGGAAAGTGGACAACAGAATACTTGAGTTCGACTGTTAAGAGATTATCTGAAAGGATATTGTGATTTAAATGAATGCTCACGCATATACCACATTCCAAAGCCTGCCTTAGGACGACATGCTGAACTAGTAATCTTTAAAGCTTGTGGAGATATTAAAACATTTAGAGAAGGTCAAAAATTTCTAAATGACACTGAAAATGAATTAGAGAAACACATGTTAGCAGTGGTAAAAGAAAAATTATGTTGTCAGACTCACAGATGTGAGAAACCTTGTCTATCAAATTACAGAGAAAAATAGAAGACTACATGGATTTAATGCTGAAGCACAAATGGCAGGTAGAACATGGTATTCTAGCTTAACCCTTTCAGACCTGAATTATTTTGCTACTTATGCCATTCTTCCTCTAATTCGAAACCGGTTTAGATTAGGCGGTCTGGAACACCTTCAGCCTGCTGGCTTGAATAGCCATGATCGTTAAGGCGACACGTAGTGCACTGGCCATGCACTCAAAGCCTGAGGTCGTGAGTTCGAGTCTCGGCAACCGCAGTCAAATGTCCCTGTGGTAAAGGATGAGGAGGACCCGTGTAAAATAACCGGTGTGATAGCACGTGTGGATGGTGACGGGGTATCATTTGACTGCGGTTGCATGGATTTTGCTTCTTTTCTTTAAAAAAAAAAACACTACAATGTAAATTGTAAAAAAAAAAAAAAAATCTTGTACAATTCAGAACATCTCAAGTACATATGTTTAATTGGTGACGAACAGTATAACAAGAATACAGCAGAAAAAACCGTTAAAAGTATTACAAGTAGGCAAAAAATGCCTATATCCATTATAATGTACACCGGGACTGAAAGGGTTAATAAAAAGAAATTCTGGACTGTCTTCAGTAATAGAGACTAAAGGGTTAAAGAAATATGTGCATGCATGAATCCTTATCTAACAATGCATTTAAGAAAGCAGTTAAGAAACCATTTATTGATTCACTTAAATAAGAACAGCCAACTCCCTTGTGACATCAGAGTGCCATGTGATACGAATGTTTAGGAATAGAACTTGTGACTGAAACTATCCCTTAGTGTTTTTGAGAAAAGTGTTTTGTACCACAGAGCCATGTTTTGGCTATGCGAGAGTGAAGTGCAATTTAAGCAGGGCAGATGAAGTTAAAATTGGAATTCATTACGTTGGTGTTTATTATTTTAGTCATAATGTCTATTCTTACACAAAAAGTTTTCATTATATGGAACTATAAGCCCAAATTGAGAATTTGTGGACACATTTGATCTAGTTGAAGAAGTTACAATAATACAATTTATATTAGTGGTTAAGGCAATAATAAAATTTCCATTTTGGGATCAACATGAATTTTGATGTTTAAGCAGAAACCATAAAAAAATGGCCTGAATTCAAGAGGAAAAGGGTTTTACCATGGCAAAGAAATGTCAAAAATATAGGTATAGTGTGTTGTTACATTTTTTTGTAAGTTGTAACATTTTTTTATGTGCTTAAATTGTTTATAATGTCAAGTTGTTGAATGATACAGTTGCTGCTTTTAACCTCTTCAAGATCTAATTTTAAGGTTCACATGAATTTCGTATGTGTTTAATAAAAGGAGGTAATGAATAAATATTGCTTAAATGTAAGCTACCTTTTGTTGAATCATACTTTGCCACTTTTAACCTCCTTAAGAACTATATTCATAACTCATAACTCATTTTATTCATCCTTTAAGTACATGAATTAAAGGACACATCAGAAAGTATACATAAATCATTATATTTACATATATATTTACAACTTGATTTTCTTTGCTTTAATTGATTTATATTCTTCTATACTATAAAAAGCATTTTCTATTAAATATTTTTTTATCATTTTTAATGTACATTTGTTATTTTCAATGATTTTATTTCTTTAGGTAGCTTATTAAATAATAATTGTTTCCCCATACTTCTTACATCTGGATTATTTAAAATACCCCTTAATGTAGATCTAAAATATTCATTATTATTTCTTAATCCATACTTATGAACTTTGTTATTTTTTCGCTTCTCTTTGTCCAATATGTTTTTTATGCTTTCATATATATACAGGGAACAGTTAATATCTTATGGTTTTTGAAAATTTGTCTACACGAATGCCACTTATCCACTCTCTCCATTATTCTCAAGGTTAACATGAATTTTATATGTGTTTAAGTGAGTGAGTGATTAGGGTTTAAGGGCCCGTCGAAAGCTAGGTCATTAGAGCCCCAAGTCAAAAGATAAAAAACGGATAAAACTCACCACCACTTAAAACTCAAAAGTTAAATATTAAAACGGAAGCTAAAAACGATAAAAGGTAAAACACTTAAAACTTATAACTTGTCTAAAAGGTAAGCTCAAAACAGTTAAAACGTGTCAAGTTATCTAAAAACGTAAGCAGGTAAAAGGTAAAAAGTAAAACCATTAAATAAAATTTAAACTTGCTTACCAAAGCCAATGCTGCCGACGAACCGCAGCACTGAATCCACAGCTACCGGGTCGTCACCTAACATCGTCTTTAAACTAGAACCCAGGCCAAACAACTGGCGCTCACGACTATAGCGCAGACAATCAACTAGGACATGGGCCACAGAGAGCTGAATGCCACAGGTGGAACATACCGGCGCCGGCTCACCACGCAGATAGTGTCCATGCGTGATGTGCGTGTGTATATGTGTTTAATAAAAGGTAGTAATGAATTAATATTGCTAAAATGTAACCTACCTTTTGCTATGCCAAATGTAAAAGTTTGATGTGTTGATTCAAATGACTTGCTCTACTCTTGTACTAACCATTCTTACAAACTCTTATTCCTATATCTTCTTTGTGTTAGTTGAGATAAACATTTGTACAAATTATCTTATTGCTTATTTCCTTGTAGGTACAAGGGGAATATTAGAATACAGTAGGCTTTAACTGATAGTCAAATCTTTTTAAAGCTTTGAGATCCCGTTCTCTTTGCACGCTTAGCATATAAAAAAATGAACAACAGTGTTCCATTTCACAAAAATTTTAAGTTTTCTGAAACTGGCACTAATAACAAGGAATATCTCCGAAATGGTCCACTCTACAAAACAATTTATTTCAACATAAATTGTGTGTTTTTGCGAGATCTACATTTTTTGTACAGTAAGATTTTGTCTATCTCTTATGGTTTACGAGTTATTCAAAAGTCATCCAAAGTAAACAGGACTGCATAGGCTAGGCTATAGCCAGAAAATTCAAAATATACATTTCATTTGTCATCAAGATATCTCGAACATATGGCATTTTAATCAAAATCGTTAGAGCTATTTTCAAGAAAATCAAATTTTTTTAACAATTTTCCATGTAAAGGGTAGTTTAGGGTGGGCCTATTTTCTTCAAAATCTTTGTGTCACATCCTTGAAAGACATTAAACCTAAATACCAACTTTGGTTTTAAGTGACTTTTCGTTTATGAGTTATGCTGTCCTACTCATGACACTGGAAGTCAAATTGGAGTATGTTATCTCCAATATGATTTGAAACCTCCATGTTTAACAGGGAGAAAATGTAAGTAATTTGGGGAATTTAATGCTGTGTCACCATGTTGTTGTGGTAGCTTGGTCAGTTACAGTAGCTTTAAGTAGAGAAGAAATTCCGTGGTTCAAATCCTGGCTATTGCATTGAATTTTCAGTCTCATCCTGTCTTTCAATCTTTCTCTTACACAGAGCCTTGTATGATAGAACAATTAGTTATTAATCTTGTATGAAAGAACAATTAGTTATTAATCATTGGTTGACTCAATGGAAATTACCTATAAAGCTTGAAGTACTTACAACATTGTAAATCATCGTTACAGATGTTATCTCAAACATTATTGAGACCTCCTTATGGTTCATTCTGGAAAAAAATGTGAGTCAGTTAGGGAATTCAATGCTGTGCTATTGTCATAGTAGCTCAGTTGATTAGTAATCCTGTTAGAGTGGAAGATCCTAGATATGAATATGGGGTTGTATCTTACAGTGCAGTTCTGCTTTTAAAAACTTGTGTAGAGTGGAAGATCCTAGTTTCATATCCTGAATATGGGGTTGTATCTTACAGTGCAGTTCTGCTTTTAAAAACTTTGTATTTAGTCTTAAAAAGCATACTTGCTCACAAATGAAGAGTTGCAAGAGAGAAGTTACGAGAACAGTATAAGTGTACTTATTAGGTGTTTCTTGTAAGTGAAATTGTGACTTGTTCAGTTGGGCAATTATGGGGCACTGCTATGTTGTATTCAATGTAATGTTTAATGTAAGAATAGTTTCTCTTCTGCATGGGAGAGTTGCAAGACATTCTTTTCTGCATATATTTAGTTCTTGTAGTTCTTGAGATATGTGCTATTGCTTTCCATACATAGCAACAAAACAATACATGACACCAACCTCTTATGTTTATCAGTAAATAAAGCATTATTTTCTGCATGATCTGCATTGTCATGATGGGATTATTTAGATGTCAGTATCAGCTAGGAGTGTCTCTCAGGAATGTTCTCCTGCTTATAAGATTTTAGTAATAATGTTGCTTGTTGATTTATTGAGTAGAATTGGAGTTAGCTGTTTGCATCATCAGTTTATAGTTCACAGCACTTTTTCAAACTGTTTATTTTTTGTTTGTATTCCAGTAAGGGAGAGAAAGATGTTTATGGAATGTGGACAACAGATTTTTTGAGCTTGGCAGTTGCAGATTATCTGAATGGTCATTATAGTTTAAATGAATGCTCATGTGTATATGGTATTTCAAAACCTACCTTAAAACGACATGCGCAACTTATAAACATCTCAGCTTATGGAGATGTTGAAAAATTTGGCAGATTGCAAACATTTTCAAGTTACATTGAAAATGAATTAGAGAAACACATCTTTGGATTGGTAGAAGAAATGTTTATTGTCAGACCAACAGATGTGAAAAAACTTGCCTTTCAAATTGCGGAGAAAAACAGAATACCACACAGATTTAATACTAAGCGACAAATGGCAGGTAACACATGGTATTATGAATTTATGAAAAGACATCCTAGACTGACTTCAGTGATAGAGACTAAAGGATTAAAGAAATCAGTGCACATGTGAATCCTTATCTAACAGTGCATTTAAGAAAGCAGTCAAAAAACTTTCATTGATTCACTTAAGTAAGGACACCCAACTCCCTTTTGACATCAGATCACAAGTGTTTGAGAACTTGTGTACAATTTTGAAGTACTTGAAGAGGTTGTAACTATTGGAAGTTATATTAGTGATTAAAATAATGTTTTCATTTTGAAATCAGCGTGAATTTTGATCTGATGTTGAAGCAGAATCCACCAAAAAACAGGCCTGAAATCAGGAGGAAAAATGCTTTACCAATGCAAAGAAATTTCAAAATTATTTTGAGGAAATATATAATGTATTATTGTGAGGATCACTTCGTTGTTAAGTTGCAACTTCCTTCTTTGTGCTTAAATTGTTTCTAATGTCAAGTTGTTGAACCATACATTTGTCACTTTTAACCTCTTTAAGAACTATATTTAAGGTTGGCATGAACTTTGTGTATGTTTAATAAAATTAGTAGTGAATAAATTTTACTCAAACATGACCTACCTTTTCTTGTGCTAAATTAAGAAACCATAAAACAAACATTAAAACATCTGATTATGCAGTGCTAAGCAATTGATTTTTGTTACCACCATTGCCACCGCCACTGCAATGGCCACACACAGCTAGTGCCACTATCACCCCACTGTCACTGTGACCCCAAATGCCATCATCCCCACCACCACCACCCCCAGTTATTTTCATTTTCTCTATGACATTCTATATTTATGTACAAATTAATTATTAATAAATCTGCTGCTCAAATGCCAGATGTTTAAACTATTACTTTGTTGCAAATGAGAACTGCGATTACCATGCTGCACTAATTGCTGGTGGAAACTAATCAATAACACATCTTAGTTTTTCAACATAACCATTAGACTTTTGTATCTTGGCAAACTTGCATCATCAGACATAATAGGTGGGTATATCACTTAGCAATGTGCTTTTTTATCAATAAATTATGGGAGCCACAAAACTATCATTATTTCTGAAATGCTACTATCAAGTGGATCTTCAGATGGTAGATTACCTTATTGTGGCTTTTGAGGAACAAAATGGAAAAGAAAACCCTAACTAACACTATACATCCATCTTCTACACGAGTATACTGAATGACTTCACATGGTATCATACATCATAGTTCAGTTGCTGATGTCATGAAAAGGTATTGTAAAATATTTTTTCTTTCTTTTATAAGAATTTAATATCACAATACATTTTGATTTCTTGCTAAATTGAGGATGAACCTTTGATTGAAATTATTTTAGCACTTGGGCATTTCCCCTATTTGATGAAAATTCATATACCTAAAACTATGAAATAGACTAATTGAGAAATCAAGTAGCTTATGGAGTTCTTACATTTTTTCTTTCTACCACTAATAGGGGGAGTAATGAATTCCACCCAAAATTTTGATATGAAGGTTTCACTACATATATGTGTCTGTGAATAGATCCATTTAAGGATGCCAGGTAAATACTTTCAATAAAATCTACCAGCCTCAATCTTCTCTTTAAGTATAAAAATGGAAAAAAGGTATACTATTTTAATTTTCTAAAAATATCTTTATCATTTTGGTTAAAGTATTTTATGTGCAAAATTTTATAAAGAGGAATCAAGTTTTTGTGTTGAATTTTCTGTGAATAGCCTATGAAATGTATTTAATGTGTACTATGGGATAAGGTATTTGTGTAAATATTATTTAAACATATTTTTTATTTGAGCATTAGATTCATATGGGTATACAAGGTGCCCTGAAAAAAAAAAAAAAAACACTGACAACGCTTAGTAAGTTGTGTGGGATGGCAAACTGATTGGATGTCAAAAAGGAACCCTGCCCGGAAATGCATGGTTTGGATGCTGGACGGTGTTGAAGTTTGAGACTATTTGTTAAGATTTGTTTTGGTGTCTCAATATGGGACTGCCTCCATAGCGCAGTTGGTGGCATGTCTGCCTCTGGCATGGAGGACCCCGGGTTTGATCCCCAATACTGGCATGAGATTTTTCCCCCACTGGGAGGTCTGGTGTGGGATGCACTCAGCCTTGTTAGTACATGAGGGGCCAATTGGGGAGCTATTATGATAAAAAGGACAAGTAGTCGCCTTATGGTCGGGGAAGTCGACGTGCTGACTCCCGCCACCCCCTTCCTGCACTCTTCTGTGACGTTGGCTGTGGCTGGAGGATCCAGTGGCCGGACGAATGAGGGTGACATTCTAGGGGAGACATACGGGAGACGTCCTAGGGATTATTATCTTAATATGGAGGGTATGCAACCCTTTAGCCATCTGTGGACTGGGATGAACTACCTGAGCATAATAACATTCCTGCGCATTTGCTCAATTCCTCCATAGAGTTCTTTGTGTGCATCTTACTGCATTATTTGTGTAGTTTCCAGTACAGTAACATTTTAACGACATGTGACATGTACCAGTACACAGCTGCTGAAATGATTGACTTGAGCTGCAGCACACTTTGATGTAAATGTGCAGAATCATTCAACTCCCATATTCAAATTAATCAATTGGTAGACCAGTTCCATAGCCAGCATGGTCGCCAGCTCTGACACCTTTTGGCTATTTTCTGTGGAGTTGTATGAAGAGATGTCAGCGCAGGACCTTATTGCTCAAGTCCATGGAGCAATTGAAAATCTTCAAAGACATCTGCATGTATTGGATCATGTGCATGAGGCCCACCACCACTGATATAGACTCTGCAATGATGTAGGAGGTACACAGTTTGAAGCCCATTTGTAATGTAGACAGCTCAATTTTGGTCTTATTGATGAAATGTGAAAGCACACCCATCTCATACTTCAATGCACTACAGCATCCAAACTGTGTATTTCCAGACAGGGATAAACCGAGTAAACAAGAAGATGTGGGGTATGACCAGGTGGAATGGGAAGACAGAGAAACAGGTTCTACATATGTGGGTAGATTGGAATTGGAAAAGTGTGACCAGGAAAGGCCAGTACGTATTTGGAAAGATAGTAACTCAAATAAGTGGATATCAGATAATGAGCATGTGTTAATATATGATGCCGAAAAAGAAAGAGAGAGGAAAATGGTGATCCTCACCATGTGACGAGAAGGTGCAAGTGATTAAATGAAATGTGCTCAGGGTTGGTAGGAAGGAGGGAAGGAAAAGTTGTGGGATAAAGCCAAGTAGGTATTATAAGTGAAAGTTAAGTGAGGAAAAGAAGTGGAAGTGAAAGAGATAAGAAGAAAGTGAATATGTGGGGTATAGGAAATTATTAGTAAATGATCACGAAGAATAAGAAAAAGGGGGCAGAAATAAATTTTAGATTGGAATGGATAATTTAAAATAGTAATGAGCTTAGGGAAATGGAAAGTGTAAGAGAATTTGGTGAAAATAAGTGAATCCAAAGGTGAAAAACAAAAGACAGATTGGAGCAAGATTATAATTGTAGTTGAATAATAAACAGCACACTCAAATGTAGAGAATCACAGAGGGCTGTCCAATGACAGAAGGGCTAGGGCCCAAGTTCATGGACAGCCCAAGATGCATATGCTTTAGTATTCAATAAATCCAATTCAATACTACAATATTATGCAATGATGTCTTATCTTTGTAAATTATAATTGCAATGTCATTATGCATTTATTTATGATGTTCATTGAAACATATTCTAACAGGTAACAATTTGTGTTTTCATGAAATTCACATAATTAAACTAATTAAATGAAGCAATACTTCCATGCCAAACTATCAGTCCTCATTTAATTTACTAAACATAAAAAGTACCTTAAAGTAACAATATTTGAACTTGGGACCTTCACCACTGAAGATCAATGTGCACATTGTTGCACTAATGTAGTAAGTCATTTTCTGCACAGTCATTTCAGCTGAAATTGGCAGAACGTGATGCAGTGGACAGTGTTTACAGCCTAGCCTGTAAACTGCCGGAACTGCATAACTTCTCAATCCACAGGCTAAGAGGATTCACCCAGTATTTTTCAGTGTGATTCTGTCTTTCAAAACTTTGAATTTACCTTTAAAATTCTTCTTCTTTATCTGATTATCCTCCTCTTTTGTAGAACTTACACTCCAGGACTTACTAGCCAATGCCTAGGGTCAGACACCTGTCGGGGAGTAGAGGAACCTATAGAAAGGACAGAGTGAAGACCAGACCTGGAAGCGGGTGGTCAGCCAAGCACCAGGTATGAGAGTGAGTAAGAGGATAATATGATATGCAGGCAAAATCGATGGAGTAATTGGTGGAATGAGTGGTGGGGGAAACCAGAGAACCCAGAGAAAACCCAACCAGACGCCACTTTGTCCACCACGGATACCACATGCGAGTCCCTGGGATCGAACCCAGGCCGCCTAGGTTGTAGGCAAACAGACTAACCGCTCGGATCATGGCACTGCCTTTTTCCTTTAAAATTATGCTTTTCAAAACTGAGTAAAGTTATAAGAACAACCCATGAGAACAGTAGAAAGATAGGTTCTTGTTAGATGTTTCTTGTAAGTGAAATTGTGAGTTGTTCAATTGGACAATTATGGTGCACTGCTGTGTTGTATTCAATGTAATGTTTAATAGTTTCTCTTCTGCATGAGAGTTGCAAGACATTCTTTTACTGCAAGATATTAAGTCCTTACAGTTCTTGAGGTATATGCTCTTGCTTTCCATAAATAACAACAAAACAATACATGGCACCATTCTGTTTTATGTTAATCATGTAAATAAAACATTATTTTCTGCATGAGCTGCACTGTCATGATGGAATCATGAAGCTAGGAGTCTCTCTCACGAATGTTATGTTCCTCGTAAGATTTAGGAAAGTAATAATATTACTTGTTGATTTATTGAGTAATAAATCATTGTTAATTACATTTGATGCCTATGTGAAAGCTACCTAAATGTATGTGTATAGAACAATCTGACAAAGGATGACATTCATTGCCAATTATAGTTAAACAGTAGGACGTGGCAGGAAAAGCCAAGTCAAAGTTTAAAACAAAACTCAATTCATATCTGTAAATATACATAATGTAAGTCATAATCACAGGGAAGTTTCTCCTTTACCCTGTTTTTTCTTCTTTTTTGTTTTGCTTTTTGTGCCTGTAAATGTGTTTTTTATATGCTATTTTGTGTATTTATTGACATGTTCAATGTAATGTTCCATGGCTACTTGTGAACTTGCTGAACGCAGTCCAATCTAATCTAATCTATTCGAGTTAACTGTATCATCAGTTCACTGAGCACAGCACTGTTTATTATTCTTTTGTTTGTATTTCAGTTAGGCAGAGAAAGGTGTATATGGAAAATGGACAACAGAACACTTGAGTTTGGCTGTTGCAGATTATCTGAATGGTCATTATGGTTTAAATGAATGCTCACGTAAATACGGTATTCCAAAACCTACCTTAAAACGACATGCTGAAAATAAAAACATTGAAGCTAATGGAGATGTTAAAAAGTTTGGAAGAAGTCAAACATTTTCAAGCTATATTGAAAGTGAATTAGAGAAGCAGATCTTAGCACTGGTAGAAGAAATGTTTGTTGTCAGACCAACAGATGTGAGAAAACTTGCCTTTCAAATTGCAGAGAAAAATAGAATACCACACAGATTTAATGCTAAGCTACAAATGGCAGGTAAAAAATGGTATTATGAGTTTATAAAGAGACATCCTAAGCTGTCTTCGGTGATAAAGACCAAAGAATTGAAGAAATCAGTGAACACACAAATCCTTATCTAACAGTGCACTTAAGAAAACAGTTCAAAAACTTTCATTGCTTCACTTAAGTAAGGACACCCAACACCCTTTTGACATCAGAGCACAATGTGATATAACTGTTTAAGAACAGAACTTTGACTCTATCACTTAGTGTCATTGAGAAGAGTGTTTTATATTACAAAGCTATGTTTTGCCTATGCCTGACTGAAATGTATTTAAACAGGGCATATGAAGTAAAAGTATACTTTTATTATTTTAGTCATAATGTGTGATGTTATACAGACAGTAGTTATAAAGAGCTATAAGCCCAAATTGGGAACTTGTGTACACTTTTTATCTAAGAGGTTGCAACTCTTGGAATTTATATTAGTGATTAAAGTAATAATAAAGTTCTATTTTGGTATCAACATGAATTTTGATCAGAAGTTGAGACAGAAAGGTTACATATTGTATGTAGTTCCTTTCTCCATCAATACATTGTACACCTCCAGCAATCTGTTTATTCACGTATCCCTCCCCCCAACCAAAAAAAGGCCTGAGTGCAAAAGGAAAAGGATTTTACCATGTCAAAGAAATACCAAAACTATTTTGGGGAAATTATATTTATTGTTGTGAGGATTATTTTCATGTAATTTGTAACATTTTCCTATGTGCTTATTGCTTCTAATGTCAAGTCATTGAACCATACACTTGCCACTTTTAACCTGTTTAAGAACTATATTTAAAGTTCACATGAATTACATATGTGTTTAATAAAAGGTAGAAATGAGTAAATATTACTCAAACGTGACCTACCTTTTCTTGTGCCATATTGAGAAATCATAAGATAAACATTTAAACATATGATAATTCTGTGCTTAACAATTGCTTCTCATCACCACCACCGCCATTGCCTTCTTTACAATGTTCATTTAACAAAACATAATTTTGCAATGTAGTTGTCTTATTCTTCATGTTATCCTGTCAATTGACAGTATCATTAACAAACATAATATTTATTTATGAAAATGTTTAATTCAACAAAAGTGATGTTGAACAAACTGTGTGCTTTAAGGAGATCTACATTTTTTGTGCAGCAAGATTTTATCCATTCCTTATGGTAATCTACTAGTTATGCAAAAGTCATCCAGAATGGACTTATGAGGCTATTCCCTGCTAATTCATGAAATTTCATTCATTATGAAAATATCTTAAAAATTTTGCATTTTAATTAAAATCGCTAGTCATTTTTGAGAAAATAAACATTTTTGACAAATCATCCTTGTAAAGGTTAGTCAGAGATGGAGAATTTTTTGTATATTTTTGCGTAAATCCTTGGAAGGTGCTAAACTTAACCAAGTTTGGTATTTTACCGACTTTTCGTTTTGAGTTATGTTGTTCACACACACACGCGCGCGCACACACGCACACGCACACACACACAGACACCCACACACAGTCCTTTTTTCTAAAAACGCCATTTGGGGGTGGGGATTCAGGGAGTCCCAAAACGTTTTCCCGCAGAAATCTCAGTACCTACCGAATTTTTGGGCGGAATACAATACTTCAGCTACTGACTGTAAGTACGAAATAGAGAAAGTAAAGGGAGAAGGACAGACGCGGAGGAGGACTTCGGCACTTCGACCTCAGAAATCTTTTGTGCCTGATCCCCGAAGGGGCGCCCCCTAGAGGGAGGGGTGAGGCGAGAGGAGACAGAGGGCGGCCAGGCCACAGAAGAACAGGCACAGCAGAGGGCAGGGTCCCTACTTTTTCCCAGTTAGAAACTCCCTGACACCAGCCAGTACACCGGTCCTACACGATCCGGAGCCCGGCTACCGTGACAAGGAAGGGAGTCACTCAGAGCATTTCTTCCCACCATGCTGCACCCGAACGCCCGCTGACACTTTCTAGCCTGAAATAGACCAAACGGATCAAAAGATGAATGAAATAATCAGTGAAGTGAAATGGTGGAATATGAAATTTGGGGGATGAAAATAACCAACCCAGCATTCGCCTGGCGACCCAGGAAAACTCCCGAAAAAGTCCATGGGTCAGGTACGTCACGACCTCCCGCATGCGAGCCTCACACGTTACCGCGGAGTCACCTTGCTCGGTAGAGAAAGTTAAAAAAAACAGCAATTCAGAACAATAATAAAGTATATCTTGGAAATGGTAAACGCCATAAAAGGTGTGACAAATTGTGTGGATCGAAGATGTCTGGCTTTTTTGTGTGATAAGATTTTGTGTTACCTCTTGCGGTTTACAAATTTTGTGAAGGTGGTTCAGAACACTATAATGATAGAGGCCGTCATGTATTATGCGGTGCATTACAATGAAATTTTAAATGTGATTAGCACATTCATATGCTATTGCAACTGCAAAGTCTCTGATAACGCATGATCTATCTGAAAATCTTCAGTTCATATCCAGCAATTTTGCAGTGTTGCGCAAAGCTATCAAACAATTAAGACAAATCGCGCTTGGAAATGTCCAAGAGCATAAGCGTAATAGAAAACTTAGCTAATTCAATTAATAGGATACCTCTCGTGCCAGTTATCGAAAAAAAAAAAAAAAAAAAAAATGCAAGCTAAATTCCAGAAAGTTGCAAACAAAAATATTGGTTATCAAGCTATGTGTGAAATTTTGAAAATGAGAAATAGGAATATATGTTTCAACATGCTTTGTTTTCGCGTTATTGATCTATAAATTTATGAATGGAAGTTCACGTTCAATGACTTTACAGGTCCATCATCCAACAACTTCGTTTAGCTATGTACTCATTCATAGAAGGCTGTGACATATCTCAAGTAGATGGCGATGTGTTGCCATAGATACCTATTTACATTTGTCATTTGTTTACAAGTTTATGTTTTTAACGTTTCAATTGTTTACATGCAACTGCAACACCATCAGGAAGTGTTCGACGGGTGCGACGAGTGCAGGCATATTTCCACGAACTTTCTTCTTATTGCAGTGTAAGGAATCTATCCTCAAACTTTGTAAAAGCATTTTAATCACCATGTATGTTTACCTAGAAAGTATTTCAAGTTAAGCAGGAAGGCTTCAACACGCGGAAACACCGTTCAAATGTTTGTTCATCATAACGAACGTTCTTATGATGGAATGAAACATATTTGAGTTGCATTTACATGACTTTCTCCTCCCACTCTTCTACAAACTATTCTCACAAAATCTTACTTTTCTGTTTACTTCTTGTTAATTCAGGTAAATCTTTATTACATATGTACCTAATAGTCGCACACTTTATCTTGAACGGTCTTTACGAACTGTCCGAGTGAAGAAGGCCTGTGCTTCAGTTTATGTGTTGAACACTTCCTAACAAGCTGACAATACCAAAGAATAGATTGTGCCACTTTAAGATTCTTTTATTAATAACACCTTGAACTTAAATAAATCTATAACGAAGGATTTGGGACACATATTTACATGAACCTTTTTTCTTGCTTCAGTGTAAGAAACCCGACCACAAACTTTGTAAAAGTATTTTAAATCAGTCTATTATACCGTGACTATATGTAGCGAGGATAGAATAGATAATCACTTTTTGTACGAATAGTATAATATGAGTATATGTGACCTTATCGTTGGAAGAGAAACCCTATGAATGCATCACAAAAGAAGAATGTGGAAACATTTACCAGTGATCTCTTTTTCCATTTATTGTATTGTTTATTTTCCAGACTGTGGGTGGCCATACTTAAGCATTTCTTTCCCTAGACTGAACGGACTGCCATCTTCCTCATTATATGGAATTTAGAACCACAAAGAAAGTATTAGGATTATGCTGAACTGCGTTTGGGGAACACTTTTTGTACTGTTTTTCTAGGACTCGTGACGTGAAAGTAAGCATGACTCAGAGAATTATCTCGCAAATTGTGGCCATGGTAATGACTTCCTGGTGAAATGGCTGAGGCCAGCATCGAAGTGAAGTATTCCACCCACATGAAGGATTTCTGGGTGTTTTCTTGACTTATACAGCGATTTTCATATTTTAAAGATGCTATGGAGCACTTCTACACTCCATGGATTAGGCAACTTGCCTGTTCCTTCCTCTTTTGTTTAGCTCCGTCCCTTCCTTGGGCGTCCTACATCTCTTCTTCCTCGTGGTTTGTACTCGCATATTTTTAGTTTTATTCTTTCGTTACACATTCTAGTCAGATGTTATTTCCAATTCTCTTTGGTGTATTTGATTTTATCGTTTATTTTGTATATACCTAGTTCTTCTCGGATATGCTCGTTGTGAAAGAGATCTCTTCTAGTACAATCTTTTACCCTTCTCAAAAATCTCATTTCTGCGGTTTGTGATTTACTTTTATCTTTCTCATTCATAATCCAGGTCTCGCTACCATATATCACTATGGTACAGCCATTGTTTTATAAAAGTTAAGTTTTATATCTTTCCTGGCTTTATTACTTTCTCTACTACGTATAGTAAAGTAGAAGGCCACCTGAATAAAAGGAAAAACAGCTTTAGAAAAAGGTCCGTGTGTGTGTGGGTGTGGGTGTGGGTGCGTGTGTGTGTGCGTGTGTGTGCGCGTGTGTGTGCGCGTGTGTGTGCGCGTGTGTGTGCGCGTGTGTGTGTGCGTGTGTGTGTGTGTCGGTCTGTGGACAGCATAACTCAAAAACGAAAAGTCGGTTAAAAACCTAAGCTGCTATTTAAGTTTAATGCCTTTCAAGGCTGCGACAAGAAGGTTTTGAAGAAAATTGCTCCACCCTTTACACCCTTTCGAAAATTTTGATTTTATTAAAAATGGCTCTCACGATTTTGATTAAAATGACATATTTGAGATACTTTTATGACAAATGAAATGTATATCTTGAATTTTGCAGCTATAGCCCATGAAGTCCTATTTACTCAGGGTGACTTTTGCATAACTGGTAAACCATAAGAAATGGAGCAAATTTATACAAATGTAGATCTTGCTAAAACACACAAATGTCTAAATATTTTTTTTGTAGAGTGAACCATTTCGAAGATATTCCAGGTTGTTTGTGTGAGACTTGGAGAACTTATACTTCGGTCAAATGGAACATCGTTATTCATTTTTATATGCTAAGCGAACAAGGAGAACGAAATTTGAAAGCCTTAAAAGAGTTGACTATCGCTTCCCCACAAGGAAATAAATAAGATAATTTCTGCAAATGTTTATCTGGTCTAACACGAAAAAGATATAGGAATAAGAGTTTGTAAGAATGGTTAGTGCAAGAGTAGAGAAAGTCATGTGAGCGCAACACATCCGTTTTTTTAAATTTTTATTTTGCTCTAGCTGTTGAGCACTTGTGTAGAGCATTTTACTATTGTTAGTTGTGCTCGCTGCTGTGGAGCATCTGTTAGCGCTGCTTTGTTCCTCAACATGCACGAAATAATCTATGAGTCACTGCACGCACAGAATTGAAATTTTGTACGTAAGAATTTGAAGACAGTTTTTCGACGTATTTCAAGCAAAAGTGATAGTAAGTTTCACCTTTTCTACCAGATACTAAATAGAAAAGCATAGCAATCCGCCCAACAATCCGTTATAAATTTCACAGGAAGTATCCGTTTTGAGGTCCATTGACTACGCAAGCTGAATTTTAAGAATAAGGAGCGTGCTCGCGCACGTGTCTTTCAACAGATTAGGTCAAAAACAAAAGGTCAGATTTTATATTTGAATCGAGAAATGCTAAACTTGCCAGTGGGGATTTTTACTCCTTTAAACCACCCTCTTTAAGCTCCAAAAAGTAGTTTTAATTTTCTAAACATTAAAAGTAATCTTATTTTGATTCAAATAACGTCTTTTGGGGTTTTCTATAACTTGTGAAGGGCTCTTAATTCTGAATAACTGGTTCATCATAATATATAGGAAGCAAGAAGTTACTGCACGAAAAAATGTAGACTTCATTTAATTCTAAAAATGTTTTTCGAGCCTTAACCAACTTCAGGGTATTCGTTACATCATCAAGTTTCACCAGGTTGTACTGTCATACGCCATCCATAAATAATCTTATGCGATTCTTCTTTTTCCTGCAGACTTCATGATTAAAAAAGAAAAAGAAGAAAAAAAAACTAACTTAGATAGATACTGTTTATTGCCAAGAACTATTACATTACAGCAACGTCATAATTTAAAATTACCATTCTAGGTTATAAAAATCATGCACAGAATACAGTGGCTTGGCCATCAATGTATGGCGTAAAGTCCTTTTAAAATTTGAGATAGGGAGATTCCTTATCCTTTCGGGTAAAATATTGTATAGTTTATTAGAGACAACTATAAAACTGTTCTGAATTTTCGTAAGTTTAAATTTGTTGATGTATAAATTCAGACGATTTCGTGTCGTGTAATTGTGAATGTTCGAGCAAACTGTAAAAGTGGTAAAATTTTCTTTAACATACACGAGGCAGGTGAGTACGAGGCTCTGTGAACAGCTATAATTTGTACTCCATATCATGCAAGCAACCAATTCTTAAATGCTTATTTTGGATTATTTTTAGGTAAAACAATATATCATGAGTAACATAAGTATGAATAGAAAAAAATAACTTTTTACATGAATACACTTACTGTTGGGATGAGAAGAATAAAGAGAAGCGAAACGCTCCAGTAAACATTTGTCTGGAAATTAACCGGTTAGGACATAATGTGATTGTATTAATTCCAACAAAAGTGGTGAAAAGTTTACCTAATTCATCAATCACGAGACAAAGAATTAAAAAAAAAAAAAAAAAAAAAAAAAAAAAAAAAAAAAAAAAAAAAAAGACATTTGGCCCACAAATTAACTTTATGAAATAATTCTATTTAAGATCCTTCATTTTAAACGGTTACTACTTCTACAGTAAATATTTGGGATATATGCATGGAGAGCATTTGACACACCTACTCTAGTACTTGGAGTCAATTGGAAATACCTGCTTTAAGAAAAGAGGATTATCTAGATGACGGCCACTGTTTATTGAAGCTTTTGGGGTACGTTTCTTTTAGTTTACCTTTGAAACACTGCAGATATGTGATTGGAGTGCATCAGTCCACACGGTTTTGTTTGAATAGCTGAAGTTTAAGAGGTAGAACTGGAACTTAAAAATTCAATGCCACAACTAGGATAGTTGTTGGCATAAATAAATAATAATTACCAGCTGAAGTTTGTTGATAAATAAAATTCTGTAACAAAGTCTCACTATGAGTTACCTTTTATCATTTCCACTTTATTTGCTTTACAAATAACGCTAAAAAGTGGCCTCAAAACAAGTAGCACAAACACAATTCTCAATCGACTCTTTGCTACTGCGTTTACAATACTTTACACAAAATTAACACAAAAAATTCTTTTTACTATTGGCACACTAACTAAACTGCTTGACAACGTGACAAGCCTAAGTTCCAGCCAACTTTGTCGAATGCCGCTTTCCCAAAGCTGCCTCCATTCGTGATATATAGTCAACTTTTATTCTTAAATGCCAGCGGCCAACGCGACACTGCCCCCTCCTCTGGGTTGGTCGTCCCGACTAGCAGCCCAGCATCTTCCTCGGGGCAGCCTCTGCATCAGCAATCCTCCTTTCTTAATAGTGCGGACCTTACTTCCGGTTGCTGGGCGGCGCCCTTACATCCGGGTGTGTTGACGGGCCATCCTGGTGCACATCAGGAGGTTCCACGGGGTTCCATGACCGCTGACCCTTCCCAGTGCACCTTCGCAGCAACCTTGCTCCTGGCGGGCCCCAACGTAATCCCCGTCCGGGTTCTGCAGACCCCAAGATGTTCACCGGGGCTTCGAAGCGTTATCTGTCTTGTCCACCCGCAGGACCCTCTGCCAACGTCAATCGTCGCCTCGTGACTTCTAAGGACATCCAGCCTCAGGACCATCTCCTCAGTCACTCGCGACGAACACGCACAAATTTATAACGCTCTGCCCTAAGGTCAACTCTAGCAAGGCCTCCCTTTCCATAGGCAAGACGTCGCTCGATGCCAACACTATCTTGTAGGGCCGATCTAGTTTCTTCGATGGCAAGCCTTCCGTCACATCAGGTCGGCCCACGGTCACGGCTGACCCGTGTCCACCAGCACCTCAGTACCCCTTCGTCTGCGATGATTTTGTTGCCCCTCCTGAAAAAGGAGCGCAGCATCACTCGAGGGGTCGACGGTGACAGCCCAGGGATGATTCTTGTCACGAAATTCCGGCACACCGGTGGCGCTGATATGACTCTGGCAGTGACAGCATCGCTAATAAGTAAAAATATAGCCGCGAGCTATGGTTACTTGGTTTTAGTTCCTGAGTTAAAACAATTTTGTAAGGATGAAACTGCAGGCCATGTGCAAAATCCGCCAAGTTGTGGTCGGTTAAATTCCCAATTCTTGTGCACGCTTGAAAATTGATTTTCGGGAATTCTGGCATACACTTTCAGCAACATTGGTTGTTTTCAATGGAGTGTTACCAGTTGCATCCACTTTTTACATTTTATTGTTCTTTCGGATTATGAATACCAAACAGTGAACATAATGCATGGAATGTCTGGGGAACGGATGACTTAATTTGATGACCATTTTCCACGATTTCTAGACGTTATAGCGTTGCGAAACGTTCACTATTATTTGTCATTAACAAATGTAAACAAATAAAAGAGAAAGAATCGAATATAGAACGTTAATTGTGTGAGTTTTGCAATACTTACACTTTTCTCAAATGGAAGGTCGTTGTTCACTTTTTTACTTCTTGGCCGTGCAAAGAGAACGGAAGTTCAAAGCTTTAAAAGATCCCATATTCCGCTTGCACCTGCAAGAACATCAGGAACAAGATAATTTCAGTAAATGTTCATCTCGACTAACATGAAGGAGATAGAGGAATAAGGGCTTGTAGAAATAGTACAAGGGTAGAGAAAGTCATGTGAGTGCAACATGGATTTTTTTAAAAGGATTTTTTTTTTTTTTTTTTGTGTCGAAATGTACGATCATATTGAGTGAAAAGGTTCATGTTGCTCATGTGAATATCGTGCTTAAGTAAGCAAATATTTTGTGACCTGCACAGTTACAACTTTTGGCAATGTGTGAAACTGTTATACTTCCCACAGTAGCCTGGTGCCCGGCAGGCAGCAGATAATATTTTGGAAATAAAACTACACGTTAGATGCCGAAGAGTTCTCTTCTTTCCCACGGATATTTTTTGTTTGTTATGCAGGGATTCTGCTGAACGCCAGGTCCAGCTGCTAAGCGTGGTCTAGGACGATTACCCCTAACTGTCCGGGAGTTTCCCATTTGCACTTGCACTCTTGTTTTAATCCGTTATTTCACTTGTGCCTTTCTTCTTAGTTCCAGAAGCGAATGTGCATGTATGTCTCACAAAAATCTCGAAACGCGTTATCTTAGCTCTAATTTCTTGGAATGAAAATTTGTTTTTTCTTAAACAAATAGCTCGCGGGCGTGTGAGTTTGTAAGCAGAGTAAACCAAATTCGAAAATTCTTTTTGATACCAAGTTCAGCATCTGTGAGAATGCAATCAATGCATCTGCAAATTTGCCGCACTTGTACATACACACTTATGAAACTGGATCAATAAAATTACATTAAATAACTTCAATATGATGCAACAACATCACAAATCCAATGGTAGTTTTATTATTGAATTTTATATTTTCTGGAAACTAACTAGAATAAAATGCAGATAACTTATAAACGTTATAATATATGATTTAGGTTTCTACTACTTATCCAAAGGAAAATTTGATATTGAGATTCCAAGAAGACAAACAGTTTAAGGTCCCTGTAAATGAAAGAATTATTTTTATAAAAATACCCATATGTCGGTCTATGTGCGCGCGCGTCTACTGACTCCTATGAACAGCTTGATTCAAGAGCAAAAGTCGATTAGATACAACGTCGAAGCGAATATTTTGATAGAGTTGGGCCCACTCCAAGCAATTCTTTCATGGACTTTTTCATTACTATTTATTTTATCAAAATTTATTAAAATACCATATGTTTGATATATCGATCGTCTCCTCTCCGTTCGGGGTGCACTCAGCCTCGTTAGGCCCCTGAGGAGCCAAATGAGAAGCTACTTGATTGAAAAGTAGCCATCGCTGGTTGGAATACCGCGTAACAGACCGGCAGCGCTGACCACGTCCCACCTGCAGTAGTGCACCCCACTCAAGAAGCCTGTGATGCGTAAAGGTGGGGGACGCAGCGGTCGGACGGTAGGCCTTGGTCCGGAAAGGGCTATTGCGCCTCGGGATTATTACTATGTTTGAGATATTAACATATAAAGAAAATCTACATATTGCTACTCTGGAAACACCATATAGACAAAAGTTACAGCTAGAAAAATATATTGCACAGTAACGTATTCAATTTGTACCACGTAACTTTTTTCGTAGTACTTATTAACTGATTCCGAAATAGTTTTTAAGTCGACCGTTGGTGTAAACAGCTGAACGTTGTTAGAGCATCTTGTATGTAAGCAGATATTAAGAGAGAAAATTTGTATATATGTATATGTGGGAGGGGGGGGGGGGGTAATCTTCTCTCTGACGGCATTGGCTGTAACAAACCTACTAATTTCACTTCACAAATTGTTGAAAAACTACAACGGATTTAGAAAGCCTTCGCTAATAATAACGTGGAGGAGAAAACAGTTGCTGTACTCAGCAAATAATGTGTGCTGTGTTGCACTCACATGACTTTCTCTACTCTTGTACAAACTATTGCTGTAAACACTTATTCCTCTATATTCAAGTTAATCGAGATAAACATTTGCAGAAATTATCTTATTGCTAATTTTCTTGTAGGTGCAAGGAGAATACAGGAATGCAGTAGCCTTTAGGCAACGGTCAAATCTTTTAAGAGCTAGTCTCTATGTGATAGTTTTGAAATTCTCCTTGCATGGCTGAGAGATAAAAAAGTGAATAACGACTTTCCATTTGAGAAAAGCATACGTATTGGAAAATTCAGACAATATGGAATATCTCCAAAATGGTTCACTTCACAAATAAATTGACACAAATTGTGTGTTTTAACGAGATCTACTTTTTTTGTGTAGTAAGATTTTGTCTGCATCTTATAGTTTACTGGTTTTTCCAAAAGTTCTTCTGTCAAATGGAACATCGCCATTCATCTTTTTATGTTAAGGATACGCATCTGTGAAAAAAGGCTTAAAATTTCAAAAATTTCCAAAAATGGATTTTTGTTTTATCAAATAGTATAAATTTTCTGCTTTATTTTGATATGCTTTTTATAGACTTAAGGCCATTTTAACTATGTCACGTGGCCGTCTGATTGCCTGTAAGTAGTCAGTAGTACAGTTCCATTATCCTTGCTATGACTTCAAACTTAGTTTTTTCATGCTTTTATTTTTAGCACTGTTTGCTCTTTAAAATGCTCCACACGATGCAATTTGCAGTACTTATGCATGCAATTTGGTGTATCTGCTTAGAAATAATATTAAAAAGCAATGATGAGCTAATTTCTTCATAACGTGAATAACTGCTGAGTAATTAAATATTAAAGTTTACATTTTGAAATTTAAATGAAAAAAATAATGATTTTAAACTTCAAAATTTATTTTTATCCAAACTAATAACAAGATTAAGAAATTATCTCATCAATTTGCTAACATTCTATTACAGAACATAACTGAAAATTATTAAATTTTTCAGATCAAAATTGCATCATGGGGGAACCATTTATACAAATACTAAAAAAATGCAGTAAAATATTAATATGTTAGCAACTAATCTGACTAAATGTATGAAATTTAGCACAGTTACTCCTCACTATACAGTGATTGTTGTGTTAAAATTTCAAATCAATCCAATCAAAACTGTAGATTTTCAAAATTTCACAGATGGGTATCCTTAACCATGGAAAGAGAACGAAATTTGAAAGCTTTAAAATATTTGACTATCACTCAAAGCCTACTGTATTCCCATTTTCTATTTGTCCCTACAAGAAGATAAACAGTAAGATAATTTCTGAAAATGTTTATCTCAACTAACATGAATAAGATATAGGAATAAGAGTTAGTACAAGAGTAGAGAAAGTCATGTGAGTGCAACACAGATTTTCCTTTTAGAGTCAACTAATGAAATTTTCTAAAATTATATCACATTTCAAAGAGCTTGGCAACCTCGCTTTTACCGGAATCTGATAACTCTATGGCCGCATACAAAATCTTAATGAAGTGAAGCAGTGGTTGCTTGTCTAGAAGATGGATATGACGTCAGAAAGTTTGCTGCGGTATTTCAAACAGTTGACTTCCCTACCTCCTCGGTATTACTTTGTGTTAACCTTTACTTAGCCACATGGCTTGAGATTTAGCACCGGAACAAAACTTCATGGGTTTTAATGACTGCTTTATAACCGAGGATGAGTAAAGCATAACGTTTTATGCATGCTTCTACTTACCTATGTCTCAGCAATTTTCTTATATTCCTTTGCCTTCTTCTGAGCACTATATTTCTCTTTTATGACGGCAGTATTTTAATATGCTAGGTAGCCGCTATGAAACGACGGGCATCTTGTGTCCAATATGATAATCCAGGATATTTCAGCTCTCAAGCTGATTGGTCAGAAGATCCTCACAATGATATGATTGACAAATAGGGAGACGTGTGGCAACATGGGATACCGGATATTACTTTCTCTGCTACGTGTAGTTAGTAGGGCCAGTATTGTATTCGACCCAAAATTGTATGTGGAGGTTTCACCGAAAAATATGCTTTGAGGCATCCTGAATCCAAAACAAGCCTTTTTACTCTCTCTACTAGTTAGTAGAGGAAGTATTGTATTCCACCCAAAAATTCGGATCGAGATTTCACCGGAAATATGTTTTGAAGTCCTCTGAATTAAAAAAAAGAAGCATTTTTAGAAAAAGGTCCATGTGTGTGTGTGTTTGTGTGTGTGTGTCTGTCTGTCAGTCTGTGGACAGCATAACTCAAAAACGAAAAGTCAGTTAAAAACCAAAGTTGTTATTTAAGTTTAATGTCTTTCAAGGATACGACACGAAGATTTGGAGGAAAATGGCCCCACCCTAAACGAATCTTTACATGGAAAATGTTTCGAAAATTTTGATTTTCTTGAAAATGGCTCTAATGATTTCGATTAAAATGACATATGTTTAAGATATTTTTATCACAAATGAAATGTATATTTTAAGCTTTTTGGCTATAGCCCATGTAGTCCTGTTTACTCTGAATGACTTCTGAATAACCCCTAAACCGTAAGAGATATACCAAATATTAGTATACAAAAAATGAGATCTTGCTAACACACACAATGTGTGCCCAAATAAGTTTTTTGTAGAGTGAACCATTTCGGAGATATTCGTTGTTATTTGTGTCAGTTTCGGAAAACTTGGAACTTTCGTGAAATGGGTCATCGTTGTTCATTTTTTTATATGTTACGTGTACAAAGAGAACGGAATCTCAAAGCTTTAAAAGATTTGACTATCGCTCAAAGCCTACTGTATTCCCATATTCCCTTTGCACCTACAAGAAAATAAACAATCAGATAATTTGTACAAATGTTTATCTTAAGTAACACGAAGAAGATGTAGGAATAAGAGTTTGTAAGAATGATTAGTACAAGAGTAGAGAAAGTCATGTGAGTGCAACACATCAGATTTTTAGGAAAAGGTTTCTCTGTTTGTGTATCTGTCTATGAACAGCATAACTCAAAAACGAAAAGTCGGTTAAAGACCAAAGTTGGTATTTAAGTGTAGCATCTTTCAGGATACGACACCATTTTCAAGAAAATTCCTCCATCCTAAACTACCCTTTACATGGATAATTTTTTTGGAAAATTTTAATTTTTTCACAAAAGGCTCTAACGAATTTGATTAAAATGCTGTATGTTTAGGATATTTTATGACAAATGAATTATATATTTTGAATTTTCTGGCGGTCGCCCACGTAGTCCTGTTTATTCGATGACTGTTGCTTAGCTGATAAATCTTAAGAGATAGACCAAGTCTTACTATACGACATTTATGTTAAATTATGTTTTATGTGAAGTGAACCAGATATTCCTTGTTATTTATCAGAATTTTGCAATCATAAATAGACGTTCTGGAATGGAAGGTCGTTATTCATTGTTTTAATCTCTTGGCCATGCGAAGAGAAAGGAATTTCAAGGTCATCATATAGTGACCACTCAACATTTGACTATCGCTTAAAGCAGGCATGTCAAACATCACTCCGAGGGTGTGAAGAGAGGGGTCTACCCCTCCTTAACTACAGTAGCACGCGCTAGTAGAACCGATTTTCGCTTTGTTTTTCCCGTTTTCCGATTTGATCATCACGGAGGGAGGGAAAATAGGGGAAAATTTTTCACGCCTGGTGAGTGATGTTTGACACCCCTTGCTTAAAGCCTACTGTATACTCATTGCGCCTACAAGAAAATCAGCAATAAGATAATTTCTACAATGTTTATCTCGATTATCTCTTGAAATATATAGAGGAATAAATGTAAGAATAGTTTGTGCAAGAGTAGAGAAACTCATGTGAATGGAACACAGATTTCTTTTATTTTCTCTGCCATGTACCTCGCAGGTAAGAGAAATATTGTGTTCCTCCAAAAATAGGATACCTACAGAGGTTTCATCGGAAATATATGATTTGAGGTTCAATGAATAAATATTATTATTATTATTATTATTATTATTATTATTATTATTATTATTATTATTATTATTATTATTATTATTATTATTATTATTATTATTATTATTATTATTATTATTATTATTATTATCATCGTTGTTGTTGTTGTTATTATTATTATTGTTATTATCATCATCACCATCATCATCATTATTCAGGAATGGGCGTGGCATCTAACATCAAGAATGTTTACAAAGCCACGTATAGTAACATTTGGTATTTAACCTAGTTTTCAGTTTTGAGTTTTGCTGCTCACAGACAGACAGACAGACAAATGGACAAATAGACAGGCAGGCACAGAAATCAATTCACGCCTTTTTC
Source organism: Tenodera sinensis (assembly GCA_030765045.1). Lineage (NCBI taxonomy): Eukaryota > Metazoa > Arthropoda > Insecta > Mantodea > Mantidae > Tenodera > Tenodera sinensis. The sequence continues at coordinate 32,024,781 of CM060969.1, read as the reverse complement.
TACAGTGTTTCTTTTTTTTAGGAATTCAAACACTGTATTTCTGGTAAAATCTCGATATCGATTTTTGACATATGCCGCTTTTATTATACATTTCTTTGTGGATACAAGGGGATAGAGCAGGCTTAAGCGATTCAAGTCATAAATTACATTAATATGATAAGGAAAGAAAATGTTTATGTACCTATATGGGAGGATTTACCATAAAAATCTTATAGATCACTGTAGTATAATTTCATGAAGAACAGGGTAAGGTCAAATGAAATTAATTCACCATTCGAATTTAAAAGCAGGCAACCAGCTAGTCTTTAATAAATGGGTCGCTATGTAATGGCTTGAAAACTCCGTTCTGAAAATTAAAAAAGTTTTAATTTTCTAATAATTTTATCACACCTTTTTTCCTTTCTCATCTGTATACATACCTATAGTAAGTAGAGAAAGTATTGCATTCCCTCCAACAGATCGATACCAAGATTTCACCAGAAATGCGTTTTCACACTCCCTGAATTCAAAAGAAGCATGTTTATAAAAGCGTCCCCGTTCCGGTGTGTTTGTCCGTGTTTGTGTTCGTGTGCGTGTGCATATGTTTGTGGACAGCATAATAAGAAAACGAAAAGTCCATAAAATACAAAATTTAGTATTTGAGTTTATAATCTTCAAAGGATGTGACGCGAAAGCTTTCCATACCTCAAACTACTCTTTACATGGAAAATTGTTTGAAACTTTTGATTTTCTCAAATACGGCTCTAATGATTTTGATTAAAATGAACCTAAGGATTCGTTTCCTGAAGATTTGACATCACTACATTGGTAGATAGAGAACATTTGGGTAACTAGCGTATAATCTAGCTCATTGTAACACGAGTATATGTTCGCTTTCGATCACGTGCTAATTTTTGTGAATGTCACAATAAAAAGATTGTACACGTGTTACAAAGTTTTATGCAATTTTAGCATTACAATATGTAAAAATAATAAATTTTCTAAATGAAAAATTATACCAGGGATCAGATGTACGACGTAATATGGTTGCTAAGCAGATATTGCTTCATTTGTTTTCAACACTTGTAGAGGAAAATATGAGGTAATGATAAAACTATTGAAAATATGGATTGTATTTCGCTTAACATTTTGAACGAAACCAAGAATGATGAGAGTTTATTAATTCCAGGAAAACCAAAAGACGTATACCAAGAAGAATATGAAAATGAAGTGATTCTTGTGTTTGAATGTTGCTGCACTTGCGAGAGTGACGATTTCAGTTTTCTTACAGGCACATTGGAGAAAATTATGTTGTGGCGATAATGGAGTCATTGTCTTGTTTTCATAGTAATTACGTCATTAATTAATTTCGCACGATTTATGCGGCCATAATAAGCCGTTTTAATGTTAGGATTGCATAAACAATATTTTGTAAGAATATTTTGTGGAGAAGATATGTTAATTGATAGTGAAATAGTGATTGCAACATGATTAATGTACTTTTTTTTTTTTTTTTTTTAGATTTTTGCCCAGTTATTAATGTTGTCTTCAGCAGCTGCGAATTAAATAACTATGTAACTGTCTTCTGTAAAATTTAAGTGATATTGGTTAATATTTGGGAGGAGAAGATTGTAGACTATAGGCGCCGAGAGTGTCAGTGGTCCGCTCTAGCATGTAAACAAACAACAAAGAGGCTGGATGAAGAAGTAAGTAAATACTCGAGACGGCAAAGAGGAGGGCACTTGACACACCTTCAAGCACGTTACAGAAATTAAAACAAGCCTAGTCCAAGAACTGCCATGCGACTCGGACTCCTTTTAGAGTACCTTCTATGTCGTTTGTAAGGTGGGGGGAGTAGCAAAGGGAAATGTAGTAGATGCCAGAGAAGGTGATATTCATATGAAAACTTTCTTTCTTTCTTTACCTGATTACTCTCCCCTTATGTAGGACTTGCACCCCCTGGGATTTACAAGCCAGTGCCTAAGGTCAGACGCCTGTTGGAGAGCACAGGAACCTATGGACCGGATAGAGTGAAGACTGGAAGCGGGTGGTCAGCCAAGCACCAGGTATGATACTGAGAAAGAGGATGGTATGAAATGCAGGCGAAATCGATCATTGGAAAGGTGATAATGGAGCAATTGGTGCAATGAGTGGCGGGGGAAACTGGAGAACCCGGAGAAAATCCGCCCTGACGCCGCTTCGTCCACCACGAATACCACTTGCGGTGTCATGCGGATCGAACTCGTACCATCTAGGAAGTAGGCAAACGCTCTAACCGCTCGGCCACGGCGCCGCCCCATATGAACACTTGGGCCTAAATTATCTTGCTGTTGATGGGCCCTTAAGACTCACTCACTCACTCACTCACTCACTCACTCACTCACTCACTCACTCACTCACTCACTCACTCACTCACTCACTCACTCACTCACTCACTCACTCACTCACTCACTCACTCACTCACTCACTCACTCACTCACTCACTCACTCACTCACTCACTCACTCACTCACTCACTCACTCACTCACTCCACATCAATACAAGAAGCATTTACACATATCGGTATAGAACTGCGTACGTATGAGCATTTTAAATACCTGAAAATGAAATACAAAGCATTATCATGTGCTCTGTTCTCATGACTTTCTCTACCCTATGATACCGGAATTATTGACGGGCAGGATTTATAATTTTATACAGAAATGATGGGGAGATGGATAAATAATTGCAAATAATTGCATGGTATTATAAGTGTGAGTTACAGTCATTACTTAGACAGTGTAAAAGGTTGCCATGATATCATTAGCGAGTTCTCTGTTGAATTTAAAAATTAATATTTATTTTGTTGTTTAACGACGCTATCGCCGGTGTGCCGGAATTTCGTCCCGCAGGAGTTCTTTTACATGCCAGTAAATCTACCGACATGAACCTGTCGTTTTTAAGCACATTTAAAAACCATCGGTCTGGGCCGGATTTGAACCCGCGACATTGAGATCAGTATAGACCTAAGCAACTGATCCATCGGTCTGATTCCGTGTTAAAGGAAATGTAATTAGTGTAAGGCTGAGTAACAAAGAAAACTGTTAACTGAAGGTGCTCCCGGAATTCAGTGTGTTCGGCTATCGCAGACGTTGCTATGCTGTTATATACAATTCTGAAAATTAGAATAGTAACTAATCTATGCCACAGAGAGAAAATTGCGTTTCAGATACGAATTAGCAGCTATAGCACTGACAACATTATGTAGTAATTGGTGGGGAATAATGCTTGTAGATGAGGCAAGTTAATAAAAGAGCGAGTATTTCTAAAACTTGCGTCTTTTCCTTCGTGTTTTTACAGTCTCGGAGAAGCACGATCGACAGTGTGATTGTTTTGCGGCCTTCCCCAGAGCCTAAAGACCGTGCTTGAGTTATGTAGATTTAGTAGTAATTTCACCTTAATTTTCTGCCGCTAACGACTACCAACAACCATTATTATGTTGTTTTAAACCGTAAAATCTAGATACGTCAGAAGTAAGTGTATATAATTCAATAGTTACCATTTCGAGTGTTAAAGTTCAGAAACAGTTAAATTCTTCAACCTCAACAGTTGGCAGCTCACTTTAAATATATCGTTATTAGCCTCCATTAATGTTATTGTCAATTTAACTGGTGTTCAAACAGCGTTAGCTTTCACGACCGGTGTAATAAAATACAGAATGATTATCCGGGCTTGTCGGCCGTGGTCTAGTGGAAAATCTCCTTCCAGACGTTCCGTTCGAAGCTGCGTCGAACATCATCAGTGGTGTGACCGTAGTAATCTGCTACTCTCGGCGACGATTGATACGGAGCCGTTTGGTTTCACAGGTTTTATACGCTTAGCATGTGTGGGCGCATGCCAGTTGGTCTGGTCTTTGTTTATTGGCTTGGTCTATATCTGAGCAATACTAGACATAAGATAGCACGGATATTACACATTAACCTACCATTAAGGTAACAATCTAGCTAAGGACTGGCAGGTCAATACCTGTACTAAACCTACACATCAAACGCATGTAATTCGCTTGGTCCTGTCCAGGTTTCAAGGACATTACCAAAAAGTAACTTCTGACGCGCTCGCATACACAGCATGCCAGCTTAACAGCATTCAATTACTCACCGGGGTGCTATGCGGGACCCGACAAACGTAATCAAAGAATAATAAAAAAATTGTTGCATCGACGACTGGCGAAGTTGCTTCAAGTCATTCCAACGTGTGACTGGATATTGCTTCAATTTCCATGTCATCGCGAGACACAACAGAATATCGACAGGGTTTTAAAAGAATGAGAATAATTTGAATCAATAATAACGGATAATGCGGAAATGGCTTATGCCAAGATAATAAATTGTATTTTAAAAAGATCTATCTACATGTTTTGTGTAGTATGTTTTCGTGTATTGCTTAGCGTTTTCCAATTGCACAAGATAATAGGACAATCAGAATGTAGAGAACTTCACAGACTAATCCTAGAAAATTCAAGATATACATTTTATTTATTATCTAAATATCTGTAATACGAGTGGCATTTTAATGAAAATCGTTATAGCCATAGAAAATAAAGAAAAAGTACAAATATTTTCATTTTCATGACAAATTTTTTGGAAATCTTAGTGTTGTATCCTTGGAAGAAGTTGAACTTAAATACCAGTTTGGTATTTATTCGACTTTTCGTTTTTGAGTTATATATTCACAATGTTGTTGTAGTGTTTAATACCCACTTTTACTACATACGGCACCGCAGACGGCGACACTGCTGATATATGGAATGAAGATGGAGCACCGGTGGAAGAAGATGGCGGGGGAAACCGGAGAACCCGGAGGAAACCCGCTCCAGTGCCGCTTCGTCCATCACGAATCACACATACGGTTGTCTGAGATCGAACCCGAGCCGCTTTGGTGAGAAGCAAATGGTCTAATCACTCGGCTACGGCGCGGCCGTATATTCTCACCAAAGCGGCTCGGGTTCGATCCCAGACAACCGTATGTGTGATTCGTGGTGGACGAAGAGGCACTGGAGCGGGTTTCCTCCGGGTTCTCCGGTTTTCCCCCACAATCTTATTCCACCGGTGCTCCATCTTCATCATTCCATGTATCACCAGTGTCGCCGTCTGCGGTGCCGTATGTAGTAAAAGCGGGCGTTAAACACTACAACAACAATATATGTATATTCACAGGTGCACAATAGGACTATCTTCTATTTTTTTATTTGGAGGACGTGAAATAATGTATTTCCTCTAAAATCTTTGTTTTTGAGTGAAATACAATACCTTCTCTACCTACCATATAGGTACGTGGTAGAGAAATTAAGGAATTAGAAAATTAAGACATGGGAAGAGATACTTAAATGTGATGTGTGTTTTAACGACACAGGTGAAAGTAATTTTCATGTTTCAAAGTAGATGTACGAGTAGTTATGAGCAAAATGTTATAAATATCAACAAAGTTAACTGTATAGCAATGTAAAATATAGCCTGTAAGCCGGGCCCCATGTACCGGCACCAGGCCAATACTTTTATAATAAATAACTAGAACTAGTTGCTCCAAATTTGACGGGTATCACCTTCATCTTGCTTTGATTACACTGCTCTTACAGTACCCTTTATTTGTTTCCGTGCCTGGAACAGTATTTGGTTTATTACCTGCCTGACAGATGGTACTAATTGCGAAGCCTGCTTCCTATAACCATATATTTCCCTTTTATTGCCTTTCATCGGAAAGGTGTTTTAGGGTTTCCTTTCAGAAAGAATCCGGTTAATATTTGTCATCAAGAGTTGAGACACACCGGAAAAGGAAGTTAAACAACAAATCTACTTTCAAGAGAGAATAAGTTCTCTGTTTAGAACTGGTACCTTGGCTACCAGTCTAAATGTTTCTTGATGTGGCAGTTGAACGCGAAACGGATAGACATAAATTTGCGCGTCCGTCAAACAACCTAGTGGTTCAATCAGAACATAATTTTCTGCCAAAGAACAAATTTATTACTACAAATGCATCCACCTCGGTTTTCCCCTGATTTCGCTTTTGTTTACCTCTCCGCATGTGAACCATTTATCTCGTAAATACCATCTATTATGAACCGTCTTTTTCTGTCCCAGATCTTTCTATCACTCTTCCTCAAAACTTCGGAAGCGGCTTTGTATGTGTGAATAGTGTAATTCAAAAAGGAAAACGTAGGTTTAGTCCCAAATTTCATATTTAAGTGCAGAATTTTTTTTAAGGATTCAGCGAATATTATAGCGATAATTCCTTTCCCCCAAACCAACAACACTTTTCATGGTAAAGAACTATCGTCACTTTTTATTTTATAAAAAAACAACGGCACATTTCATTTAGATGAAGTATACCATATTTTTGAGCAATAGAGATGACAAATAAAACGTTTATTTTGAATAACCCGTGAAGTTCTCTTTATTCTGAGCGAATTTTGTGTAAGTTGGTATAAATGGAAAACGATTAGAGGGTCTCGCCACAGAAAAAACTAGCTCATTAAAATATATATTTTTTCTTTCGCATTTTATGTATGTGTTTAAGTTTCTCTGTGCTGAAGCCTAGATTCATCACCATGTATAAGCATTTGAATTTTCGGATTCTCCCGCCTTCCCATGAGTTAGTGACGAACAAAACCCAGTTTGAAACAGTTGAGCACCATTTCCGCATTTTGCTTGCAGCCGTGGAGGAACAAACAACTTGAAATTACTGCAGGAATTAGTTGTGATTAACGTTAAACTTAGAGAAGACTAAATTGTTATAAGAATAGTAAATTATGTTAATGTTTAGAGAAAGTCGCGTATCGTAATCTTTATTTTTCTATTCTTAGTTATGGGAATCGAAAACTCAGTTGATATATTCTACAAGGGGGGAATGAAACGACACCTTAAACATGTATAAAAATCGACTATTCGCGACACTTCTGTAAGCTGGTAATACTGATGCTTCAAAGAAAGTTCAACAGGTGGCAGCATATTGCAAACAATAGGTACCAATTTAAAATGGCTGCTCCGCTCGCGAGATGCACCAACGAAAAACAATATTCGGTCATATTTTTTCTGAACAGTGAAGGTACGAAACATATCGAATGTCTAGAGCAGGGATGTCCAATATTTGCGAAAAAGGAGATGTTGGATTTACCTCATTCCACTATACGCGGACTTTGTCATTCTTTAATACTCGGACGTGCATTGTGTTGAAATGGCGGGCTAGTTACATGTATGATGCTTTTGGGTTACGAAAGCACTTTCAAATCTTATGCGATATACATCTGTTCACTAGTGACTACCTCGTTACTGCTTACGTTTAAGAAGTCTATCAATGTTTGGCGACAAAGTCGAAGTGCTAGCCTTAGAAGATACACCAAGTGAGGCATCCATTTCCAAAGGGTTCCTTGTCCACTAATTTGACAATTTGATGTTTTGGTAGCAATGGCTTCATCTGTGCATTCTCTACGAAATGTATTATGTCTTACACTTCCAAAACGCTCCAAAACCCATCTAAAACGCATAGAAATACGACATGCAGTTCCAAAGTGGCCCTTGTCCAATGTCACGAATCCAATATGGAGAACGTTATAATGTACAGCAACAAATGGTTCCTTGTCCCGTTGCAAGGATAAGCATGATACAATATTGAGTTTCAAAATTACCCTTGTCCATCAAGGGCGGTATCTTTCATCGGATTTTACTTAGAGGTGAATTCTTACCTCTTTGCTTTATTGCAATGCAGTAATACATATTGCCCTATTGGTGGCATTGCTTTCACAAACATTTACAACCAAAACATTGGAACTCCAACGTTCAGGAAGCTCATAATACTTACGTGAATTATTGTCTCGAGCACGGCCGTGGCTCGAGTACGATATCCAGCCCAGAACAGTACTACAACATTTTTGAGAAGTATGGGACTGTGCTGAAGATAGGTGGTGGGGACTTCAATGTGTGCAATTGCAAAGCAGCAATGGGAGAAATTCTGAGGAAACCTAACAACTGACACTTTCAATTCGCCATAAGCAAGAGATTTATTATTACACGAGGAAAAACACCGAGTGCAGATATTCTTGTTCATGGAGAGCCAGCACACAATGCAGACGTGGACATTGCAAGAAAGGTTCTTAAACCAAAGAGGAAGGTAGCAGAGATTAATCCAGAGCAGATTGCGGTTCGCATTCTCGTGATGCAGACAAAAAGAGATGACATCAAGAAATTACTGGGACTTCCTTATGGTGAAAATTGGTAGACCTTACCTGTCTTGCTGTTCTACAAAATTATCATCTTTCCAGATTGTGAAAAAGATAATGAAGATGCAGCAGAGGACGATAACGGGGGTGGTCCAATGCGAGATGTTGATGATTCAGGTCTGTAATGGCGGATATATTTGTTCCTAAACATTAATGTAAAACTTTGGTCACTTTTCTATGAATAAATCCGTTGATATGACATAAAAACAACGGTTTTATTAGGCCTTAAAATTTTCTTCCAGAACCAAAGCCTCCCTTGTCCATTTCATTATGTTCCAAAATGCCCCTTGTCCACAATGCAGTTCCAAACGGCACCTTGTCCAAGTTATTTTGTTTATTTTACGAATATCCTTTGGGGTCCATGAGCTGTAATTCCACCCAAAGACTTTAACAGTTAATACTAATCAGTGTACAAAATATTATTTGTACACAATGAACGGTTTGTGAGCAGAACGTCTTTTGTGTTTCCCCAAAATTTTCACATCTTGGACAAGGAACCTTTTGGAAATGGACGACTCAAGTGATCGTCGCGTAACCTCTGCGATACAGACTTTTAATATAGCTCAGTTTGGAGAAACTGTTGAGAAGCATATTTAGAGTTATACTCACTGTTATACAAACTATTATTGCAAGTGCTTATTTCTCTATCTACGATACTTCATTTCAATCGACATAAACATTTTCAGAAAGTATCTTATTGCTGATTTTCTTGTAGGTGCAAGGGGAATATGGGAATACAATAGGCTTTAAGCTTTAGTCAAATGTTTTAAAACTGGTTGTTATGCGATAGCGATGCCTTTCAATTTCATTTCTCTTTGCAAGGCCAAGAGAAGAATAACGTATAAGTATTGGCAAACTCAAAACAAATAATAAAGAATATCTCGGAAATGGTTCACTCCAAAGTAGGAAGAATCTAGACCAAATTCAGAAGATTGATAAGAGAAAAAAGTACATTTTGAGTCTTGCATTCCTTATTGAAGAGACAAATACAAAATTTCAAATTGGGAAATGATTGGTTTACTTTTGGTGCTGGAGTGATTACTAAATTTACTTTTAATTTGTTCCGACGTTTTGAGTTGTAATTAAATGTTTTAGAAGACATTGGTTTACAAATTATCCGTGGTTATTTGTACATTTTACACAATCATCTGTATACTACACTAAGTTAAATAAGTAAATACTTCTAAAATGGTTAGCTGTCCTATTTCCAAATTTTATAATATTTTGTACATCATTACACTTTATCTATCAAATACTTTTATATTATACGATTTTTATCCTTTATCATTCATATTTAAAACTGTCTTCTTCTACAGATCTATTAGCAGGCGTCTCTTTGTGACAACCCCAGAATAGAACAGCTATCCAAGTACTGGATTTTCTCTCATATTCCCCTTGCACCTACAAGAATAAAATCAATCATTTCTGCATATGCTTATCTCAACTGACATGAAGAAGATAGGAGAGTAAGTGTTTGTAGGAATAGTCAGTACAAGAGTAGAGAAAGTCATGTGAGTGCAATACATAAGATTTTTCAGCATTTTTCCATACTCAAAATAATCCATGCAATGCCATTTAACCTAGTTTGTTTTAAAATGTTTGTGCTGCCATTTAAAAGCGCATTAAAGAAATGGCCATAAGTAAACTCTTATTTTAAATAATGCCAATTTTGAGAAGTACATTCTTTTGTAAAGTCAAGGATCTTGGAGAGTATAAAATGTATAAGTTTAATGCGAAAATTAAAGATTAATATAAAATCTAATATTATAGATATTTTTGTAAACTCGTTTAATGTAAAACCTGAACTTTTGATGTGAATATTATAAAAAATGGTTGTCTCTTTAGCGCGGTACTAGCACTGCTGCTTACTAAGTGGGAAACCGGGTTCGATTACTGGTACCGGCGTGGGGATTTTTCTCCCGCTGGAATACTTGGTCCGGAGTGCACTCAGCCTCATTAGTTCCTTTAGGAGCCAATTAAGGAGCTACTTGATTGAAAAGTAGCAGCCCCTCATGGTCGAGAAGACCGCATAAGCAACCGGGAGGGACTGAGGCGCTGACCACGTCCCACCTCCAGTACTGCAGCCCACTCATGACGCCTGTGATGAGCAGAGGTGGGCGACGCAGCTGTCGGGCGGTAGGCTTTGTCCCGGATCCGCTCTTGTGCCATGAGATTACGTTATCATTAAAATGCATCGGCTTTTTATTACAACAATGGATTTACAGACAAGATCTGTGTTGCATTCACATGATTTTATCTACTCCTGTAGAAACTATGTTTCTATTTACTCCATTAACCCAGATGAACATTTGAATATTGTTTTATTACATGTTTCCTTGAAGTACAAGGGGAATAAGAGAGTTCAGTAGGATTTAAGCAACAGGCAAATCTTTTAAGAACTGGTCGCTATGTGATAAGTATGACAATGATAAATATTTAAATCACCATGCAAGGTAGCATTTTGAAACATGTCAATGTTATTGTGCAAAATAACTGGCATAAATTTCAACGAGCTATCTTATATACCTACTGAGAATTTTCCAAATTTCAAAGATACATTATCCTAGAGGACAATTCAAGGAATTAAAGGACGAGCCAAATAAGCGTTCATGGTTCCATTGGTGATTCGGTAGGTAACGCTCTATTGATTATGCCGATGCATGTAAGATGGAGTTCCGTGTAAAGTAATGGGTTTCAGACGACTCTGCTATCGTTTCCCTGAAGATTGCAGTGGTTTTAGAAGTGGACATAGTTCGGGTCACTTTAGTGTAGGCGTAGTGCTGCAAAATGTTGTCAACTTCCCTTGTGCATTACGGTAGATATTCGAGTGTTTACTTACCCACAAGACCGGAAGAAGCTTGTATGTTCGCAAAAGGTCGAGCCATGTCTATCTTCCCATCAAGCCATGCCCTTATTGTCTTTGGCGCTTCGTTGTTCAAAACGAGTAATTTGCTTCAAAAGTCAGCGTTTCTCTGCCTCACTGTTCAAGTATGTCTCTTGAACTAAAAAGAGCATTACTTTATTCCATTAGTCTTATTTATTTCTCTCTTTCTTGCCTTTGTGCTTCATTCTTACTTTTTCTACCATTTACCCATAGTAACTAGAAGTACATAAGCAGCAATGTGAGTGGAAATATCAGTATGCAGGCAGGGATAGCACAATCTATGAGAATGAAATTAATAAAAGGAATAAGAGAAAGTATGGTGATGAACTGCTTAATTGTGGGAACCATAATTCTAATTTTATTAATAGCTGAAGGCGTTGAACAAAATCCTGGACCAGAGCAAGTGCAACCGATTTTGAAAAACCTTTTGAATGGGGTTTATTGATTTAGAGAAAACGTTTAACCGAATAGAGAAAACCTTATGATACAAACTATTTAAGAAAAGGGATAGGTGACTATTTTAAAAGGAACATATAAATATACTTTTTGTATAAAACATGATGAAGAGAAATTCCCAAGAAAAGGGGCTAGTAAGGGATGTATATTAAGGTCAATTTTATTCAGTTTATTTATTGATACCGTAATACGGACCTTAAGTAATAGCAGCAATCCTTTGCATGTAATAACAATGTGCAAATCTTTGGTTTCCTCTTTGCAGATGAGCTGGAGTGGGTAGTAGTCACTGTAAACGGTCTAAAAATGCCTTTAGTAGATAATTACTGCTCAGAATGGGAGCTAAATGTAAAAAGAAAACCCCCCCAATAGTAGTAAATATTTAAAAAGTACCTCAATTGCGTTAGCATGAGAAATGGAAGAAAGGAAGTAAAGAATATGTGATGCGTGATTTCACTTATTTAGGAATAAAAATCTGATATGATGCACGCACATAGCTTTATCTACTCTTGTACTAACCATTTTTACACTCTTATTCGTCTATCTTCTTCGTGTTAATCGAAATTAACATTTGCGAAAATTCTTATTACTTATTTTTTGTAGGTGCAAGGGAATATGGAGGATAGTCAAATCTTATAAAGCTGGTCGGTATATGAAGAGTTTGAAATGCCGTTCTCTTTGCACGGCCGAGAGATAAAAATGTGATTTACGGCGTTACATTTGAAAAAAGTATGAAGTATTGAAAAGCTCACTCAAATAAGAAGCAATATCTCCGAAATGTTTACGCCCCCCCCCCCAAAAAAAAGCATTGGGACATAAATTGAGTGTTTTAACGAGCTCTACATTTTTGGTTTAGTAAGATTTGGTCTATCTCTTACGGTTTACCAGTTATGCAAAAGCCATTAAGAGTAAAAAAAAAATTATGTGAGATATAGTCAGAAAACTAAAAATATAAATTTCATTTTCCATAATAATATCTTAAATATATCACATTTAATAAAAAATAGGAATAATGTGTTCTACACAAACATTTGACATAAAGATTTCACTTACACATTCTCCAAAGTATTTGAACGACCAATGTTCAAACGAATGTGCCACCAGCTAAATTAAAATAATACTTCAGCAAAGGAACGGTTTGGATTTAAGGAAGCATATCAACCAATGATGCCACTTTCAACTTAACTAATGAAACTTTGAAATCGCTTGATAAGTATAACACAATGTAAATCATAACATATTTTATCAAAATTATCCTATTACGCCATTAATGGTGAAGCATATCATCGGATTGCATTGCACTTATTAAACAGACAGCAAAAGGTCATAGTAAATTCTGCACATCATTGCATACTCCGAATAGTATGAAATAAAGGATGGCGTACCACAAGGTTCTATTCTGTCTCCGTTATTGTTATAGTCTATTTCAATCATCTTCCCTCAATAATAAATAAACAAGCTCATCCAGTTCTCTTTGCTGAGTATTGATATGAGTATTATAATTAAAGAATACATATCAATTGTCTCTGAGAGTTATCAAATAGAATTTTCAGTACACTAAATAATTGGTCCGACACTAATAAATTGCATATAAATTTGAAAAAAAAAAAAAAAAAAAAAAAACTAAGTATATTAATTTTCACAAAAAAGTAAAAAGTATTGGAGACATAAGAATTAGGCACGAAGGCAATGAAATCACTGAAACCTGTAACAAGAAATTTCTTGGTCTTGTTAAAGATCATAATATGCATTTAAACGATCATATTGACTACATCCTACCTAAACTGAGCTCTACAGGCTTTAAAACCAAATCATTAATTCATTTTACAAATAAAAACAAACTAAAACAGTATATTTTGCTTATTTTCACTCGTTTATGACTTATGGAATAACATTTTGGGGGAATTCAGTAGATACTAGTATTTTTTCGATTCAAGCGATAAGACTAATGATAGATGTGCAAAACAATCAACTCATTGTAAACCACTATTTAAAATCTTTGAAATATTATCGTTAACCTGAGAGTATATTTTTGGCTATAGTTGACAAACCAGAAGCATTCATCAAAAGTTTGCTTGTATATAACAAACAAACCAGACACAGGCTGCAGTAATAACCTACAGGTATTCCAAAAAGGAGTCAATACAATGCATAGAATTATTTAGTTTACTTTCATTTTATACACTAATAAAATAAATTAAGTTAGCATTAGAAATATACCTTATCACTCACACCTATATAAAGAAGGATTTATCAATTCACTTCAATAACTGTATTACTAATTTTACTCTGAACATTCAGGCAGTTTTGTAATACTAAATGTTAATGTTTTAGTTACCATGACAAATATTTTGTAAACATTTTAAATGTAACATTTTCCAGCAGCCAATAAGGGATGACCAGTCACGAGACACACACTCTGTCAATTCTGTGGTTAAGGGATACGAGGCAAAGTTATATGGAACAGAGGTTAGTGTGCAAAACATAGGGTTACCATATCACCGTTTTCACCGGGGCCACCCGTTTTGCAGACCCTTCTCCGACCCTCCGTTCAGTTTTCGAATATTTTGCGAAACCACCCGTTTTTTAGTTAGCAGTAAAGATATATTATTTGTTTATCACTTCAATTCATTTTGAAAATGAATTCACACGCCGCGACTTTAGCAATTGCTTTGTCCTCTAGTGGGTCTTTGCTGAACTCTGAAGTTTACTGCACTTGTACGCCGCATCACTTTCTCTTCTTTCTTTGTGTTCTGTGGTGAAGACGCTGTGAACTGTAAACAAGAGAAGCTTCACTGTAAAGTTTTTGTTTCCACTGAACGAAACCTACATATTCTTTTTGTAGCCTGGACTAACTAGTTTTGCCGATATAGCATATACAGGTCAGGATGCCAAAAGATAATTATAAGTGCAAGTTTACAATTAGGGCAGAAAACCATTTTTTCCCTGTAAAAGTAAAGGAATTTATTTGTAAATGTGATGATGGAAATATAGCTAAAGTCTCTGAATGTGATATGTATTCTTTTTATACTGTTATAATTGGATGACCCAATACAGTGGTGTGTCTGTGTTTCAAGAACCAGAGTGGCAAGCGGTGGAAAAAAAACTGTGTTATTTTTAAGAAGTGTTAACATAGTTATTGATGACTCTGTGCCCTTTGATGAAATGAGTGCTTTAAGAACTTACCACAAAATGAACTTTGCAACATTGGTAGGCAATGGTACGAATACATGAGTAATAATGTTGAGTGTATAGAACTGTTGAAAGTAGTACAGCACTATTTTGCCATACCTGCACATAATGCAGCTGTAGAGAGAATCTTTTCTCTGCTAAATGTTCAGTGGACAGATGAGCGAAATAAGCTCGCTGCCGAAAATATAAAGTTAATGTTGATCATAATGTACAACATGAAACATGTGACTTGTGCTCAATGTTATGACGGGATTATCTGTAAAAAGATTTCCTGAAAAAGGCCAGAGGTAATGAAAAGTATGTGAAATAAATGTCGTTAACTGAATTCCCCCAGTTTTTTGACATCATGATATGGTAACCCTAGTAATAAATAAACGCATTTCTGCAAACGTTTAACTCCAATTATCATAACAGACAGAAGAGTAAATAATTGTAATCATAGAAGAATAGAGAAAGTTGTATGAATGTAACTAATGTTTTTAATATGAATTAGATGCAGAATGGACATATGTTAATTTATCGTGGGTAGAAGACGTCATAAGACAAGAATATGACAACCCTGGACAAGCAGTTTCTGATATACAAGAGCTCATAACCTTCATTATGTGATACGAGCATTTCTTTACATTAACTTAGCCAAGGAATATGATATAAAGTTAAATACTTCATTTTCATTGTTAATAATTACAACTCTGAGGTGAAATAGGAAACTAGGCTCAAAAGAAAGAAAGTTTCAACAATGGCTACTACAACATCAGTTGTCAGTTGGGGAGGGATGCTTTTTGCAACTGTTTTGTTTTCGAGGACTCCCTTGCTGACAGGCAGCTGTGGTGTGGGTGCCGTACTCACCCTCACACAGGGAGAATGACCGCCATATTTTGCTCCTTTTTATAGCATCATTAAGTCGAAGTGCATGCCGCCTAAATTGTTTGCCCTACCTGGTCGGCTTTGGCAGTGGCGGTTTTTCCACGTGCTCATCTGTTGCTTAGTGTTTAAAAAATAGACCTCAGTAGTCGAAATGAGGGAAGCAGTAATGTGACGATACCACTATTTCTCGACACTCGATACCGATACTGATTTTTAAACACGATACTCACTTTGTGAAGCTGATAGCTTGTGCAATGAATTACAATACATTCGTATTTGTAGTTTTCTGTGTTTAAACACATGTAACCAATTTTGTTTTTGTTCATTTTCAACGTCACGAGAAACTGATACATTCCTTTTTAAATTATTCTGTAAACTTCACTCGCTGTATAAATGTAACATGGTTATGTACTTATAAATTTGTTGCGTTATGTGACTTACCACCATGGCAATAGTTATTTATGTAACTAGTGCATTATATAATGTGGCTGTGACACGAGTACTGAATGAATATGTAATTTGGTATTTAAATTCACCATCTTCTGAGAATGGTTTTTGATTTACACTGTTAAAACACAAAAGCGCGCGCACGCATACACACGCACATGCGCACGCACACGTATACACATTTTTACATGCACACAGTTTACAAATATATATTATATTCTATTGAATAATTCGATATCGAGATTTCACCGAGGTCTCCTAAATTTAAGTGCACGTGTGCACGTGTGCTTGTCTAGCTGAATAGCATGACTTAAGGAAAGAGAAGCCGGATAAATACCAAACTTTATATTTTCTTCATCCTGGTCAAGCAAAGAAAAGTATTTGGAAGCCACCACATAACGACCAGCTCTTAAAAGATTTGACTATAGCTCAAGCCTGCCGTATTTCCTGTTCTAGGTATATGTACAAGGAAATAGGCAAATTCTACAAATGTTTATCTCAATGTGGCATAAATGTATAATAATATACGTCTGACATCTCTGTCTGATACCTGGTTGTCAGGGCATACGAGTAGTTGGCAATTTTATTTATTGCAACATTAACATTCCAGATAAAATTAGAAGAAACATCAGAAAAATAAAACAAAATTAAAACGTTATAGTTCTTTAAACAGATCATTCACAGTACAATATATATAGATACAATAAAATATTTCAATAAATTAAAATTATCAGTTCAGATTAATTGTTCACTTGTTATTCAGAAAAGTTGTTTCATCTTCCTCACTTCCAGTTGCTGCACATTTCAGCCTTCTACTTCGTCTTCTACTCTTGCAATCTTCTTTGTGCAGCCTCCATTCTTCCGGTGGATCTCATATAAGCCTTCTTCTGTCCCTTTATATCTATTATCTTCTCCTGTCACATTCAAATATAAAAGTTCTTCGTCTACACCATTTACACATCATCAGTTGTCATGTGCTGTTGTCGTTTCTTGCTCTGGTAATCCTTATTGGTCCTTCACTCATTAGAACATTACTTATCGACACATCTCATTTTCTTCTATCAACTATCAAATTCCCAAGCGATATCTTATTTGCCATTTCACTCATAACTAAACATTATATTTTTTTGTCCTTACAACATTTCATATTTGTTTACCTTTTAGTTTCTCTCACAAAACTGCATCAAGTTTGTTGCACTCAAAAACACACGTTCTAATGTATCTGTTTTTCTACACATATCGCAACTTCCAGATCATTTCCTTCCAATCCTATATAGGTAATTTTGAAAAGGTCCATGTCCAGTTAAGTAATGAATAATGTCCCTGGTTGCAAATAATGCATTTTCAAACTTTCCTTAATATGTGGAAATATTTCAAATGTTCGTCCACCTTCTTCAATCATTTCCCATTCCTTCTGCCGTTATTCTAATAACTTCATTTTCATTTCCTTGGCACTTTTACAATTTGATTCTACATGTTCTTAACGTGTGCTCAGTTTCTCTTCCTCAGTCAATATGTCGCTTCTCTTAATCTTATAATTAAGCCCACTGGTCATATACCTAAAATTACCAAAAGGGCCATTGTGGGTGATGTATTGATTGCTCCCGTCAATCTAATAAGTATTTTGCTCTGTGTTCTTCTAAGGTTCCTTTGTATCTGTTCTTTCCTTGCCTCCTCTGGCCATACGCTCGCTCCAAATCCTATAATAATATAAATATGCCTATATGATAAGTGACAAATAGAGGAATAAGCATTTTAAAACTAGTTTGTTGAATGGGTAGAAAAAATATGAATGTAATAATAAGATATTTCTTTAGTTATGCTATTCACAGAACACTCACATACATCAACACACACGGATCTTTTCTAAGTATGCTTATTTTTTGAGCTCAGAGCATCAAAACTTGCATATGCGGTGAAATTTTGGTATCTACTTACTGTAAGGAATTTGGAGAAAGCAATACGCTCTTATAAGTTTGTAGAAACTATCCAAAATAAACGAATAAGTCTAGAGAAAACAGTGTGAATGTACCATATCAGATGTTTCTGCTTATTGTTCTAATGTTCGAAATGGCTAGTCATGCTCACCATTCATACAAGATGCATTACAACTGACGAACATTTGTTTATCCTGTTGAAATGGTGTGTTTCATTTTGATAGCTTCTAGTTATCCTTCCTGTTTCCTTTTCTGTTCCTTTTTTATGTTGAGATGTCTCTGCGTTTGCAGCGATTAAGTTTCCTGAAGCTGCGAGGGTGTAGCTATAGGCCTCAGCTGCCGATGTATTTATTGTCCCAGTATGGCACGGGACCAACACTAAATTTAGTACTTCCGTAATGAAGATGGTTCTTCCGACACTACAATGGCCATAGGCCTTGACCATAAACTACGGGAAAAATATTAGGCACTAAAGGGGATGATCACGGTTGATGAAACCTTTATGTTCTTCTTCACCTGGCGGTAACACCCAACCCTCCCATAGTTTGGAAGTTAACAGCGTATTATCAGAAGCCCATTTTATCTGTTTTATTTTCAGTGATTTTCTCCAGCATTTATCATTAGTAAGCAGAGGAAGTACTGCATTCCACCCGAAAATTCAATACCAAAATTACACCTGCAATACATGTTTTGAGGCTCCCTGAATCCAAATAACATTTATGTAAAAACATTCGTGTTCAAGAGTAGGCGTAGGCTTTCACGGCCGGTGTTCGAAATTCTAAAAGAGTCTTCCGGGCTGATTTGCTGTGGCCTGCTGGAGTAACTTGGTCCAGACGTTTCGTCCACTACTGGGGTGGACATCATCGGTGGCGTGGTCGAAGTCTTCTTGGTGAAGGTACAGTTGCGCAGAAATTCGTGTTCAAGTTTGTGCATCTGTCTATGAGCAGCATATCTCAAAGAAGCAGGTAGAACAATAGGCAGGCATTTGTAGAAGAGTGAGTAGAAAGAATCAGGTGAATGCAACTCTTAAAATCTTGTAGTTATTTTGCTTGCGAAAGGTAGAAGAAACAATGCTTTCAGCCAAAAACTTCTGCATCAGTTTTCATTAGAACTGCTTGAAAACTCTTTGCCAGGAACCGTGTGTAGAGATATTTTTGGGATATGTTCTCACTCCCAAACAATGTTTTGTTCTGTTTGTTATTGTTTATTTTCCCAAGAATGTTTCTAATATTTTTTTGTTAGGTAAAATCTTATATGCTTGAGATATTGAATAAGGAAATGTAATGCTGAATATTCCATAAACAGATTTACAAGATTTGGTCATCATTGTTCACTTTCATAATGATCACTGTAAACCATTAAATACAAGAGCTTATAATACGAGTCTTATGATACATATTATATAACACTGGGATGTTCAGCAAGACTCTCCAACAGCTCATAAGCCAAAACAATGGCTTAAGGGCATTCACTACGTTTTCGCGAGGAATTGAAGTCAATTTGAGTCCAATTTCATCTCAATACGATCCTCTTTTCTATGTTTATTTCAATCCGAAATGAGATCGATGTGGGTACGCAAGATTCAAGCATAGATAATTCAAGCTTTTAAGTTGGTTACTTGATATATGTTGGCGAATTTATAAAATATATGTTTTCTGCGTATTTTAAGTGAGTTTTGAGATTTGTGAATATTTTTAAAAGAATATATTGCGAGATTGTATAAACAATAAACATGGCTTTATTTTTGTTTTATTACACCACTTTCCCTAAGAAAACAAAACGACGAGCGGGCTGCATGTTGCGAGTACAGTAGAAATTAGTGCCTTTGGAGGCTTCAAATCGATTTGAATCCGGTACGTGTTTCCATGCAACAAAATTTCTATCCGATCCCACTTCTAAGAGGATCCGATCCAAGGATTCAGTTCGATCTAAATGAGAACTCAAATCGTTTTGAATTCCCCAGGGAAACGTAGTGAATTTTCCCGAGTTTGTATCGCATCAAGATTGGCCATCGGGAAGTACAGATTTGAATCTGCTTGATTACGAACTTTGGGACATCATAATCGTAAAGCTTGCTCGACACGAGGTCTTAGAACGAGATTTGAAATGAACAGTGCAGAATTTGGACACGTGATGCTATAGATGATTGGTCGTGCCCTTTGAAAGCCTGTGTGCTCTCCAAAGGAGGACATTTTGAGTAACTATGTATTCTTTGTATCCAGTATGTTACAGTTGATAAACAGGATGAAAATGTTTTCGATAGTGTCATTCTTTGTTAGGCTATCCATGTTTATAGTTGTGACAGAACTTATGATATTACTGGATACTACCGTCTGCTTAAGATGACATCCTCTCATTTCTGAATGAATTTTGCTTTCTTTTGTATAAATGGTAAACCATAAGAGATAAACAAACCTTGTCCACTATACGAAACTTAGATCTCATTAAAACATAACTTTATGTGAAACAAATGTTTGTGCTATTACATATTTCCGAGATAGTTGCTGCTCTTGACTAGAGTTTTGCAATGCTCTCTTTTGAAGTGTCAAGTCACAATTATTTTGTTACTAGTGTAACGGTGGGCGCCATTTGTGTCGGTTGAGCGCTGTATAATTTGTCATCTGTCTCAGGTTAACTTGTCTCTACTACCTCGTGGATAATGCAGTGATTTTAAAATAACACTTTCATTGCCCTTTACCGCTAACAGTTCTACATATTTGCAGAGTTCAATGAAACCAAGTATCCAACTAACTTACGCCAAGATAAGCTATTGCCGCGTTATTCAAATAAAAATACTTTTGGTATTTCATTGTTCTTTAACATAAGCCAACGTAGGACAATGCTGGAAAGGTAAAATCAGGCTGAAAACGTGAATGCCATACGGATCTTCACACGATGTGCGTGAAAGAACAATTGATTGACCTAATAGTTGCTTATACAATGAAGTACTTAGTAAGTTGTCATCGGGACATATCTCAAAATAAATTTGAAATGTTCTTGTGCAAAAATGACGTGGATGGGCCCTTAAACTACACACACACACACACACACACACACACACACACACACACACACACACACACACGCACGCACGCACGCACACACACACTCACTTACTCACTCATTCACTTACTCACTTACTTACTCACTTACTCATTCACTGACGCACTCACTCACTCACTTACTCACACAGTCACTCACTTACTCACTCACTCACTTACTCACTCACGCACTCGCTCACCCCTCCACTCACTTGCTCACTCACCCACTCACTCACTCACTTACTCACACACTCACTCACTCACTCCCTAATTCACTACTCACTAATTACTCCTCTTATGGTCATCTTAAAATGAATTTGAAATGACCTTATGCCCAAATGTTCTTGTTGTTGATGAACTCTTAAACCCCTCTCACTTACTCATTCTCTCATTCACTCACAGTCTCACTCACCCTCTCACTCACTTCTCACTCACCCACTCACTCACTCGAACACCCACTCACCATTAACCACTCAGTCATTCACTCATTCACCACTCACTCACTCCTTCACTCACTCAGTCACCCACTTACCCACCCACTTACTAACGCACCATTCACTCACTATTCACTTAGTTACTCCTTCACTCACTCACTCACTCACTCACTCACTCACTCACTCACTCACTCACTCACTCCTTCACTCACTCACTCACTCACTCCTTCACTCACTTATACACTCCCTCTTTTCGCTCACTCATTCACTCGCTACTCATTCATTCACTCATGTACTCACTCACTCACTCGCTCGCTCATTCACTCAATGTGGTTTATCGGAAAAAATGCGAGTCATTTGTGGGATTTAATTTATGCTGATATGTTGACATGGCATGAATGTTTTAATAGGATTCTACCTTTTAAACACTTGTCTATTTTGGAATTTAGGGATAGGTTATGTCTAGGATTATACAATGGAGGTTAACAGTTCGCACAACGAGACCTGCATAGTATGCGCTAACATTCTCCAGGAGGGAGGGGTGAATTGAGGGAAAACGGGAGGTCACAGGCCACAAACAGGCCACAGAGACGCGCGAAAGTCCCTAACATGTGCTGAGAGTTTCTCATTCGGCACCAGGATTCGCCGCGCAGCTGCCATAACCCCCGACAAGTGTCCCCCTGTCCGTGGTGATAGCTATTACAACGCGTCGAACGTCGAGAACAGCATTATAACGCGCAAGCAGCGGGCCATCTATCTGGCACCGCCATACACCACGAACCTGGAAGCACACCTGAAAGATGATAAGGAAATGTATATGTACTATGTATACATACTCGCAAATACAAATGCGAGTGGCGATTCAAAATACATTCTATCTGTGTGTCCGAGAGACAACAACATATGAACAGGGACTATCAATAAACTCAGCTGCATATGTAAATATCGATTTGTGTAAACCGCGCTGCCTCAAACATTGCCCACACACGGCTTGTATGTTTAAATACACCAACAGTAAGTTTGTTGGCATAAATAAATAATAAGAAGAATAAGGTTTGTTAGAATAGTTTGTACGAGTACAGGAGTGAGCAGAGAAAGCCATGTGAATGCAAAAAATAAGATCTTTCAAACAAATGTGTTCAACCTTCTACTTTGACATCACTTACCCTAAAGTACGATGTTCACATAATAGCGGGTCTAAGCTTCATTAAAAAAGCTTTGTGTGAATGTGTCTGTGCTGAGAGAAGAGCATAACTCAAAAACGGAACATCAGTTAAATACCAAAATGTGTATTTAAATACAAATACAACAGAGTTTCAAGAAAATATTACCACCTAAACAACCTGTGACATAAAAGTATTTCCTGTTTGTTTTATTTGATCCAAAAATATCTGCAACGATTTTTATTAAATAACCTCTTACGATGATTATACGATGAATAAAATGTGCATCTTGATTTTTGTGTGAACAGCATGTGAAGATCTCTTTATTCTTATTGCATTTTATGTAGCTTTAACCTAACGTAGAAAACATAAACAACAGGCGATAAGCTGCGAAAGGTTTTAGAGTGTGCCAAAATATTCGGTTTGTGTCAAATAACCTTTCCATAGCATTTATACCAGGGAATTCAATAAAAAGTAAATGTATATTCCTTATGCAGGAGAAGGTTATATAAGGGCCATTTCAATGTCTAGGTAGACTTCAGTGCAAATATATGCCAAGAAAATTGAAAATATTACACTTAAATTGTGATGCCGGCCGCCCGTCAAATAGACGCTCAAGGTCAATATACCTCACACTTATGCATGTAAATACGCGAGCCGACACAGAGAAACGGCCAGAACAATGACTATGAGCGCGGCAGAACATAGCGTTTCCAGACAGTTCGAGAAAATATACGGGGCTTGTTACGAAAATGTGTATTTTCCAGATCATTTGCCTGGCCTATACCGGGTCGAAGATACTCCTTTGGCCATACGTTAACCAGAGATTCTACATGATGAGTGTAACAAACATGTCCAATAGAATTATTGTCAACAAAGAACTGTTTCGCCGAAAAAAATAATTTGTGTCAAATATTTAGAGCCATTTAGCTTCTTGGTGAACGGATATGAATGGTTTATTATTTCACTAACTGTTGTGCAAATATCATTGAAAAATGCTGTAATGCATTTCTTCCTTAATTCAAACTAATGCAGTTAACGTGACTTGCCAAATCTCTCTTACAAATTAAACTTTGCATGAGAGAGTTTGAGTGAGTATCGTCAGAGACAGTTTAGGGCACTTAATCGTCACTTCGGAGTTGTTTGTTGTGTCGAGCGGTTTTAGTGTTTGTGTCATTGAAGCCAGCTGTTTGTAGGACAGAGAGAGTAGAACTGAAAGACAGTGAAGCATGTGTGAAGGTTAAGAGAGGACAGAGCAGCTGTGAATAGCAAGGTCACGACGAATAATTGTTTTTGGTATTAATGATAAAATAGGGGACTGTATTTTTGTGATTCAGTTTTGGAAGACAAATAAAAAAGTAACAGGAAGTATCATTTGTCGTAGTATAGGTATATTCTCCATCCCAAAATTGTATGTGGGCAATCCAGTCATACT
This sequence comes from Tenodera sinensis, assembly GCA_030765045.1. Lineage (NCBI taxonomy): Eukaryota > Metazoa > Arthropoda > Insecta > Mantodea > Mantidae > Tenodera > Tenodera sinensis. Next base: position 32,000,698 of record CM060969.1, on the reverse strand, counting down.
CATACTAGACGAAAGGGAAATGTCCATCGTCGTAATGCAAAACTTTGCCTCCAAATCATTTTATTCTGTAGAATATTATTTGAAAGACAAATTATGTTGATAACAATGTGAAAGGGATTTTACTATTTATTACACCATAGATACACTTTTGAGGCCCCAAAAGACGTAGACATTTCTGTTGAAATCTCGATATTAAACTTTTGGATTAAATGCAATACTTCCTCTACCTGCTGGTACGTGGGAGAGATAGTGAAAAGCAAAGTCAAAATTTAAATTGACTTTCAAGAAAAGAATATTGTGCTAGAAGCAGGCGGTACATTGTTCCCTTTGCTCCAAATTCCTGAACTGCTGAGGTGATTTCTAACTACTTCTCAGAAAGTCAGAACATTCAATAAATATAAAATAATATTGTATACAAAACGTATGTTTAATTGGTGATAAAGTTAATAGATGTTAGATATTACATTATCGATATGTTTTATAATATTAGTTTATTGACAGATAACTACAGCATTTAGATGTTTTGGGGAGTCAATGCATAAGCATTAAATATTATATTTTTGAAAATTTAATTTGGCGAATGCAGCCCCTAACTGCTCCTAGCTAGCGAACGCACCCAGACTTAGGTCATTCTTGAAGTATTCTCCAGATTGGCTAAAATTTAATCGGCACCCGCTGCTTTGCGGTTCGGTGGACCCATAACGAGAATGGGGAAGTGCTACCAATAATTCTTATGGGTCTGCCCGACCTTTGAGAAAAATGTGCACAAAAAAGGGGAAGAAGGAGCCGACAGGAGCGTGAAATCGTACGTTGCGTCACGCGCCAGTCATCTGCCACTCTTCTATTATATCGCTATCATATTGTGGCTTAAGATATAACGCTTCAATGACTTTACCTACAGCGAAATGTGATTAATTTTCCGTTCCTGTCCCCTGCGTAATAATTCACAAAACCATTGAGGCGATTATTACAAAACTTATTTTACAGAGCGGTTTCAAATTTTACAATACTTTCTCTGCCTACTTACAGCAACTGGAAGAAGTATTGCAGTACATCAAAAAATTCGAAACCCAGATTTCACCGGAAATACACGTTTTGAGATTCCCTGAAAAAATGAGAACAATTATGTGTGTGCGCGTGCGCAAATGAAAATGCGGTTAAACACCAAACTTTGTATTTAAATTCACCTTTCAACAAAATGACGCGAAGATTTTCATGAAAGTCCTCCACCCGAACTACCCTTTACGTTATAACTTTTTGAACTTACCCAAATACGTATATACAGAATGGAAGGGAAATCATTAGTTCATTCCATTCCTTCTAATATGTGGTTCATAGAAACATTAAAAAAAAAGTATGGCATTTTGTTCTTTGAGCAGCCGATTTCGCAACTGGTTTTTATTCCAAATTGGATGCGTAATTCCACAAGAGTGTACGAAGATAACAGTTTGTTACTTGCAAGATGCGTAGAGTAAGTTATTTCTGACATAGCTTCGATAGTAATTATGGGACATCACACCGGGTTTCGAAATAATAAATCACTGAAAAGAATTGAAAGAATACTTCCAGCAGCTCTTTCAGATGTGAAGTAACTCAATAACATTGCGTTGAGGTTGGTCAGGGAATTGAACTGGTTTGTGGATGTAAACAGGTGGGGCGCTTTCGCTTTCGTGTAATGTTTTGGGAGCTAACACTTGTGATTGGTCTACACTCGCACAGTAAACATAGGAGACAGCAGGTTTTTTATTTATGTTCACGAGACGCGTGGTAGCATCTGAGAAGTGTGTTTGTTTATGTACTGACCTAGTGAAACTGCCACCCACACAATCCGCAGGGTTGCCAACTTGTTTTCGACAAAACTAAAATATCTCCATAGGAAATGGTCAGAGACAAAAATGTAAGATACAAAAGTTGTTCCAAATACTGAGATCTACCACTGGTTTAAATTAGTGTAATGACTTCCCTTCCATCCTGTATATCAAAAGCTGATGTATTGCACTAATACGACTTTCTCTGCTCTTGTACTATTCTTACAAACTCTTACTCCTCTATCTTCTTCATATTAGTCGAGATAAACATTTACAGAAATTATCTTGTTGCTAATTTTCTTGTAGATACAAGGGGGAAATGGCAATACAGCAGGCTTTGTGTGATGGTGAATATTTTCAAAGCTGGTCGCTATATGACGGCTTTGAAATTCCGTTCTCTTTGCACGGCCAAAAGATATATAAATGAATAACGACCTTCAATTTGAGAAAAGTGTAAGTATTGCAAAACTCACACAAATAACAAGGAATATCTTCGAAATGGTTCACTCCAGAAAAAATGCATTTGGACATAACTTGAATGTTTTTTATAGTAAGATTTGGCCTATCTCTTACGGTTTACCAGTCATGCATAAGTCATCAAGAGTAAACAGGACAACACGGGCTATAGAGAGAATATTCAAAATATACATTTCATTTGCCATAAAAATATCTTAAATATATAGTATTTTGATCAAACTCATTAGTCATTTTCCAGAAAATCAAAATTTTCCATGTAAAGGATAGTTTAGGTTGGAGGAATTTTCTCCAAAACCTTTCTGTCGCGTCCTTGAGGGATATTACACTTAAATAGCAACTTTGGCTTGTTCTTAAGTTATGTTGTTCTCACACACACACACACACACACACACACACGCACGCACGCACACACGCACATACATGCACACACACACACACACGCGCGCGCGCGCGCACACACACACAACGCACACACACACAATTTATATTACAGTACTGTGTTTCGGAGTGTTTCAAAAGTTGCACAGAATTATAATTATTGCCGATATTAGCAAATCGAAAGCGCCAAATAACTATAGTACAAATGGAGAATAGAGCCAGTAATGCGTAATTTTGTATATAATAGTCCTTTCATAGTTTCATTGAAATTCTGTCTTGTTTACTTCCCTTTACTGATCTTAAGTACCTATTAGTACTCTGTTATATGATTGCGATAGTTTTTTTTTTTTTTTTTTTTTTCAGTAAAACGTGAATTTAGACCAAACCTTAGGAACGACCTTGAAGGTTTTCGTAAATCTGAGTCTAAAAAATTGCATTTGTCTGTGAACTTGCTGGAGCCTCGAACTCTTGTTATTCTGAGACTGAAGATGCAACCCTTGCGTGACTATTATGCGATAGCGTCTGGAGACGGTCTATTGTTTGACACAGGCACGCGACCGAAAGCCACCTGTTTTCTGTCTGCACCGCAAACTGTCCGTGGGAGTGGCCAGGAACCCGGGGTCCAACTGCCTTGGCAGAAAGTACGACAACCCCGTAGCTGACTTCGGCTGCTTGCTTACAATTTACAGCAAAAACACAGGCTTTTGGGAAAACTTCTAAAGAAACATAGAGGTAACTAGGTATACCCAGGCTTAAAATCTTTGCAAATATATCCCGATTCAGACGGGCATTTGTGACTCGCATTTAGAGGTCACGGGTTTAGATTCGGAGATTCATCGATTTCCTTGTGGTTTTATGCGATTTTCCGCATGTTCAATACCATCATCCAAAGATCCAGTTATAGAAGAAAATAAATAGAAGTAAAACTAGACGGTATAGGGAAGGATAACGTAACTTAGTTCAGATGGTTAGAAACGTAACTGCCCAACAAGATCGTCTGTCAGCATCATACCAACGTCCATGTTCTGCCAAAAACTCAGTTGCGATAGAATGAATGGTAAGGAAAGTGACTACGTAACTAAGGTCATCTGTCGGCAAGGTTATCATGCAGAAGATGACTACGTAATTAAGGTAATATGTCTGATACTGATTCAGACGAACGAACTTGGACTAAAAGTCATTGTATGATCCAGAAATTAAAGCCCAGTTAATAATAAAAAGAGGTGGCCTATTGTTGACAGAAACCGTAAAAAAAGATTCTGAATTCCGAAACTAAATTGATAAACGTATATACTCGTATATAGCAGAGTTTATGTGAATTCTAAGTTCAAACGTAAAGTTTTCTTAACGGATTATTCGTATTACATACTATGCTGGCACAGTTTGATCGGTTTGGAAATATCTACGTAAAATAAAAACGAATTATTCCAGCTTATTTTTCTGTAGCTTGTAAATACTTTCTACAAAGAGAATTTTCTTCAGATTAGGCATCAGAGTTAATAGAATCGATAAAAGAAGTTGAATTGATGTTTAAAAGCGAGTGGTCGTATGCTGGCCTTGAAAATTCTTAGTCTTTCCACGATATTTTGAGAAACAACCGAATAGAAACAGCGTTTTAGAAGTGGGGAGTTATTGAAAAATTCAAAGCACTAATAACGAATATGGCAGAGGAAACTTATTGGAAGTAATTTATGTTTTAAACAGATTTGCACTTCTTGTGTCGCAAGTTCTTTGTCCATCTTTTACGATTTACGGGTTAAACAAAATTATACAAAATTCCTTCCGAATGAAGAGGGCTTCACATTCAATTTATAAAAAAAATAAAGATATATCTACATTTTGTATATAAATATCGTAACTATAGGGCATTTTAATAAAAATCGTTAATCATGTGTGACAAAATTGAGCATTTCGAAACGTCTTCCATGTAAATATAGTTTAACGTTGAAGGGATTTTGTTGAAAAGCTATGCGTAGCATCCCTGGAAGGTTCTCAACTTAAATACCAATTATTGAATTATTGAATTTATTTTTGGTTGTGTTGTTTTCACACAGACCTTTTTCTAAAAATACTTTTTTCTATCAAGGGGCCTCAAAACACGTATTTCCAGTGACATTTCGATACAGAATTTTTGGGTGGAATGCACATGGTGATAGAGAAAGCAAAAATCGTATAAAGTTTATAGGAAAGATCAGAGATTAGAAGAACAGGAAAGAATGAAGCCCTCAGCACCAAGTTTTTGTCACCGTAATTGCTTCTGCCCATGTTATCATAACACGTATATCTTTTCTTTTATGTTTGTTCTTCAGTTTAAACGTAATTTTAGAGGATAATCGACACAATTAAGTAGTGAAATTTGAAGCTAATATTATATTTTGAAACATTGCAATGAGACATGCTCTTCATATTAACACCCCGTTAGAATAAAGGACGGAGTCACCAGTGGAGATAAAGGAAGATAAAAAATTAATAAGGACATGCGAAAGTGATGTCTGGCTTGGGAGATGGCATCTTATATCCGGTTTTCTTCTTTCAAAACTGCTGTTTATACTAGTCCACGACTTTCCACAAAAAATATAACAATTCTATCTGCTTAGATTCACACTGTTCAATTAATCCTACACAATAATATTTTCAATATATGGTAGTTAGCATTATAATCTTCAAATCCTTAGGTCTTTGGTTCGTCTCCTGGCTGGAGGGTGGGAAGTTTTCTTTATCCAGGATTATTGCACATCCTCGCTAGAGTCTGGAATCATGAACAACAATGTGAGTGTCTGTGTGCGTGAATGTAAATAAGAAATAAAAGTAATACTAATCTAAATATTAATAGCACTATAAGTGAGGGAGCATCAATGCTGATGAGCAATTGTTCCAAAGGTAAAAAGCCCCTTATATGATCTTAGAGTTTAAATGTGGCATATAAATAAAAATAATCTGATGTGTTTCACTCACATTACTTCCTCTGCTCTTGTTGAAACTGTTGTTTAAAATACTTATTCCCCTTTCTAATTCACCTTAATCGAGATAAATATTGCTAATTTTCTTGTAGGTGTAATATGGAGATACAGATTTTTTTTTAATTTATCAAATTACAACTAAGCAAAGGCTTATCTAGTAATATTTTCTTCTTAAGTAGGTTCACATGTACAGGCGAGTCTTCCATTGAAGGCTCCCATAGTTTACACATAGTTCTTGCGGTCTCACATTAAGCCATCTGGCTTTATTCTTTTCAGTCTTCGAACTTCACAGTTACTAAGCACCTTCAGCATCTCTTTGTTTTCATGGTGCTGCACTTTTAAATGATGTTTCGTTGCAGTCTTTTTTATTTCTTCTATAACAGTGAGATCTCTATATATGTCATCATTTCGTACATACCATGGTGCATTAACTATTGTTCTTTAAATTTTATTTTGAAAAGTCTGTAAGTGTTTTATGTTGGTCGACTTAGCGCAGCCCCAAAGCTGTATCCCATAGGTCCAGACTGGCTTTAACACCTGCTTGTATATTAATACCTTATTGTATATGTCAAGTTCGGAATTTCTCCCAATGAGCCAATAGTTTCTTATATTTGATATTTAACTCTTTTCTTTTAGTTTCTATATGCTTTCTCCAATTTAATTTTGAGTCTAGTGTCATTCCTAGATACTTCACTGTTTGTGCTTGGGGAATAGTTTGGTTATTTATTTTTATTGGTAGTATCTGAGTTTTCTTGTTTGTAAAGTTGATATGTACAGATTTAGATTCATTTAATTTTATACGCCACTGCTTCGTCCACTCGTTAACCTTATTGACAGCTTTCTGTAATTTCTGTGTAGATTCCTCTACTGTATGTCCAACTGCCATAATTCCTGTATCATCAGCGAAGGTGGGCATGGTTGTATTATCTAGGTTTGGAATATCCCCAGTAAATATGAGGTATAGTACTGGCCCTAAGACGCTTCCTTGGGGTACTCCAGCAGCTATATTCTTTAATCCAGAGTATTCATTTCCATATTTAACTCGGAAATATGGAGATACAGATGGGCTTTTTAAGCGTTAGTCAAATCTTTTAAAAGTTGATTGCTATGTGAAAGGGCCAAGAGAGAAAGCGAATGTGTTCCTATCTGAGACAAATTTAAGTATTTGAAAATTAAAAGAAATCACAAGGAATATCTCGGAAATGATTAGTTTCACCAAAAAAAGTATTTAACATAAATTGTGTTCTTTAACGAGAGCTACATTTTTGTATAGTAAGATATTGTCTATCTCTTATGATCTACCACTTACTCAAAAGTAATCCAGAATGAAGAGGACTTCAGATGCTATTCAAAGAAAACTCAAAACATACATGTCATTTGCCATGAACATGTTTTTTAATCAAAATTGTTCGAGTCATTTTTGAGAAAATCGAAAGTTTTGGAAAATGTTCCATGTAAGGCTTAGTTTGAGGTAGATTTTCTTGAGGACCTTATTCCTTGGAAGAATGCTGAATTTAAATACCAAGTTTGGTTTTTAACTGACTTTTCGTTTTGGAGTAATGCTATTCACAGACAGATAATCGCAGGCACAAACACACAGATATGCATACAGAAATTTTTCTTAAAATGCTTTTTTTTTAGGGGGGGAGTGTTCAAGGAACCTCAAAGCATGATTTTCATTCGAGTTTTTTGGTGGAAAACAATGCTTCCCCTATTTTCTACGTGTAGTAGAGAAAGCAAAAATATTTTAAATACAGGTTAGAAAGTAGATTTACATAATTAAAGTTGAGGTGAGATTAAAAGTCCTATCTCACCAAAGCTAAAGTTGCTTAATTCATGATCCATTGTCTCAATTTATTTGAGATATCAGACTGATAACCTTGGAGGGTATAGTCAGTCAGTGTGGCTCATTTAGTTAGGTACTGACTTACTCATCTCAAGGTTCCGGACCAAACCGGTGGTTTTTAAGTGTGCTTAAAAAAAGTGTTTGAAATAAATCGTGCGTTTTAAGGACTGCAACTTAGTTGGTGCAGAACGATTTTGTCTAACTCTTAAGACTTACCAGTTAAACAAAATTATACGAAATTCCTTCCCAACGAAAAAACCGTCACAAGCTAATAACAGAACATTTAAAATATTTGTGATATAAAATCTTAAGTGTGTAATACTTTTTAAATCTATTAGAGCAATTTTTGAGAAAATAAAATATATCCAATAGAGGATAGCCCGGGGCAAGCAATTTTCTTAAATATTTGTGTTGCATCGCTGGAAGATACTGGTTTAAATATCACAATTTGTATTTATCGAATGTTTGTTTCATAATGATGCTATTCACAGATACTCGGATATACAAACAAACAGAAAAACACACGCGTCTTCTAAGAATGTTTTTGTTAAATTCAAAAAGTCAAAACATGTTTCCGGTAAAATCTCGACATGGAATTTTTGAGTGGAATACAATACTTCATTTTACCTACTGTAGCTAAGTGACTATGACCGCCTCCGTAGCGCGGAGGACCTGGTTTCGATCCCCGGTACCAGCATGGTGATTTTCCCCCGCTGGGAGATCTGACTCGGGGTGCACTCAGCCTCGTTAGGTCCCGGAGGGGCCAATTCAGGAGTTATTTGATGGAGAAGTAGCGGGCCCAGGTCGTGAAGACCGCATAACTGGCCAGGAGGGCTCAGAACACTGACCACGTACCAGCCTCCAGTACTGCACCCCACCAATGACGCCTGTAGTGGGCAGATGTGGGGGACGCAGCGGCTGGGTGGCAAGCCTTGGCCCTTAATGGGATGTTGCGCTGGGCTTTAGTTTTGTTTTTAGTTAGGTGGCTGGTAAAATAAATACCGGTTCACCTGAATTTAGGTTTGGGAATATGAAAATGAAAGACAAGGAAGAATGTGTTTATGGAGAGCTGTCCAGTATGTAATGGAAGGAAAGATGAGTTACATTTATTATTATAATAAGGCTCAGATACAGAACATTGGAGACAACAATTTAATTTGTGAAAAATTGTCAAGAGAAACATTTTAAAAAGTAGTCAGAGCTTAGAAGTGTGGGAAAATTGTTTAAAGTTATGTAAGGAATAAATCGAATTGGTCAGTGAACAGGGCAGTGGAAGCATGAGACCTTTAAGTTGACCTTGTAATTGCTATGGTTTTATGTACTATTTAGTAAATGCCAAATAATTACATATGTAACATTAGCCTAGCACTTATATAAACAAAATTACAACTAAATTAAGCTGTTCAATCATGTGGCACATTAAAGGGTACAGGGTACAGATGCAGAGGGGGACACCTCGCTCACGTCGACCTGCACAGGTTTATTGTGCCACCCCCCAGAAGGCAAGAATGAAATGAGGGAACCGAAGGTGCCACACAGGTTTCAAAATGTTTAATTTGATAGCCTGTGAGCAGACCTTCATATTCAGTAGCTTCACTGCTGTACTGATATACGATATTAAAACTGCCGTGTCTTTGTTATTAAACTACGCGACTAAAAGGGTTTAAAATTTCATCTACTGTGATTATCTGAAAATAAGTCTCCAGTTCCATCCTATCACCATTCATTGGCCACATAACATTTTCAGAATTTGTGAGACTATCGTAAGGGGATGGGGAAGTTAAGAAAATTGAAAATATAACATTCATAGATATTTCATACCATTTTTGTGAATATCAAGGGATGCTCGTCCACTATTAGATTAGCAGGAGGACCTTCGAAATTGAAGTTCTATGAGGTAACTGGGAGGATTTACAATTAAAATTTGTAGATAATTGTATAGCAATTTCATAAAGAATTTGGAGGAAATATCTGAAATTAATACATCTTTGGAGGCTTATAAAGCCCTCCATGCAAAATAGGTTGATAAAATTTCCACAAACGTGGTTGTATAAATAATAAAATCAAAACCGTATTGGGGCAGTCATAAGCACAGATCGCTGGGAGAGTAGACGGTTCATCTTAACTTAGAGGGCACTGATGTCGACAAGACAGGAACTGATGATATTTGGTATAGGCCAACCGATGCGCCATCTTGGAGCGACTTCAAATGATCTCCAGAGTTGCCGTGAAATTCTCCGCATTAGCGATGAAGAAAACAGTTGTATAGAAAACGGCTATATTTTCTACAAAGAAATGGTTTCACACTGAGGTGAAATATGCTTCATTCATAATAATTTGTTATTATTAATTCTTATAGTGTGTACTTACAGTAAGTGGGCAAAATATTGTATTCTACCCAAAATTTCGACACCGGAAACACAAAATAAGTCTCCCTAAATTCAAAGAAAGAATTCTTAGAAAGAAGTTCAGTGTGTGTTCGCCTGTGTGCCTGTGAGCAGCATAACTCAAAAACGAAAAGTCGCTTGAATATTAAATTTAGTTTAAGTTCAGTATTTGCCAAGGAGATTTTCAAGAAAATCCCCCACGCTAAACTCCCCTTTACATAGAACATATTAAGTAAATTTTGATTTTCACAAAAATGACTAACGATTTTGATTGAAGTACCATATATTTAAGATATATTCATGACAAATAAAACGTATATCTTGAGTTTTCTAGAATTACCTCAGAAGTCCTCTTTATTCTGAATAGCTTTTGGATAACTGATAAACCCTGGGAAACAAACACACATTTTATGGCAATGCACACTTTTTTGCAGAGTGAACCATTTCCGGCATATCCCTTGTTATTTGAGATTCATTTTTACATCCTGAACATGCCAGAAAATGGAATGTCAAGACATCACATAACGACCAGCGAATTTGTAAATCGCTTAAGTCTACTCTATTCTCCTATTCCTATGTGTGTAACGGAGGGGGGACACCTTGCTCACTGGGACCCCGACATGGATCTACAGCGGGCTATCACCCCCCAGGGGGAAGGGAAGAGACGAAGTGAGGTCGTAGGCTTGTCAGAGAGCGGAGCCAGCGAAGCCCAGAGACGCACAGAGGTCCCTAATAGTTACGGACATTGACACCTAGCACAAGAGCGAAGTGTTTCCTTTACGATGAGGCGACCCTTGCGGCCCGGGCGGCAACTTTCAGGAGGGATAGGGAAGGGGTTCCAGAACACAAGTATCTATGCCATCTGTCCGCATTCGCCGGAACGTACGGCGCTACCAACCAAATCTGAAAGACGACAAGGGAGGAGAATGAGAAAGGAAGGGAAAGGAATCCGTGAGAAGAGAATCCACCACGGCATTCGCCTAGCGACAAGGAGAAACCACGGAAAAACGCAAGTCAGAGTGCTCGGTCGGTGGGGATCGAACCCGGAACCTTCCGAAGGCGAATGCACGTTGCCGCGGCGCCACCTCGCTCGGTTCGTGTATCTATAAGGAAACAATAAGAGCAATTCCACAAGCGTGTATCTCAATTAACATTAATTAGAAAAATGAGTGTTTTCAAAAATACTTCGTACAAGAGTGAGTAGAGAAAGTTATGTGAATGCATATATTTGATTTTTGTTCACAGATTCTTAGAGTAAATGTCAAAATATTGATGGGTTACTGGATATTCCACTGGGACCGCGGAAAGGTCAGAGAGTATGGGCTCAAACAAGTGAAGAGCACTGGTGCGTACTGGAGGTTGTCCTGTTGAAGAGCAGCAGGATATAATCACGGAGCTGTGCCACTGATGCACTGACGTGATCCACTTCCTGGCACGTGGCCGAGCTTCCGCCTATTTAACTCTTGACGCCGCTACAGGTGGAACCTCTGGCAACAGTAATTATTATTGCTGTGTGTACTACAAGGGGTCGTTGCTGCTTGCTTTTCGGCGAAATCTTGAATCTTGGCGGGCTTCCACTCTCCCCTTGACTTCCTTTCCACCTTTACTTGTGACCTTGATAACGTTGCCCTCTGGTTTAGCGATCTTGGTCCTCTCTTGAGTTCTTCGTCCATAGCAACTGGGATTCCAATTTTGTACCTGCGAAAATTCAGCTTGCCTTAGCGATGCGAGTGCTCATTTTTGGTTTCTCTATACACACACAGTAGGTATTGTATTCCATTTCAAAATTGATACCGAGATGTTACTATAAACGCACATTTTGAGGTCCATTGACCCCAGAAGGTCGGCTTGGGTGACTTCGTTGGTTAAGCTCTGGCCTACTGATTCCGAGCTGGTGGATTCAAACCCGGCCCAGGCCAATGGTTTTTAAGTGTGCTTAAAAACGACAGCCCCATGTCGTAGATTTACTGACAAGTAAAATAACTCCTGCAGGACGAAATTATGGCACACCGGCGGCACTGATATGATCCTGGCAATTGGTAGCGTCGTGAACAAACAAATTAAGATCCCAAAAGGTCAGTGTGTGTGTGTGTGTGTGTGTGTGTGTGTGTGTGTGTGTGTGTGTGTGTGTGTGTGTGTGTGCGCGCGTGCATGCGCGCGCGCGTGTATGTGTATGTCCGAATGTCCGTGTATCTGTCAACAGCATAACTCAAAAACAACAAAAGAATACCTTACTTAGTGTAAAGCTCAGCAACTTGCAGAGCTCTTAATGTTTCTTTTTATTAAAATATTGCATGTTTATTTTATATAAATTGCCGTGCGAAAATGGCTCTACCGTTCTGAATGATTTCTTTTTGTTTTGTGCGCCTCAACACTGGGATGTTTTAGAAAAAAAAAAAAAAAAAAAGAACATTAATGAAAATCCAAAGAAACAGCCGCAAAATCGAAAAAATCAAAATTGGTACTTTTGATGCGAATTGCCACTTCTCTATGCACTCAACCACTTGACCGACCACCAGTATGTATTTTTTAATGGAGCAGGCTTGTATGCAATCCATTTTATTATACAACATAACATTCACATGGTTTTTACTACTTGATTTATTTTTATGTAACACATACACCGTTTGACCCATCACCGTGAAATTTGGCACGTATGTGATTTTTTCATGGAGAACCTTCATATGCTATCCATTTTAGCATGTAACGTAACATTTACATTGTTTTCTCTATTCGCTTTTCTTTTACGTAATAAATTCACATATATTTCCCTACTCACCTTTCAACGTACAATTCATGCAATTTTCTAAGATTGAAATAGAAATCCCACTTATTACACTCAGACGGTTTTCCCTACTCACTTTTCTTTTAGGAAACACAATCACACTTCTTTCTCTACTCCCTCTTCTACAAAGAATTCATACAATTTTCTATATGATTGACATAGAAATGCACCGTTTTGCATTCATACAGCTTTCTCTACTAGCTTTTCTTCCTGTGGTATTTGCTGTTGTTCAACGTGCTTTCGGATAATATTCTCCCAGTATTTTTATTTATTTATTTTGTTTATTTTGGGTTATTTATAGTATTCCAACCACGTCTAAAAGTTGTAGGGATAACATCATCAAACAGCCTGCAACGACAGGTGTTTCAGCTAGTGTTTAATTTATTTTATGACAAATGAAAGGTATGTGTTGAATTTTCTTGGAGTGACCTCTGAAGACCTCTTCATTCAGGATGACTGTTGCATGTATGGTGAATTATAAAAGATAGACAAAATCTTAACACAAAAAGCAATCTCCCTAAAACACGCAATTAATGTGCTTTTTTTGTGTGGAGCAAACATTTTCCGAGACATTCCTTGTTATTGGTTTGAATTTTAAGATAGACTTTTCTCACACAGCACTACGTTATTCGTACATACTTCAGTAGATATTCCCATATTACCCTTGCTCCTGCAACAGAATTAGCAATAAGATAATTTCTGCGAAGGTTTATCTCTGTTAACCTGAATTACATAGAGGACTACTTAAGCGTTTTTAAGAATAATTTGTACTAAACTATAGAAAGTCATATGAGCGTAGCACATCAGATTTTTAACTCTTTATGAGAAGCATCTTTTCGTCCCAGGAGTACATAGATACTAAATTCCTAGCTAGGACTCATGCCCATGTTTACTCATACAAATGTTGCAGAAATTAATTTTTAAGTTAAGTATTAGGGTGTATTAGACACTATGAACGGAGACCTGTTTTGACGTCACTATAGAAGTGTAGTTGCATTTCTCTACCATGTACTTAGGTAAATGGTTAAGAAATCGCGATGCGTAATCGCCTTCCTGTACCACCTATTTTGATGTCTAATATTCAAATTGTTTTATAGAGGGTACTCAATATGGAATCCAGCATATAGCTACTTGGCAATTAAGGGGAACCATGGGAAACTAGTCATTTTGGTCGGTATATGGTATTTGAACCGAATTAGAGCCAGGGAGCTATCACTTGAGCTACCTCGCTCGATAATTAGTGATTTTTGTTCTATATATCGTACTTAAGACTTTTATCGAGTAGAAAACCCTAGATATACGTCATCTGCACGATTTCTTCTGTTGTCGTCTGGTCAACGTCCCGCTTCTCAACACAGAAATCCCGGTTCGACTGAAGCCGATGTATTGCACCGTAAATGAATAAAAATCCAACGACAACTTACAACAACAAGTTTTATCTACATAAAATATAATTAAATGACATGGCTTCAAAACATGAACTACTTTTACAGCTATATTCTTTGTGACACAATGAAACGTATCTCTTGTTTCTTTATGGGATCAGTGTAATCAGAATTACCTATCCCATAATTTGTCCATTCTAAATTAAAAGCTAAACCCCCAGCGTAACAGCCTTTGAAGGGCCAAAGATTACCGCCTGGCCGCTGCGTCTCTCACTTCTGCCCACTACAGGCGTCATGAGTGCGGTACATACTGAAGGGTGGGTCCCGAGCCCTCCCGGCCAGTTAAGCGGCCTTCATGACCTGGGGTCGCTATCATCAAGTAGCTCCTCAATTGGCCCCTGCGGGACCTAACGAGGCTGAGTGCACTCCGTGCTAGACCTCCCAGCTAGGAAAAAATCCCCACGCGGGGATCGAACCCGGGTCCTCTACACCAGAGACAAGCACGCTACCTCTGCGCGGTCAATTTGTCCATTCATAGCCCATAATTCCTTACGCTACATATGTTTTTTATTTACACACTTCACAAATTAATTACGTATACCTTAAGTTAATACAGGTCGTCTCCTTGGCAGTGGTAGCACTGCTGCTTACCAAGCGGGATACCCAGTTCGATTCCCGGTACCGGCGTGGGGATTTTGTCCCGCTGGGAGACCTGGTCCGGGATACGCTCAGCCTCATTAGGTCCCTGAGGGGAAATTGAGGAGTTACTTGATTGAAAAGTAGTGGTGTTCGTTGCGAAGACCACGTAACCGGTCGGGAGGGACCGGGAATTTGACTACGTCCCACCTCTAGTACTGCACCCTACTCATGACGTCTGTGATGGCCAGGGTGGAGACGCAGCAGTCGGTTGATGCGCCTCAGGGTTGTTATTAAGTCCCCAACTTACACTCCTCCGTGGCCTTGGCTGCGGCCGGAGGACGCAGCGGCCGCGCGATAAGGATAACCTCTGCATAGGGAAAACGCCCTAGGGATTATTAATACAAGTAGTGGAACCTGGGGCAATTTGTAACCCATCTCAAGTTCATTTCTATCATTTTCCTTTCATTCGACTTATTTCTCATGTTTCAGGTGAGCTTCTAGATTTCGTGGCGTGTGGCGGTGCCGAACAGGTTAAGAGAATGCTAGCTCAAACGAAAGAGTATTTCACCTGGAGTTTAGAGAACTTCTTGGCTAATACGTCGTTCATCGCCCTCTGGCTAGCTAGAGTACCGGCAGGGTCTTCGTGCCAGGAACTCTTAAGGACTTCCGCGCGTATCTGTGGCTCATAGCTTCCTGTGATACCTTCACTTCAGTCCTTCTTTCTGAGGGTTGGTATGTATACCCTATAACATAAATAATGCTCACTTTACTTTTGAGATTCCAACGCAAAATATATAGTTTTTAATATTTCAGAATGAAATCGAACGGTTTTAATGTAGAAAGGTTTATTATTCTGTAGGAATGGCATATATATCTATATGTTATATTCTTGCTTTCATTTGTTGATGTATACAGTGTTATTTGCATTACAGTGAAGGTAATTTTAGATTTTTTCCCCTTGAAAAGCGGTTAAAAGTTTTCTTACAATGGTACATTAGACGTCCACTCGTCACAATATGTATGTGCCTTCATTCAGTACACAGAAAAATGAACACGGTGCTTTAAATGTGCTTTAGGTTAGAAAATAATTTTTACTTTCTCTACCGGCTACTTATAGTAGCCAGGATAAGTATTGTATTTCGTCCAAAAATTCGACACCTAAGTTTTACTGGAAATGTAGCTTTTGAGGTCCTCTGAGCATATATAAAACACTATACGATTTGAAGCTTTCCTGGCGACGAACATACTCAAGACGTTCTCTGAGGATGGGAGAGATACACACTCCCGAAACGTCAATGGCTCTTCATCACTACACCTGGCTCGAAGAACGTCTTGAGATATAATATAAAACACAGTTACAAAACACAAAGATTTTCACAAAGTTCATTTCAAACTCTCTAACCAATTGAAAATTAGTGATTATTTTTTATTTTCTCAAAATGGATGTAATGATTTTAATTAAAATATCATACATTTAGGATGTTTGCGTTAACAATTTTCCATATAAAGTGTAGTTAAGGGTGGAGGAATTTTCTTCATAATCTTCGTGTTGCATCCTTAGATGATATTAAACTTAATACCAACTCTCCGAGTTTTCGTTTGAGTTATGCTGTCCACAGACTGACAGACACATAAGCAGACGGGGAGACACACACACACACTCGGTCGTTTTTCTAAAAATGTTTTCCTTTTTTTTTTTTTTTTTTATTTATTTTTTTTATAGATTCAGGGGACCTCAAAACATATATTTCCGGTGAAATCTTGACATCGAATTTTTGTGTGGAATACAATACTTCCTGTACTTACTATACATAATAGAGAAAGTAAAAATGTCTTTTATAAATTCAGGGGATGTCAAAACGTGTAGGTACTTCCAGTAAAATAAAGGTAATGAATTTTTGAGTGAAATATCATACTTTCTCTACTTACTGTAGATAAATCGGAGAGAAAGTGAAAGTTGCTTGTAAACTAATTTATAGTATTATAGGTAGAGTTGCCTTGCAAAGAAGAAAAGGTCAAGATATTCCGTTGATGATACTGCCCATTTCTGTTCCAAGGAATATCTCATAATATGCCTTAACTCTACACGCTCTGCACTGTACATTCAAGATTGTGCACGCTACTGCCCATGTTTCACTGCAAGAAGATTGGGGAAAGTATGCATTTAACTAGACAGAGTTCAAAACGTTTAACATCTATTGTTGAGAAATAACTTCTTTCTCTTCTTTTTAATCCTCTTGCTCACCGGAACTACAATTTGCAGCGTAAAGAACTCAGGAGGAAGTTTCTGCAGGTGCTTCAGACCAAAGACATTGTTTACCTGGCAGCCTACAGCTGATCTTGTAGACAATACACATGAATATGGAGCCCTTTTTTAGACTACCCCTTCTTTAGCTTTTTTCCATTGCACCCACGAAATGCTCGCTAAATGTAATATGGGTATAAGTCACGTTAAAGCATTATGCTCCTGGTGACTGACCTTTGATTTAGAATAAATACACGTTTTGGGACTATTGAAGCCCCAAAAAGTATGGTTATAAAACTAGCCATGTGTGAGTGTCTGTCGTGTGTGTATGTATATGTTAATGCGTATGTGTGTGCGAACAGTTTAACCCGGAAACGAAAAGTCGGTTAAATAACAATTTTGACATTTAAGTTCAACATATGGCAAGAATGGAACGAGTTTCAAGAAAATTTCCCTCTCCAATACTAACCTTTGAACGTAACTTTTTCGATAATTTTGATTTTCCCAAAGCACCCTCTAATAATTTAAAGTAAAATATCACATGTTACATATAGTTAGATAAGAAATAGAATGTATATCTTAGGCTGCCTCAGCGCTCGAGTGGTAAGTGTCCTGGCTTCTTAACCCAGAGGTCCCAGATTCGACTTCTGGCTGAGGTTGGGAATTTTTGTTTAGTCAGAATAATTCCCTATACCCCACAGGGTTTGGAAGAATGAATGTGGAAGCAAAAGTGAGTGTGTTTAATGTTAAAATGATAAAAGCTAGCAGTAAGAAATCCTACAGTTCAGTGAGTAATAACGCCATCAGTTGTTTCCCAAGTCAAAGCCCCCTCAATGTCCAAAACTACGAGGCTATACAAATGAAATATTTAGAAAATATATGTCTTACATTACTGCTAATATGCCGTGAACTTTCCTTTATTTTATTAAACTGTGTGTAATTTTGAATATCAACATATCGTAATAGATACACAAAGGTTTACTATAGGAAAATATAGTGTATTAAAATACACAGTTATGCTATCTATTTTTTTTCTCGTAGTACTCGTCGTTTTTGAAATATTGCATTTTGTAGTATATTACACACTGTGATTTTTTGCACAGCAATGTGTGCACATTTCAAATTACACAATATTTTAGGTGTAATGAATAGTGTGCTGTGATTTTAGAGCTACAAAAATGGCTACTACGAATTATTTGTTTTAATGTGTAAATTCTTTGTCCCAATTTTGTAGGCCTTTAATTGAGATGTAGATGTATTAAGGGTAAAAAATTTTGAGTTGCCCTACCTGGCAATAAATCTGAAAATTCGCCATTTAAGCATATGGGCAGTTCACAAAAAATAATGGGTTACCTTATATGGCTACTTTATAAATAAATTTGCAAAAATCATATTTCGAAATATTAATATAAATAATATCTACGTTTTATCAGGGACAAATTATGATTATTGCTGAAAGTAAATACACTTAAACTCAACTTCTGTTATTGTTTATCGTTTGTGAAGAAGGGAAATATTAAAACAAATGAAGCTGTCATTTCAACAGTGATAATAGTAACAGCTACTTTCTACTATTTCGGTACGTATGGCATCCCTTATCTTTCAGGATACATATAGCACTAAGTTGTGTAAACTATTAAAGGGAAAATGTGTTAATTCACACAGGTACGTACACAAGACGTTAAAACGCAAAACTTCTAGTGATTATGATAATTGTGGTGATGTACTATTTCAGAAATTGCTTAACATTCTTCATCTTTCAATCAATTTTACTTCATTTTATAAATTTAACTCTAGAGATGTCTGCTCATTTTAAAGGAAATAAATTTGGACTTACTAGGTTTCGTTGTCTGTTAAGTTTTCTTTTCTTGTTCCACAATTAAGCTTTTTATAGGGAGAAATTGTTAAAAAGTTATATTTTAATGAGTCACTGCTAATTAGGATGTTACATTTTAATGTCTGTATTACCATAACAGAGACTAATTACCGAAGGCCGGGTAGAGAGAGCTGCATATTTCATGCAATGTTTTTGTCCTCGAGGCAAGAGATATAGTTTTTGACAACCGTTACCTGTAAAAGAAACCTCTCATCAATAAATTGTGTTGGCGGAACTGAGAAAAACCTCATGACCCCTTTGAACTCAGAGGAAACCCCCTATGATGAATGTTACGGCCCTCCTCTGCCATATTAACGACCAATTATGTGGATATAAAGGGAACCGGAAACCCCAACGACCCCTCATCATTGGCTGATGCTCCCGCGCACGTGACTTTTCTTACCTCCCCTCAACATTGTTACATTTTGCGATGTACCGACCGGCACCCTACAGGTTATTTCGTTTTTGTCTGCGACAGTTACTGTTATTGTTGCAACATATGGACTGACGCTGCAGTACTCGCGTCCGCACGAACTTGTACCTAATTGTAGGTACCGTACTTAAAACGACACGCCGCTTTTGCAAATGCTCTGTATCACTTGCCCGGTGCAGTAGATTTGAAGACGTTTTAGAGCGTCCGGACATTAGCTTAGTAGCTAACAGGCGGTCAAGTTTTGTTAAACTAGGGCCCGTTGGAAATGTGTAGCTGTGAGTAACACAGCAGTTCTAATATGGGTTGAAATACGCGGTTCAACAACACCGTACAACGTAGTGATAATTTAACGCGTGTATAAACGTCTCTGCGTTATGTTACCAGTTAATTCCGTGTGATTATTTCAAGTATAACAATGCTAAGACATTATTCGACTTTAACACAGGAATTTTAGTAAATTTGAAGATTACGAGACTTGATAGCTTCAAGCTATGTGACACTTTGCTAATATAGGGCAAGTGTTTGTGGTGATTTCAATGCGCGGTTAAGCGAGTTTCCGCTACACGTACATCTCTAAATACTTTCTTGAAGTGAAGTGATTTACTTAAATAACGTTGCCTCAGGTTGTGGATTACTATAAAACTAATTTGATGTGTGGATATTTTGTTTTTAATGCACTGTGGATAACGGCATGGAAGTGAATGTGTACGACCATAACATACTATACGCGTGGATATGATTCCGTAAAAATGGATCTGGTGAGGTACCCAGAAATGGCTCCCGAGCGCCCGGGTGCAGCATACTCCACCTCGTCGACATTCTCGATTCCAGGAGAAAGTGCCTTCTCTCTAGTGCAGCCTTCCAGCAGATCCACAGCTTCATGGGACATTTCCAGCTCCCCGCTGTATTCCTCCAGACGATCCTACGAAGAATTGACGCCTCCGGAGGATTATTCATTGTACCGCTGTCGGGAGCTATCTTCGCCGTCAAACACCATGCTGCTGGAGCAAGGTAACAGTTCCAACAGCCCTATAAAGCTGGAACTGGATTCTTCCTCCACTGGAATCACTAGCTTCTATCGCAACCAGGAGTCCTTGGAAAGGTATAAGAGTGTCTATGGGGTAGAAGGGGAGCCGTATAGACAGCCGTCGTCGCACTGGGAGGCAGCATCAGGTACCGAGGTCGGTGTCATTGTCACGCATCAGCAACAGCAGCAAAGAACTCAGAGGCGGCTCTCCAGAGGAGGTGTACGGCGGAGGAGCGGATGTTCCTCGGCGGACAGGGCACCGTCTCCCAGCGTGATGAAGAAGAGACGCCTGGCAGCCAATGCGAGGGAGCGGCGTCGCATGAACGGATTGAATGAGGCATTTGACAGATTAAGGGAGGTGATTCCTTCACTCGGGGAGGATCACAAACTGTCCAAGTTCGAGACTCTTCAGATGGCACAGACTTACATATCAGCGCTGTGTGACCTTCTGGACCGCGGCAAGAGGTGACTGTCACCAGGTGCATGGATCTCTATCAAAGTTCCACAGTTTGAGCCAGTGTGTTTGTAAACAAGGAAAGCAGAGTTAAACTTTTGTAACCACATGCAAGGGTTTGCTTTTTACTAAAATCAGTCTGTGTTTATTTTTACATTTCGAAATTGACAGTGTACTATTGTTTTCAGATATATTTGAAGTGCCAAGCTTACGGAAAGAAGACTAAAAGTTCGATATAAGGGTATTTCTATTTTAAACACCTGTCTATGTGAGTGATCCGTATCACAATAATTGTGTGTTCAATTCTCGTTAAACGTTTCTTGCGTTCCCTCAACTTGGAAGCAAAGGTCGATATATTTTTAAAGTTGTAGGTAACTTCTTGATACATTACCTCCAAGATCTGTAATTTATACGACTTTGCTTCATCAAGTTTGATACAAATGGTGTTTCTAAAGTACCCAGCATCTTGGCTTTTGGTATGTTTTGACTTTACTACTGAACTGCTGAATTAGTTTATTTCCGCGATCTTTTTCTTTTCTTTTAGCGTAGTCATTAATAGAGTCTGCAAACCTTTTATTTCCTGAAGGCATATATTACTGGCACTTTATACGTCCGTATGCACGAAGCACCTCACGAATCTCTGTCTCAAAGTTATCTAGAAAAGTTTGAAACAAACCCCTATACTTTTCAAGTTGATTGAAATTGATGCGCATTATATAGAAGCCCTTAACAATTTACGATCTTTTTGCAAACACGAGATTAACCTTTTATATGTGAGTCTTTTAAAAATAGTCCTTACTATATACTATTATATATACCGCACCACAGGCGATGTACACTGATGATATAGTTATACCGTTAACTTATAATTGGGAGAATAAATCTAATTAGGAAACATTCGAGGTCTAAAATTAGAGTATTTTCTCAGCATTTGTTAGGTATGGGGAGCGCGGAAAAATTGGGAGAAACCTCAGTCGAGGAAGACGGTCTTGGCGTGATTTGAACCAAAAGATTGAGATTTTGTTCATAAATGTACAACTGTTATGGTTGTTAGCATACCATTATAAATTGGACGTTAAAGCCCGCTTAATTTTGCTCAGAGGCCTCTTTATGGCGGCGTCGTGGCCGAGTGGTTAGAGCGTTCGCCTGCCACTTAGGTGGCCCGTGTTCGATCCCAGAGACCCACATGTGAACGAAGCGGTGTCAGGGCGGGTTTTCTCCGGGTGCTCCGGTTTCCCCCGCCATTCATTCCATCAAATTATCCATTATCATCTTTCCAATCATCAATTTCGCCTGCATTTCATACCTTCCTCTTCCTCACTATCATACCCGGTGCTTGGCTGACCACCCGCTTCCAGGTCTTCATTATGTCCGATCCATAAGTTCCTGTGCTCCCCGACAGGCGTCTAACCCTAGGCACTGGCATGTAACTTCTAGGGGGTGTATGTCTTACATAAAGGGTAATCAAGTAAATAATAAAAACAGAAGGCCTCTTTATCGTACTTGAGGTTTTTTACTTACCATAAATCTTGGACATTGGACCACAAGCTCTACTTCCCTTGGAAGGAAGCCATGCTAAGAATTTTTACGCCCAAAATATTCATTGCCCTCCGTCGTGTTTGGGTTCGCGACCTTGGGAATCAGAGGCTAGCATGTTACTCACAGACCACGAGGACGATGATTTGAACCGAGGAGTTCTCCATGCACTAGTCCAAGCTTGAACGGATTCGGTCTTCCGTATAAGGCCTCCCATGTAAGTTTAAACAACAGTTGAATGGCTTTTGTCAAAAAGATTCATACAAATTTACCTCCTAAGGAAATTTAGATGACTATTTTACTCGCAGTTAAAATGTTGTATAAAAGGAAATGAGCATTTGTCCTACCACTTTGAATTTTATTGAAATTGATACGAAATTAAGTTTTTGGAACTATTTACCATGATATACAACAATAAATTTTACTATTCCTACTGCATTATTTTCACCACTGAACGAAACCATCTTAAACTTAATTATATGCATACATTTAGGATGTTAGTTTGGTATCTTTCTTCGCTGCCAACTGCCTATGGTTTAACTGGAAATAAATATGTGCTGTTTCTAGAACGATTTTACTAACAGTGCTACTGCAATTGGCTGTAATTAAGAATAAGTAAATGATTACCATTACTTTCTACAGATAAATGGGCAAGCACATATTAAAATGGTAATACAGATGGGGAAGGTAGATGCCTATCTAGATTTTTACTTTCTCTACTGGTAAGTAGGGGAAGTATTGTATTCCACCCAAAAATTCGAAGTCGAGATTTCACCGGAAATACATGTTTTGAGGCCCCCTGAATCCAAAAAAAGCATTTTTAGAAAAAGGTCCGTGTGTGTGTCTGTGTGTCTGTGTGTCTGTCAGTCTGTCAGTCTCAGTCTGTCAGTCTCAGTCTGTCAGTCTGTCAGTCTGTGGACAGCATAGCTCAAAAACGAAAAGTCGGTTAAAAACCAAAGTTGGTATTTAAGTTTAATGTCGTTCAAGGATGTGACACGAAGATTTTGAAGAAAATAGCCCCACCATAAACTACCCTTTACATGGAAAAGTTTTCGAAAATTTTGATTTTCTTGAAAATGGCTCTAAAGATTTTGATTAAAATGTCATATGTTTGAGATATTTTTATGACAAATGAAATGTATATCTTGAATTTTCTGGCTATAGCCCCTGTAGTCGTATTTACTCTGGGCGACTTTTGGATAACTGGTAAACCGTTAGAGATAGACCAAATTATACTATACAAAAAATGTAGATCTTGCTAAAATACACAATTTATGTCTCAATAAATTTTCTTGTAGGGTGAACCATTTCGGAGATATACCTTGTTATGTGTGTGAGTTTCGGAAAACCTGGAACTTTCATTGTTGTTGTAGTGTTTAACGCCCGCTTTTACTACTACGGCACCGCAGGCGGTGACACTGATGATACATGAAGATGGAGCACCGGTGGAATGAGATGGCGGGGGAAACCGGAGTACCCGGAGAAAACCCGCCCTGACGCCGCTTCGTCCACCACGAATACCACATGCGGGTCCCTGGGATCGAACCCGGGCCGCCTAGGTGGTAGGCGAGCGCGCTAACCGCTCGGCCACGGCGCCGCCTGGGAACTTTCATGAAATGGGTCATCGTTGTTCATTTTTTTATATGTTACGTGTACAAAGAGAACGGAATCTCAAAGCTTTAAAAGATTTGACTATCGCACAAAGCCTACTGTATTCCAATATTCCCCTTGCACCTACAAGGAAATAAACAATAAGATAATTTGTACAAATGTTTATTTTAACTAACACGAAGAAGATATAGGAATAAGAGTTTGTAAGAATGGTTAGTACAAGAGTAGAGAAAGTCATGTGAGTGCAACACATCAGATTTTATTTTCTTTTACGCCCATTCTTACTACATACGGCACCACTGGTGATACAGAACATGTAAAGTCACATTTGGCAAGGAAATATTCCAGGTCTGAATTTACCGTTCATGAGTCCATGCCTTAACTTCCTCGGCTACCACATATACGAAGTGGTATACATTATATAGGATATTCTGTAGCTACTATGCAGTTGCACAATTTTACTAACACTTATGAGTGAAGGCGCTTTAGACTGCTTCCCCCCTCCCCCCCCCCCCCTCTCTCTCTCTCTCAAGCGTTCCCTCATGCACGAGTAATTTAGTCCTCTAATTACCTGTAACGGATCCAGGAAAGTATTTTTAAATTAATTAAGCTCCAATTATTAAAACCATTGCATAATTTGACTAGCCGGTAACTCTTAACATTATAGCTTGTAAGTTTTTAACCGTGCTTCTTACGCCTTGTAAGTGACATCTTGTGAGACGAAGTCTATTCAGCGAGTCCAGAAAAAACTTTTATAAACTTTGGTGGTTATACCTTTCTCGGTCTAAATCTTTGCGGCAGTAAAATTTGACTTTAACAAGCTAACAGTATTTTTTGCTGTGCCAAGCATGATAATCTTTAGTAGAACTATTGAGTGTGGTAAAAATATTACTCTTATCACCAACCGATACGTTTTCAAGTTATATCCATATTGTTAGGAAATAAAACAACGTTTGGTGAAACAGTATAAAAATCACGTTAAGTTATGAGCTAAAAGCATTTAAAATTGGTTTAAATACATTACTTTTATTCATTATAATTACTTTAATTAAATATTTCCTTTTTTATGTGATCTGTGGTTATTTTGCCATTTAGGCGAATTTTCATTCTCCACTATCCGTATTTTTTTTCCCTCGAAATCATGACTTGTTTTTAGTTTACCTACCATTTACTTATTCGACAGATTGCTATTGCAATGCATATAAAAGTTGTATATCGACATTAAACGGGAAATATATATTTTGAAGCCCCCTGAATCCAAAAGGATTATGCAAAATATCCACGTGAATGTGTGTCTGTGAATATAAAACTCAAAAACAACCTGGTTGATATTATCAACATTGGTATTTCAGTTCATATCTTGCAAAGTTCCAATACAAAGATTTTGGAGAAAATCCTCCAAATTTTCGATATTTTCGATTTTGTCAAAAATGGTTCAAACGATTTTTATTAAAATACTATATCTTTAATGTATGCATTTACATTACCAGAAGAGATATATTAAATCGTACTACCTATATAAAGAAGTAGATCTCTTTAAAAATGCTATTTCAAGTAGACTTTTGTGGCATTAGACATATCCAAGAGAGTCATTATTATTGGTTTGAAGTTTTTTAATGCTCTGTCATTCCTTTAAAGTGATGTCGCTATTCATTTTTTCATGGCGAATGTCGTGAGAGAAATGTGAAATTACGAAACTGTTTATAAGATGGTTTATCTGAACTTGAAGTACATAAAATAATAATCTTTTCCAGGAGTATTTTGTAATTGCAATTAAAATAGGCAATAGTGTGAATGTAACACGTATTTTTAAGCATAAAATCTATACACGTTAAAATTTATACGACAAAACAGAATACACCTTAAATAGTATGTCTATAACTAACCCAGATTTACGCGAGCAGCAGGATTAATGAACGGTTGGAAATTGGCATGCAAAAGCAAAATAGCATTTCATTTTTCCGCTAATATTTCAAACTTTTTGCAAATGTGACTAATGCCAATGTATTTGCGTAAGATACAAGCGATTTAAGTACGAGTAATTGGCTCTTTACATACTCGGAACAATAACATGTCTAATTTTATTTCTATTTGTCATTTATACTCGTGTTTTTCAAGAATATATAGAATACTTTAAGGTTATAGAAAAAGTAAATAGAGCAGTCGAACAAAATCGAAGCGTACATTAAGGATGAACTTATTCGCTATCAAATGTTAGCTGTCGAATGCGTTCATAACTCCAGTTTCTTGCTTGTTGTTTTTCAGATTTTTCTTTTCTTTCTTGCACTGCTTGTAATAGGCAGAGCAAGTGTTGCATTCTACCCAATAATTTTATATAGGAGGTATAAATACGCGTTTTGAGATCCTATGAATATAAATAACATATTTAGAAAACATTCAATGCGTGTGTGCATGTGTGGGGGAGGGTGTATGAACAGCAAAATTACAAAATAAATTTTGAATAAATACCACACTTCGAATTCAGCTTTACCATCTTCTAAGTCGCAATACGAAGGGTTTCAAAAATACCGCTCTCCCAATTACTATGTACTTATGGAAAAAAATAATTATTATTTTATTTTCTCAAAACTGACTCGAAGGATTTTGATGAAAGTGTTAAACCTTACATTATTAATAAGGTAGATATCTCCTACTTAACTTTGTGTTAATGGCTTGTGAAGCCCTGTTTCTTTCTGATAGCTTTTGTATAGTAGGTAAACTACAAAATACAAGAAGGAACATTTCAGTTGAATTCAAATAAGATTTATTGTGGCATCTGCCACTTCTGAGATATTCGTAGTTGTTGGCTTGGATCTTTTTTGTAGTTCACCATTCAGGAGTTTCTTGCGATGTCTTGGAAGGTGTGAAATTTTTAAACCAGCATGTAGAGATCTATTTTTTAAAGATTTGATGTCGCTTAGCCTCCTTTAACTCCCCTGTACTCACAACAAAATGTATGGTCACACTATTGTTGCAAACATTTACTGCGATGAACATGAAGTAGATAGGGAGTAAAAGCCTTTGTAAGAAGTGTCTATGGAAGAGATATAAACATGATGACTCCAGAAACTCCTATAAATGTAACACATTAGACTCTTTTTCCTCGTTTTTTCGTTCTAATGTTGACGATACTGATACTGAATCATCGAATTGACCACGTGAAATATAAAATGTACTGAAAACTTGATCTTGGGTTAATTATTAAGGACCGTAGACATATTTTAACCATAATACTTTTTATGGCCATTATTGTTTAGGTTTTTTTTATCAACAATGGTATATTCAGAATTTATATTTGAAATTGTGGAACTCTGTACTCTGTTTTGCATTTCTCTGGAAATATGGGCTAGGAATACACCTATGGTAGCTTTTAAACTCTGAAAATAGTATTCCAGGATAGCTTATTTTAAGTGTATTCCTAATAGTCACCTCTACCTATTTTATGTATCCGATGTCTCTTAAAACTATTTGTTAACGTGTTTAATTATATCTTGGCTTTGGTGACCATAAAAGTTATTGGATATAACGGCATATTCCTAAAGAATGTTTGGCCTCTAGGTTTACAGAACCTCTGCCATTATATATATGCCCCTTTAAAAATATTGGTGTCGATGCTCACCAGAAAGTTTTGACAGGGTTTAATGAAGCGGCATTCACCTGCAAGTGGCCTGTGGGCATGCGTGTTTTGTTGCGAAACCGAGGGGGAACCCAATAAAGCGAATGGTGCCCACGTGCCGGAAGCACTACGCGTGTGAAAACGTGGCCCGATAAGTTTTAATTGCGCGTGCGCAGCAAGAAACACTTGTTGCATTTCCCCCTGCTTGATTTACCTGCAGATAGCACCTTATTCATTAGACGAGGGGACAGAACGGTAGATGCCATATCAAACACCGGAAACTGCAGCAGCACTGCCAACTTTGCATTCGAATTAAAGCCATCGAATTCATTTAATTGCAAATTGCGCTACTCCAGTTGAGTTACAAGCAATTCCGTTCGAAAATGGGCACTAAACGTATAACTAAATTACGTGCAAATGGCGAAGTGACATTCAGAGTTGTTTGAGCGAATAAAATGGGCATATTTCTCTTTTTACATCTGACTTTGGCACATTTAAATGTTGTAATGGAAAGTTTAAATGTTGTCTACCCGATTCGTTGGCGCTTGTCCAAGTTATAGGAAGGCGGCAGCTGGAAAATAATAAGGAAGTTCGCTTTATTGTGCATACAAGTGTTTTAGCACGTAACAGCATATTATAGCTACTTCGATTGTTTAACGGAAGATATCACTTCAATGAATTATGACTGAAACATTAGTTTTATCATCTTTAGTTGCAATAAATGTCAACTCACCTCGATTATTATTTAGATAGCAGCATAAAACGACTGCAGATGTTTAATGTGCTTATTGGTTGCGCTTCATACAAAGACAGTTTTCTAAACAATTTTGTTTCAAAAAATTTTATAACGGTAAAATCAACTAACGTCTAAAAGTTAAAACACAGATTTTTCAAGAGTAACAATACAATAGCCTCATTGTGTACATAGCGGTAAGTGTTTTGAGTTAAGGAACCTAATTATAAAAATGTTAACTTAATTTTCTCCAGCCACTATCAATTACTTTTGTTTCTAAGTATCTTTGCGTCACATGTTTGGAAGATGCTGAACTTAAATACGAAGTATTTAACCTACGGGACGGGTTAATGCGCGCAAGTCAACAGCACGGGCGGGGGCTGTTTAGGGAACAGGGTATCGGTCCTAATGGAAATTGGAAAGAGCCACGGTAGGAGGACACTGGGATACCGCCTTCCCTGGTTTTAGATAGGTAGCAACTTCAATTCTCTGGTAGATCCCTCGCACATAAACATAAGTCCCTTACACCTGGTATATCGTATGTACTAAATGCTTTCTTAAACAACATAGAGCCAGAAGCAATGTTGTTTTAGCAATATCATTTTTGAACACTCTTCTCGATTTTTCCTTCGTAGTTACATTCTCATTTACAAATTGTTTCCCAAGATCCAAGAATAAAATTTTTTACACCTCAATAACAGAATAAAAATGATTAGGTGAAGTTTATCAACATAATTAGTGTATGTTGTTAATGAATAACATCCATGTTTTGCGAATTTTCCAGCAAAACATCTAAGTCACATATTTAACAACTATTGAACATCTGCTTAACTAACAGGATACTTAAACCTCTGCACGTAATCAATACAGTATTAGTTTAATTATAAAGTATTAATTTTTTTCACTATATAATTGCATCGTGTGGAGCAATTTTCCTGAATAGTAAAACAATAATACAACATTGATAACTGTCTGATAACTAATTTTAAAATGTGCATGACCTTTTGTGTGCATTAATAAACCCTGATAGCCCTGTTACAGTGAATCGAACTAAAATTGTGGATTTTAGAAAATTAACTAATGAGCATTATCAAAAGCCAGGTTTCACATAATATGAACTATTTGACACTGGTTATTTCCCTGTCTCCCAAGATTTATCTACAATTCCTCTGTGCTGGATAAAAGTTTATTGATGTTGATTAAGACTGTATACATCTTAAGCACAAGTAGTTTCAACATTATTTTGTTACTAAAAAGAAGCGTTTAAAAGGGATTGAACACACAATACGAGTATAAACCAGTTACTCTGTGGTGGATCATGAGACTGAAAAAATGAAGTCATTGTTGATGTATCTCCCTAAAATGTGCAGTAAACATGTGCTAGCACTGTTGTGCTAGCACTGTGTAGGGCAAGGTTTGAAAGGAATAACGGATTTTGAAAAATCCAGCTCAAGGGTGGAATTCAACATCTTCCCTAACCCTCACCAAGTTGAGGTTTTCGAATTAGATTCTCCTTTTCAAAATATAATTTCGACTCACTATAATGAATAATACTCTTTTATATTGTTGCTAATTTCAAAGCTATAAATTGGAACGTATGTTGTTAAAACATCTTGCAATGTTAGTAAAAGTGCATTTTTGGCAGTGTAAATGAAGTGTTTGTTCTACTCGAAATTATGACTATCCTTGTTTGATCGTACTCAAATAACGCCCCAGTTAGTAGACTAAAATTAAGTATACTGTTTATTAAAGTGGTAATTTAATGCTCTCGATTTATCTTACAGCACAGTGTGTTTTAAGAGAAGGAATTATACTTCCTACCTAGAGGCCAGTTTTGTAAATTATGCTTTTGATACGCGTTTGAAAAGTGTTGGAATATATGCTTTTGGGTAATCATTCTCTTTCCATAATGAATGCTGTTTTTATATTTATGTAATAATTTATTTTTATGTGCGTCCTCCACAATATTCTATGTGTGGAATGTAATTTTCCTAAAATAACCAAAGAATAAAGTTAATTGAATTGTTAAAACTTAATTATTTATAATTTATACCTTGACCATTATTTACTAGATATTTCCAAGCGCATTTACAGCATTTAGTGTTGGTATTTGAGTTTGTTTACAGTTTTGTAATCTTAAAAATCATGTTAACATCTGACAGTACAGGCTATACAACAAAGCGGGATGTATCACGCACTGCGACCTACATAGATCTATTGTGCCCACCACCCTCAGGAGGAGGGAATGAAACGAAGGAACTACAGGAGGGTACAGGCCACAGGGAGGCAGCCTACAGAGATGTGCAGCAATATTAACAGTTCCGGGCTCGAAGACCAGTCCCATGTGAAATCTATATTATTAAATAACTATGGGACCAAAGCAGGGATGTCAATTTGTGACCCGCAGTGTCGTTCTCCTTCTTTGCCCCCTCCTCCTCCACTGTGTGTTGCGGATGGTCGAATTTACTGTGACACAATGCTACGCTAAACATGTAATACAAGTAATAAAAAACCTATACTAAAGTAATTACTTTTTAATTAATGCAGGCAAAGAGTGAGTAGGATCAATAACAATAAATAGATAAGTAATACTAGGGTGCAGTCTTCCACCCGCTTTATTCAGCATATACATCGATGACATTGGTAGACAATGGAAACAAGAAATTAACTTAGGAATAAGAATGACACCTAAAATACGTATGTTTAAACACTTTACTCTTTAATGATGACCAAATAATTATACAAGAGACGGAAGATGGCTTACAAATTCCTCTACATTGTTTGGACTTATAAAGCAAAGTATATAACCTGAAAAAAATCAGAAAATAAAACCAAAGTTATGGCCTTTGAAGGAAATAGCCAATACGCTCTAAAATACTACTAGATAGGGAACCAATAGAACACTTACTAGGATGTGATACAAGTTATGATTGCTCCTGTGTGGACAATGTGAGTATTTTCTATTTTTGAGATCCTTGTACACTTAACACACGTATATTGCACACTATTTTTGGACGATCTATGACAATTATGTTCACTGCAATCTCATCTATTTACGTACTCATTAATAACTGGTTGAAATATCAAACTGGTCATACTGATCTTTAAAATATTGCAAATGAAAGTCTAGTGACCACGAAAGTTCATTCCCATCGGTTGCTTTCGCCTGTTGTTTAGTAACCACTAAGTTGGCCATTCTTGGAAAATATACTAGCAAGGTTAGGTGAAACAACATTTAATGTAGAGATGTAAATCGTTTAGCGCACTTATAATGCAGATGTAGGTATATGTAGATGTTCAAATGCAATTGCTAATGCTGGTCTGTTTTAGTTATGCTTAAGCCAGTAAATGAAGATGAATAAAAGGTCAGTGGGCTGGCTTTGCCTGGTATACTTATATAAGAAAATCAACATAATGCGCAAATTAAGTGCACGTTAAGGGAACGAAATTAAAACAAATACTAAAATGTTAATAATTTAACATTATTATATTGCAAGTCTACAGTAATAATACTACTACTAGTGATGATAATAATAATAATAATAATAACAACAACAAATAACAATATTAATAGAAATACAATTAGAAACCTATAGCTTTCGTATGAGCAGTAGCTATAAGTGGCAAAACACCCAAAAAAGGTGGGTAGAAAGGTTGGGTGTAACGATTGCGAGAATAGATGGTAACTTTATGAAAAAACACAATCGCCCCAAGAATGTATAACATTGAAGTTCCTTTAAAATACCATAAAGCCTTCTAAATTTCCAATGCCGAAATGTTCTCTAACATACTTGCAAAGTGAAATGATATTGATTTTATTTTTACTTCGCCCAAAAATTCGATAGCAAGATTTCACCAAATAAATGTTTGGAGATTCCCTGATTCCCCTCCCCCCAAAGAAAGTATTTTTTTTTTAAAGTGCACGCGCGCGCTTCTGTTTTCTCGAAAACGAAGCCAAATATATATATATATATATATATATATATATATATATATATATATAATTGTATTCCCTTATTCTCCTTGTGCCTACAAGGAAATAGGAAATAAGTCAAACTTTTTGGATATATTTTTCTCAATTGACATGCAGTAGATAAAAGAATAAGGATTTGTAAACAGAAAGTTTATAATTATACTGCCATGCAAAAGAATTGAATGTCAAAACTACCACATGGGGACCAGGCAGCAAACGATTTGGATATTGCTTAAGCTTAAATCCCCCTATTCCCATTGTGCCTATAAGGAAATGTAACACATGCAGACACTCGATGAAAAACAACGCATTAATTGGAGCAGAGAAATCTGGAAAAATTCCAAGGTGGCACTTCAAATTTGATGTGTAATATCGTTACTGATGATGAATCTTAGATTTATTATTATGATCCTTAAAAGAAAATTCAATCGGCTCAGTGGGTCTTGCAAACAGAACCTAAGCCTACAACAGTCCGAAAAATTTGTAGTGCTGATAAGAAGATGCTTGCTGTTTTTCTGTAAAAAACGAGCCATATTGTCACTATAACATTAGAAGATAGCCGTACTATTACTGCTGATGGATACACAAATATATATTTATAGTACTTTTTTGAAAAAAAAAAGGCGTAATAAACGCACAAAAAATTATTAAAGATCATTACAATGCATGGTTGCATACAACAAAACCAGCAACTAAGTATCTGAATGCCCCAAGGGTCAGCACCATAGACCTGACCTCGCACACCTTATTTTCTTTTTGTCTCCAAAAAGTAAAGATAAAATGCGTTTAATTATTTTAAGTTATCTACCACCTATAGTAATTAGGGGGAGTATTGTATTTGAACCACAATTTCGTTGTCAAGACTTCACCGAATATATGTTTTGTGGCTCCTTGAATCCGAAAAGAAAAAAGGTTTCAAAAAAGTACCATGTGTGTATGTGTCTGTGAACAACACAACTTCAAAACGAAAAATTGATTGAAAACCAAAGTTGGAATTTAAGTTCAATATCTTTCAAGGCTGCGACACGAAGACTTTGAAGAAAATTCCTCCACCCTAAACTACTCTTCACATGGACAATTTTTAGAAAATTCTGTTTTTTAAAAAATGGCTCCGATTAAAATACCATATGTTTAATATACTTTTATGGAAAATGAAATGTATATTTTGAATTTTATAGCTATAGCCTATGTAGTCGTGTTTACTCTTGATGACCCTAAGAGATAGGCCAGATCTTACTATACCAAAATGTAGAGCTCGTTAAAACGCGTAAGTTATGTCCAAATACATTTTTTGTAGGGTGAACCATTTCGGACATATTTGTTATTATTTATGTGAATTTTACAACACTTAAAACTTTTCTGAGATTGAAGGTCGTTATTCACTGTTTTATATCTTGGCCGTGCAAAGAGAACGAAATTTAAAAGCTGCCTATCTCTCAAAGGCAACTCTATTTCCATATGGGCTTGCACCTGCAAGAAAAACAGCAATAAGATAATTTCTGCAAAACTTTACCTCGATTAACATGAAGAAGCTGGTGGAGTAAGAGTTTGTAGCAATAGATATGCAAAAGTAAGAAAGTCATGTGATTGTAACACATTAGATTTTGTCGTCATAAGATGAAGTACTGGAACATTATTAAAACCTGCTTCATCGGGTAGCTATTTTAAGGACTGGTTTTATGGAATGCAAAAATGTATTGATGTCTAAGGGGAGCATTTTGAAAAACAATAAATGATTTAAATTTCTGAATACTAATCCTTCTTGGTTTCCTAAAAGTTTTCAGTGGCGCCCTCGTTCAGTGGTGGTCACTGTTGATACTTGAAATTACATGTTAATAAAATTGGAGAGGGAAGTTGAGAAGGAAATCCATGAATAAATTTGAGTTTTAATATTTCTGAAGACATGCAATGTCCACCAAACTGCTGTGTTTACATGAACTGTCTTGTTTTAGGATATGAATTTCCTCCATGCGCTGAAGTAGCTTGATGGAAGCACCTCAGCAGAAATGTAGGTAAGTGTCAAATTATGTTTTTTGAATGTAGCTAGTACTATTTGCGCCTGTTGATGACGACCTGTGGCTCTGTGCGGCATGCTTGACTTGAGAGAAGAGATTGCTCCTTCTTGGAAAAGGCTGCAAGACGGCCTGCCCCCAAATCATTACTTACAATGAGTGGCACATTTTGCGCAGGCTTTTATCTCCCATGCACTCAGCCGTATTGAAAATAAACGAAAAAAGAGCAGCTTGGGAAAGATGTACGTTTATTGAATTTAAACATGATTTACGGACATGTTAAACTGGCTATGAAGCAAGAGATTGCTGGCGTTGAACCCAAGATACGCAGGGTGTTGCGTTTGAGGGAATTATGATGGAGACATTCATGCTGCAAGTTTTCTACATCGTCCCAGTCTGAGTCAAAGAGCTTATAAATACATACCGGTTTGTAACCTAACTGCATTGTCTTCCACTCGCTTTGATATATGTGCTATATAGGAAGTTTCAAAACTAGTAATCTGAGTTAACTAAGCGCAGCTGTACGGGATCAACGCTGTTGATATAGTCCGTAATCACTGTAACATATTCCCTCGTTAAAAAATATACAACTAAGTCAATTCGACAGATGTGTTGAAGGTTTTTATTAAACATATCTCGTAAAGGGAAGTTATTGTGGAATAAAGCAGAAATCTGCAGGTTATATAGTTTGATGTTGGTAGCACATTACTGCATGAGCAACATAATTTAATTCCCTCAAGAGATGCAGTGTTTGGATATACTATGGACGCTTTTTCAACAAAAATGTCTTCCAAATGAAATGTATATCTTGAATTTTCTGGCTATAGGCCAAGTAGTACTGTTTACCCTTGATGAGTTTTGCATAACTGGTAAACCGTAAGAAATGAACCAAATCTTATAATACAAAACATGCAGATCTCGTTAAAACACACAGGTTATGTCCAAATGCATTTTTTGTGGAGTGAACCATTTCGGAGTTATCCCTGATTATTTGTGTGAGTTTTGCAATACTTAAACTTCTCTCAAATGGAAAGTCGTTATTCACTTTTTATCTCTTGGCTGTGCAAAGAGAACGGAATTTTAAAGCTTTAAAACTTTGACTATTGCTCAAAGCCTACTATATTCCCTTATTACCCTTGCACCTACAAGAAAATCAGCGACAAGATAATTTCTGCAGATGTTTACCTGGGCTAACACGAAGAAGATAGAAGAGTTGTAAGAACAGAGAAAGTCATGTGAGTGCATCACATGAGATTTTTTTAATGCAATGCATTCGTTTAGCATTAGAAAATGCTACACAGAATCGGCAGAAACTGCTGTTCTCGGCGCTAGTGGCGTTTGGCTGGCCTTGTCCTCCGTCGGGGGGAGGGGGGGGGGGGCTGGCGCTCAGTGCCACACCGGACCTGCGGTGTGATGGCTGCTTGGCGGGGCCTGGCGCCGGTATGAAGAGATCTCAGTACTTATTAGGCACTTCCGCACGTCTCTGTGGCCTGTCTAGCTGCGACCCTGTGTGGCAACTTCGGCTCTCTCATTTCATCCTTACCTCCTGGGGGGGGGGGGGGTGGTAGCTACAATAGATCTGTGTAGGTCGAAGTGAGCGAGTGTGTCTGTACTCTTTACCTTTACCCTTTTATTTTTGGATTCATTTTCATAACTCTTTCCTGCAGTGTGCTTGCCCATTCTATTGTGGCTTGTAGGTCCTGGAGAGTGTTGATGATTAAAAGTTTCCCTAAACTCTATTTCTTATAATCTTGTCCTGCTGAGATGTATTCTTCCGCACTCCATTTCATTCCGCCTTCCTCTGAATGACTGAAGTACAGCTTTGAATGGTGATGTAAAAGCTCTGTGCAATGCTAGGTCAAATGATAAAAGAGATAAACATTGTTACAAATGAACATGCTACGCCATCCAAAACAAACGTCAGCCATTATTTGTTAGTATCGGGATCAAGGCTCCCAGACGAGGAAATGGAGGAAAAATATATGTTGTATTGTATTAACATGACATTGCAAATACAAGGGAATATAGGAGACTGTAACGATAGTTTGTTTTAAAAAGCAACTGACTACATTCTGGCTAATTTCTCTATCTTGGTCGTTGTCGTCGTCATCATCATTATCATCATATCAAGGATTAGGAATTTCTCCTGCTGCAGCCTCACGTGTCTCCCCATCTTTTCATGGGTCTTGCTAGGGACGATTTAATTGTTGCCATCACACTCTCGCTGCATAATGTACTATTATTTCTCTTTAAATATTCAATAACTCCAAATATTTTAAATACAATTATGAACCTTTAAAACCTTATAAATAACAAACACAACAGAGGAATTTATTTGTAACTGTAGGTATACAATACAGCAGTTCTCAAGACAAATCAAATACTTTTCTCCTCTGCTTCTTCAATCATTTTTATTTCAACGTCCTCCATTTGTGTATGTCTAAATGTCACTACAAACATACTTTATTTATTTATTGAATATATCAAAGGCGTTATTTTCTACAATCACCATTGTTTTATCCTTTATTCCTATCTTTATTCAAGCTGACGAAACATAGCTGTTCAAATTCTGCGTCTACGTAATATAAAGAAATCTGGTATTTTTCATTCACATTACTTTCTCTAGCCATTTTTGAACAAGATAAATGCCACAACAGTGTACTCATATAGGTAGCACCTACCAATTGAAAATCCAACTTTCTCAAGTGAAGGATCTTAAATGTTTATAAAACAGCAAATAATCTGTAGAAAATTTATTCACACAGTTACGTGAGGAAGTTTTTAACAGAATTTAACAGTGTAATTTCTATTGTGCGTAAACAGAGCATTGTAACAATTACTTAAATGTTTTCCTGTTACGTAGATAGTCAATTTAATTGTGAATTGTTTTGCAGCCAATAAATCTTTCCCGAATTCCGTTGTTTTCAGAGAAGATTCGAATAGAAATGCTCAAGTGGTTATAGTTACTATACAGAAGTAATGGGATGACACAAGTTTGTAGGGTTTGGAACTTCAACGGGGGGCTGATCGTTTTTTCCGTTAATATGAATGTTAGACTACAACATTTTCTCCATGCTAAACTTATTCTTCTCTGTAGTTCCACCTCTCATTGATCGTTTGTCCCATATTTGCTGCAGCACTGAATAGGCGTGCTCTCAATTTTAACTGGTAGGTATCTCCGGGAAATTCATCATTACTCTAGTTTTTGTCGGGTTCATTTTGCAGTCCTACTTCCTTGCTTTTTATATGCAGCTCTGGTCTCATCTCATGAAGTACTGCCGCGGATTTGGCAAACAGCACGTCAGCAAATCGCAAGTTCGTCAGTCTTTTTCCACTAACGTTAATTCACCATCTTTTCTTATTCCAATTTAGGTTTCAGAGTACTATTTCAAGGACGCTTGTGAACAGCTTAGGTGAGATTGGGTCTCCTCTTCCAGAGCTCTTTTTGCTTTGAAGATTCTCCGTCAAGTTCTATTCTTACTTTGGCGTTGCTGTTTGAGTATATTGTCCCCGTTAATCTTCTGTATTTTGGGTGAATATTCATTGTTGTTAGGGACTTCAGTACCCTGACATGCTCTACTGAGTTGCAAGCTATGGTGTAATCTGTGAGTGCTAAGTATATGTTTAGACTGAATTGCGCACTTTTTCAATAACTTGATTGTATGGAGATGGTCTATTGTATCATATTGCGTGTGCAATCCAGCTTGCTTTGTTGGTTGATTTTCACCCAATTCTCTGGTAAGTCTGTTGTAATCTTCATAAATATTTTGTATACATTAGATAACAGGCTTTTCGGTCTCCATGTTACTTATTCGTAAATGATATTACCATGCACTATAACTACTAATCAGTTAAGTTGTGTTGAAAGTGATGCCCATGTGTATTGAGGTATTCCGGGCAGTTCTCGCCGTCTCGAGGATATAATTCATGAACTATAGTCAATCTGTAGCTTAGCAGCTGTATGATCAGAGAGTTTTGAAAATTCCACTTCCTGTGCAACACATTTTATACACTTGTTTGGAGTTCGTTCGATTTATAATGTTACTACAAAAATATTTATCTAAAATAAAAGTTTTTTTATCATTTATCATTTCCAAGTTATTCTTTGTTATTAATTTGCCTTTTCAAGTGCTTGCGCATTAAGTGGAAGTAGCAGTTGGTTTTTTTTTTTTTTTTTTTTTTTTTTTTTTTTTTTTTCGTGGTCATGCAAAGAGCATACAGTTTTAAGGCCGTCACATAGTGACCCTATCTTTATAAAAATCTGACTATGGCTTTACGCATTGTATTATTCTTACACCTGCAACAAATCAGTAAATAAATACAAATAAATATTTTATTTGCTAACGACGCTGTCAATTGTGAGGATCGTGTCAGCTCCACCGGAGTGCCGGAATTTCTTCCTGCAGGAGTCTTTTACATTTGACATGAAGCTGTCACAAAGCCATCGGTCTGGCCCGGGCTTGAACCCGCGATCTTGGGATCAGTAGAGCAGCGACTGACAACAAATGTGTGTTTAGATGGAAGAATAAGCTTTTATAAAAACTTAAGAATAGTAAGTGGTGAAAGGCATATTAGCCCGACGCATCAGGATCGTATGACTTTTGCTACGAAATTCTGTTTACTACTTTTTCTTGCATGCGGGAAAGCAGGCTACCAAAACTCCATGTTTACAACTGTTGACAGCTTCTTAAAGCATTCAACAATAGCGAGATTTCTCAAGTGACTGCTTCCGCAGTTCAACAATAGTTTGTTTTGTAAACGCGCTTTTCGCAGAAGTTGCTGTCCATTATAAATTACCAGCATTCACCTGTTGCGTAGAGCGGCCGAAATAAGCCTCGTTTCAGAATGCTTTCCGACGTTTTAGAAGTGGCTCAAACTGACTCCAGTTAAACGCTTAACATGGACTAACTACTGCGCTGTATTGTTGTGTTGAATAATCCGTTATACGAAAAATATCATGTTCCCTTCTGATCTGTAGCAGCAGTTAGAAAAATCCATTTTTCCTCTTGAATGAATACGCATTTTTTATCAGAACTCATTGACAGGTTGCACAGGGGCACAGTTAGGTAATTGTTTTCAGAGAAACAGAAAACGGTTTATGTTAATATTATAGAGACAATTTGCACGCGTACATATACAGGTAATCTCAGAAACTTCGCAACCGATTTTGCTTTCTTTCACAGTTGAAAAGCTCCATTCTTTCTGACGCAGTGGTCTATAAAGCCTAATTTCATTTCAATTACTCAAATATTGAAAATAATTTACAAAGCATTTGTACTGGAATACAAGTACGTTGAAGAAGTACATGCGAAGAAGACTTCGACCTTTAGTTGAAAATGCCATGGAATATAAAATAGTGCTATGCATGAAATATTTTTAATGTTCCATTTATATACCAACTTTAACATCTAAGGTAGTACTGGGCAACTAGTGCTCACTGATAACTGTATGTTTACCAGGGAAGTTCGCTCAAGGTTGTCGCGCGAGTCGCCCAGGCCTGATCTAAAATAATATGGCGACTCTTTACCTTTTGAAGAAATGCTCAACAGCAATGTTTTTTTAACGTTCCATTTATATCCCACCTTTAACATCTAAGGTTATATCGGCGAATTTTGATCTCATGGAACAATTGCCCAACAACAATGGTGTTCACTCACCTAATGGTGGTTTTGATCTTTGGATTTCTATTAGGCGGCACCGTGGCCGAGCGGTTTGACCGTTCGCCTATTGCCAAGACGTGCCGACTTCGATTCCAGGGACCCGATGTGCTATACGTGGTGTCTGAGCGGGTTTTTTCAGGTTCTCCCCCCACTCATTGCAAAAGCTGCTCCATTATCATCTTTCCATTCATGCATTTCACCTGCATTTTATATCACCCTCTTCCTCACGCTGGGCTGACCATCTGCGTTCATGTCTGCACTCCCCGACAGGCATCTGACACTTCGAAAAACTTTCGAAATGCAGCTAATTCGCTCCAAAAAATAAACAATTTGATGTGATACTCTCATAGAAATTCTTTATCAATGAACAATTGATATACGTGTATTCCTTATATTGTATACTACTCATATACATTAACTTTTCACCATGTCCGTTATGAAGGTCTAAAATAGCAACATGAACTAATTCGAAAACAGCTAATGGTAAAAAAATTAACAAAACTCTGTGTTTTAATGAATACATATTGCAGGTTGTCATGAAAATCATAGTATAATATCAAAGATTCGATACCCGGATTTCATTGCAAATGCACGCTTTATGGTGAACACTGAACTAGAAAAGAGAAAAATACATTTTCAGAAAATGTCGTTGTTCTACGCGAGTTTGTGAACCTGCGAGTAGCATAGCTGTAAACGAATATTCCAGTAAATACGAAATTGTTTTGGGTTTAGCATCTTTCAAGCATATGGCACCAAACAGTGCTTTACAGGGAAAAATGTTCATTCATTTTTATTTTTTAATGCATCTATCACGTTTATTTAAATATCCATGTTTAATATATTGAAATGAGATATGCAAATATATATTTTAAATGTTCTGTGAATTGTAACCTTCGCTCTGTTTGATGTGTTTTGTATAATTTTGCATAACAAGGAAACCTCAACAGAGAGACAGAAGCTTTTGCAGGAAAAATGTTGGGCCCTTTAATTTGTCTCAAATTATTTTTTTTTTTGTCCACTGGAAATATTCTATTTTATAAGTTTAGGGCCTTTCCTAAGCGTCATCTAACGGACATCTTGAAGGTTTTCGATTCTTAATTTTTCACCATTCCTTATTTCCTGTTGCAAGTTTTTGTTGTCCTGAAGAAAGCGTTTGAATGATGTATTCAAAGATTGAATCCTTCTTGTTTAATATTAACAATTCCTAGATAAAAATATATTGCGAATAACGTAATGGACTCACGTTTTATATGCTTAGTATAATACGTAAAGAACATATCTAAGCCATTCGTGGGTAGAGAAAGTTGTCTGAGCGCATCACATCAGATTTTAGGATGTTCTTACTTTTGTACTAATTTCAGTAATATTTGAGAGATTTATATAAATGATGTTTAAACCCAGATACCTAAACCTTCTATTCCATATTTACTCTGGTTGAGATTTACAATCTGAGCTTTTTGGGATAAATTACCGTTAATTTTATACAATCATTCAATCAAATTTGAGGAGTCAATAAACGCTCTTCATAAAAGTAAAGGATAAAGGGAATATACGGAGAGAGACACCTCACGCACTGCTACCTACGCAGATCTATTGCGGATACCTCCTCATCCTGGTGTCAGGCCCCGCCGAGCAGCTACCACCCGCGGGGGACAGCGACCGCCCAACGCCACCTCGCGCCGAGAACAGCAATTACAATGCACAAGCATCCGTGCAATCTGTCCGGCACCATCAAACACCACGTGCCTGAAAGCACACATGAAAGATGATAAGGAAATGAATGAAGGGAAATAATGGAAAGGAAACCGTGATATAAAATTAAACACCCCAGCATTCGTCTAATTGGGAAACCATGGAAAAACCCAAGCAAGAGTGCGCGGTCACTAGGGATAGAACTCGGGACCTTCCGAATGCGAGTGGCACAAGTTGTCGTGGTATCACGTTCAAGCTCCTACATTTACGTTTTCAACTCT
Organism: Tenodera sinensis; assembly: GCA_030765045.1. NCBI lineage: Eukaryota > Metazoa > Arthropoda > Insecta > Mantodea > Mantidae > Tenodera > Tenodera sinensis. Next base: position 31,958,884 of record CM060969.1, on the reverse strand, counting down.
GAATGTGCAGAGATTCATCAGTTCATAAGTAGAGACAGGCGGACCGAGGGACGACAGTGGCGGTAAGCAAGCCTAATTGGTTCTCTGGAGTAGTGAATATAATCGAGAAAATAAAACAAATAGAATCAAAGCAGACTCGGTCAACAGTTATCTCACTACCACATTTGTCAGCTCAGCCTACATATTATTACATTTCCGGCGAATCTAAATGTAGTCACTATTTATATGATGGTTACTTAAATTGCGCTCACGTGTAGTACATACAAACAAGAGACCTTGCCAAGAGCAAGTTCTCCACTCTTTGCTCGTTGCTCTTATTTCGTGTCTGGTTTTGTCACAAGTAGAGTATCACTGCCTTAAGCCAATTCTTGCTAAATGACGTTTCAAATGTTCGCCTTCATTTTTCTTACCATCCATTTCAAGCACTTTCCATTAGCGTTTCTTATTTATATTCCTTGCGCAATTTTATTATTTCTTCACTGCGTGTTTTACTTATATGAGCGTTTTTAGTTAACTATCGCGTAATGCATTACCTCTTTATTAACGTTGTTAAACGTCGTTGTTTTCCTTCCTCTTTGTCTACAGTGATGGCTGATTTATGCGTTTTCTTCGTTATATTGACCTAACATGCATTTTATGACTGGAATGCATGATATAAAATAATCCAAAAGAAATCAACGTTATTAAACATACTAGTTAAACACTAAGTAGCCGGCGCTTAAAAATTAGTGGCTTGAGGAAAAGAATATATTTTGTCTTATAGGTATTCTCTTTTAAAGAAAAATGAGAAAGAACTATCTATATTTTGAAACCGCTTTATAATTATGTGAGAACACAAATTGGAGAAGAAAAATGAGCAGAGAGACGGTGAAAAACACGAGAAAAGTGAATAAAAGAAAAAGGCAGAGGGAAAATAGATGACAAAAGAACCAAAAACAAAGAAAACATTCTGATGTGTTGCACTCACATGACTTTCTCTACTCTTGTACTGACGATTCCTACAAACTCTTAATTCCTATATCTTCTTCGTGTTAGTTGAGATAAACATTTTCAGGAATTATCTTATTGTTTATTCCCTAGTAGGAGCAAGGGGAATATGGGAATACAGCAGGCTTTCAGCGATAGCCAAATATTTTAAAGCTTTCAAATTCTGTTCTCTTTGCACAGTTAACATATAAAAAATGAATAATGATGTTCCATTTGACATAAGTTCTCCAAAACACACACAAATAAGGTCATATCTCCGAAATAGTTCACTCTATAAAATTTTTGCTTAGGCATAAATTGTGTATTTTAGCAAGATCTAGAATTTTTGTATGTTAAGATTTGGTCTATCTCTAATGATTCACCAGTTATACAAAAGTCGTCCAGAGTAAATACGACTACAGGGGCTATAGCCAGGAAATTCAAGATATACATTTCATTTGTCATAAAAATATTTCAAACATATGACATTTTAATCAAAATCGTTAGTCATTTTCAAGAAAATCACAATTTTCGAAAAATTCTACACATAAAGGATAGTTTAGGGTGCAGCAATTTTCTTCAACATTTTCGAGTCGTATTCTTGAAAGACATTAAACTTACATACCAAATTTGGTTTCTAACGGACTTTTCGTTTTTGAGTTATGCTGTTCACAGACTGACAGACACACAGACTGACACACACACACACACACACACACACACACACACACACACACACACACACACACACACACACACACACACATATATACACACACATACACACACACGGACTCTTTTCTATAAATGCTTTTTTTTGTGGACTCAGGGGGCCTCAAAACATATATTTCCGGTGAAATCTCGACATCGAGTTTTTGGGTGGAATACAGTACTTCCTCTACTTTACTATATGTAGTAGGGAAAGTAAAAAAGGAAAAATGCACCAAAAGTGTCTTGAAGAGATACACCAGAATGTAAACGAAAGGAAAGAGCAGACTGCAGACTTTGGGAAGACAGCAAGAAAGAAGAAAGACAAATAAAGCAAACCAAGAGAACCTAGGCGTTGAAAGGGAAAGAGTAAGTGAGCGAGTGAGTGACTGAGTGAGTGAGTGAGTGAGTGAGTGAGTGAGTGAGTGAGTGAGTGAGTGAGTGAGTGAGTGAGTGAGTGAGTGAGTGAGTGAGTGAGTGAGTGAGTGAGTGAGTGAGTGAGTGAGTGAGTGAGTGAGTGAGTGGGGTTTAAGGGCCCGTCGACGAAAGGGAAAGAGCAAACAGACGGCACAAATAAAGCTAAGTAAACAAAATGGAAAAGACGAACCGCAAAAGAACACAGCATGTAGTAAAGGAGAAAATACAAACGTTGGTTATGTTATGGTAATGCCCAATATTGGATCAGCAGCGCAATGTCTTCATAGTGAGATCCAGAAGTGGAAAGAACTGGCTAATAAATCACATTGACATTGTGAATAAATATTGGGGCCATTTGTGCAATATGTTAACAGCATAAACTTTGAATTATTATAATTATTCTATTAGTCTTTTCTTTCTGATGTAATTGAAAGTACGCAATAGTGGAATCACGAAATAACCAACAAAAGACAATAGACAAACAAAAACATAATACGATAAACAAGTTAATATACACCATATAATACAGCTATGTGCTACGGGGTATGGTGATTATATAAAATAAATAAAAAGGAGGAAACAAAATGAAATAAAGAGAGAGCAGGGAAAATGAAAATAGGAATCAGAGCGAGAAGTTTAGGTATAAAGAAACGAGAAAATATGAACTAACTCAAAAGAAAGAAATTAAATAAAAGGAAAACACACAAAGAGGAGAAGGTAAAGCTTTGTGCGTGTATAATTTAGATCTTATAGACTAAAAATATAAGAAGAAAAATTTGGTTCTTTACATCCGGTTGTTATTGTTGTACTTAAGGACATTTAATAAAACAAAATTACAAGGTAAATTTGTGATAGGATTCACATGGAGCAATGAAATCTAATGCAATATAACATGAACTAAGATCATATGGCTCAACTTAAAAGTATTTTGGATGCAGTTAAGAATGGATTGAGTGGAGAGAGTGAGCGCACGTGCGTGTGTTGTGTAACCTCAGAAATCGTTCAACCGATTTTGTTTATTCTTTCATCATTGCAGAGCCCTGTTCTTCCATTTCCAAAATTTTGATTAGGGGTTTATTTTTTAAATTAATATCTCCAAATTTCAATTCCATTTCATTTAACATGGATATCAGAGGCATTGTTAGGCTCTTATCGCAAATATAGCTGATTTTTAATGGCTTCGAGTCCAAAGGGGTAAATCGGAAAACTTAAAATGTTTTAGAATTGAGCAATTTTAAGGGGAGCTACACTATTCTTCATGTCACCACATTTCCCTCGTTTAACCAAAGTTTTATCGAGTAACATATAACATACAAATAAACATTCTTTGGCCTATCTATAACGTTATAGACAGAACGTTTTACCTTATAGCAACGGTTCTCAATCTGTGGTACATGTACCCCTCAAGGGTACCCGAAAATTTCTAGGCGGTACGCTACGAGTCGCTCTCATCAAAGCGGCCCGGGTTCGATCCCAGGCAACCGCATGTAGGATTCGTGGTGGACGATACTTAACATTTTCGTATTTTGAGCATTTCCCGATTGAACAAAATTTGAGGTTATGTATTTTTTCCTAGTCCCCACGTATCTGTCCCTAAAGCTATCGAAATATCACTCAAATATGCTGGCATCCCACCACCGTGGTTTTTGCCCCATTAATGGCGCAAACCATAACGAAAACAGCTGTAAGCAATGTTGGCTAGGTTGAACTGCGCATGTGCAAGTACGAAACAAGCACGAAACAAATAACAGCATAGATCATGCAGTTTTTGCTAGGCTTGTCGCAAACTAATCGGAACATGTAAAGAACAAACATTCCGAATAAAAAAGTCCCCGTGGAAATGCACCTTAAGGAACATGACCAGCACTGTCAAACTTTTCGAAAGCGGGGAGGTTGGATTTACCTCCTTCCACTTTATGCAGACTGTGCCACTCTTTAACACTAAGATGTGCATTGTGTTGCAGTGGCGGTTTGCTTATATGTACGATGCGTTTGATTTACGAAAGTATCTTATGCGATAAACATATGTTCATTAGGGACTTTGGCACTACTTACGTTTAAGAAGTCTATCAATATTTAGCGACAAAGTCGAAGTGCATAATGTTAGAAGATACACCAAGTGATCTTCGCGTAACTTATTGCGATACAGACTGTGAATATAGCTCAATTTAGAAATACTATTGGGAAATGTATGTAGAGCTATATTCACTCTTATACAAACTACCATTGCACTTGCTTATTTCTCTGTGTATAATATTTCACTTTAATCGACATCAACATTTTCAGTAAGTATCTTTATTACTGCTGATTTTCTTGTAGGTGCAAGGGAAATATGGCTTTAAGCGATAGTGAAATGTTTTGAGCTGGTTGCCATGCAATACCTTTGAAATCCCGTTTTCATTGCAAGGCCAAGAGATAAAAAACGAATAACATATTCCTATTTGAAAAAAAGAAGTATAAATATTGGCAAATTCAAACAAATATTAAAGGATATCTCGGAAATGGTTCACTCAAAGAAAAACGAAGTATTTGACATAAATTGTGAGTTTTAACCAGATCCACATTTTGTATTTTGTAAGTGTTTGCCTGTCTCTTACTGTTTACCATTTATACAAAATTAATCAAGAATGGAGAGGTCTTCTGAGGACATTTAAAGAAAATTCAAGGCATGACTTAAAAACTGCCATGGAATCGCCTCTTTGTGTCTATCATTGGACACTGACTGACTTTTGTGAGTCTACACGCCATAGGCACTAGCTGATTCACTCTCCGACTGAAAGAGGAGGTGGTATTACGTAAGGGTCTCCAAGGAGACAAGGTTGGATATCGCTTTTCTAGACAAATGTCGCCAGTGGAATCGTATTTTTAGTGCTATTGGCAAAAAATGCAACCATTGCTTAGTTTATTTCCAGTGGTGTTTTGCTATGGGAACGCAGTAATGCTTAAAGAAAACAAACATACAAGAAAATTTCCATCTTACGTTACAATTGGGGAAGGAGATACGCTATACAGATTTCTGTAGTAATTGCTGTATTTATTTTCATCTTAACAGTCAGTGACAAAAGTAAGAAAAAAGACTCAAATTAGAAAAGACATCCAACCAGAACAAAGGCTGTTCCATATTCGTTCGAAGAGGTAAATGAGTCACGTCACTATACTAGAGAACAAATTATCGATAGCTGACAGAACAAAGCCACATGTGCGCAGCAAGTGGAACAATTATTGCGTGTGTTTGACAAGCAGAATGGTTTATGCGTAATCGTGCTGAACAGCGCTTGCTTTTTCTTTCGCTTACCTCTTATCCTACACAAAAGCGATCTTCAGTTATACTTAGCTGACAGGGTATCCCAGCAACTATCGGATCAGTATACAGTTAAAAGCTCGCACACTATAATAGGTAACCTCTATGGTTACTTATAAAACAATGTCATGTGTTGCATTCAATAATTTTCTTTATGCACTCTTCTTTTTATTCATTCATTCATACAACATATTTTTACAAAAGCTATTTTCTGACTATTTCTTGTTAATCGAAACAACTTTCTTTTACAAAACCGAGCGGGTTGGCTCAGGTGGTAACGTTTGTGGCGCAGATTTGGGAGGTTGCGAGTTTGAACCTCCTGGCCGACTTTCCTGACGCATGGTTTTTTTTCCCCCGGAGGTTTCCCCGGGTCGCCAGGCGAAGGATTTCCATATCTTCCGAATTTCCTGTCCCTCCAGTTCGTTACATTAATCATTTCATTTTAACCTTCATCCTATTAGGGTTCTTTCAGGGTTGGAAGTATCGGCGAGCGCCGCGGCAGCAGCACGGCAGAAGAATGTGTTCTGCAAATCTCGTCCCCCGAATTGCACGGCAAGCCTACTGGTTCCCAGGCCTCCCATGAGATGGTACAAGCCCGAGGGGGGGGGGAGCCTCCTCCGGGGTGCTCCTAACTGGGAAAATGTAGGAACCCTGCCCCCTGCTCTGTCGTGGCAACGTTCCGGTCGCCCTTAGAATCCATGCGCCTGTCCATCCTCCCGAGGGATTCCCCATCAGGGGCATAGGTAGAAAATATTGCCTTTCGGTCGAGTGTTAAGCCCCCCTCCACGAGTTGTCATTAAGACATTCATTTACAAATTTTGCTATTAGTTTAACAAGGATACAATAGGCTATAGCTATAGTCAGATTCTTAAATTATAAGCGTTTAAAAATTCAAACTAATAAATATATTTCAAAAGTAGTTAACGGTACAAACGTTTTATTTCAAATAAATTGTTTGATTTAACAAGTTCTATATTTTTATGTATTGAGCCATTGTATCTCATACGAAATACCAATTATATAGAAGTCGTGTAAGACGTACTGGAAATCACAGGAAATTCTCACAAATTTCAAAATGTACATTTTGTTTGTCAAATATGGTGTTTTAATCAAAGTGTTTAGAGTCACCTTTGAGAAGATTAAAATAACGAAAAACTGTCCACGTTTAAGGTAGTTTACGATGGTGGTATTTTCTTTCTCGTGTATAATTTTGGTGGAATGCAATACTTCTTCTTATCAGTAAAGTTAAGAAGTAGAGAAAGTAGAGTAGAGTGTATAATTGTGTTCATATTTCTGTCTATAAATGGTGTTGAGAATTTTATACATGTATGCACAAAATGTGTTCTGCTTATGTGTTCTGTCGCCTATACTTTTTAACATACACACGGGCACAGCATTTGAGGAATGGCATTCCCAATTGATAAGCAATTTTAAACTTAATTCTAATAATATGAATCCAATCTACACCAAAAACAAAAACTATAGCTTTTCTAGGGAAAAATTTGATAATATAAAAATAATTATTAAAGATAAAGCAATAGAACAGTACAACAATTCAATATCATTTTATGATGATAGAGATATAACACAAAAACATACAAATTTTAGAATATATATGTTCCACCTAAAGGAACTCTGAAAAATAAAGTTCGAAATGAAGCTAAGTTGAAGTTCCATAAAGTGATGACCGTGCCAATATTGACATGTGGTTCCAAAGATTGGGCAATGAACAGAAGGTATAAAAGAATGGTGGAAGCAGCAGAAATAAAGTTTTTAAGAAGCATTGCCTGGATATACCCGTTGAATTACATGAGAAATGACACAATCAGAGAACAACTAAAAATATATAATTTAAATACTAAAATATCTGCATATATACAAACAAAATTGGGCAGATCACATAACCCAGATGTCAATAATAGAATAAAACAGTTGCAAGATATACACCTGAAGGGAACTATAGTGTTGGAAGACCTAAACGTCTCTGAGCCGAAATAGGCCAGTGTGGCCTATCTTGCTGTTGTTGATAATGATGACGGTCAGTTTCTATTATACACAATATGTTTAATACATTTTCATGACAAATAAAAAATGTATCTTGAATTTTCTGGGAATAACCTCTAAAGTCCTTTGCATTCTGGATGACTTGCACAATTGATAAACCGTAAGCGATAAATACAATCTTAATGTGCATCTCCTTAAAGGACACGATTTATGTCAAAATAATGTTTTTTAGGGTTAAGAATTGCTGATATATTCATTGCTATTAGTTTTATTTTTAAAATATTTGTGTTTTTCTCAAATAGGAAGCCATTCGTTCTTTTTTTTTATCTCTTGGCCATGCAAAGTGACCAGAATTTCAAAACCATCACATAGTGACCAGCTCTTAAAGTATTGGTTTTAAGAAATTTAAATGATTGTATTATTACTTTCTCTACTGGTAAGTGCGCGCTTGCCTGTGGCGCGGAGGACCCGGGTTCGATCCCCGGTACCAGCATGGGGATTTTATCCCCTCTGGGAGGTCTGGCACGGGGTGCACTCAGCCTCGTTAGGTCCCGGGGGGACCAATTGAGGAGCTACTTGATGGAGAAGTAGCGGCCCCAGGTCGAGAAGACCGCATAACTGGCCGGGAGGGCTCAGGGCGCTGACCACGTCCCACTCTCCAGTACTGCACCTCACCAATGACGCCTGTAGTGGGCAGAGGTGGGGGACGCAGCGGCTGGGCGGTAGGCCTTGGCCCTTCGTGGGCTGTCGCGCGGGGTTTACATTTTTACTGGTAAGTAGGGGAAGTATTGTATTCCTCCCAAAAATTCGATGTAAAGATTTCACCGGAAATATATGTTTTGAGGCCCCCCGAATCCAAAAAAAAAAGCATTTTTAGAAAAAGGTCCGTGTGTGTCTGTGTGTCTGTCAGTCTGTGGACAGCATAACTCAAAAACGAAAAGTCGGTTAAAAGCCAAAGTTGGTATTTAAGTTTAATGTCTTTCAAGAATGCGACACGAAGATTTTGAAGAAAATAGCCCCGCCCTAAACTACCCTTTACATGGAAAATTTTTTGAAAATTTTGATTTTCTTGAAAATGGCTCTAACGATTTTGATTAAAATGCCATATGCCATATACTTTGATGACAAATGAAATGTATATCTTGAATTTTCTGGCTATATCCCCTGTAGTCGTATTTACTCTGGACGACTTTTGCATAACTGGTAAACCGTTAGAGATAGACCAAATTATACTGTACAAAAATGTAGATCTTGCTAAAATACACAATTTATGTCTCAATAAATTTTCTTGTAGGTTGAACCATTTCGGAGATATTCCTTGTTATGTGTGTGAGTTTCAGAAAATTTGCTTTCGTGAAATGGTACATCGTTGTTCATTTTTTTTTATATGTTAAGTGTGCAAAGAGAACGGAATCTCAAAGCTTTAAAATATTTGACTATCGCACAAAGCCTACTGTATTCTAATATTCCCCTTGCATCTACAAGGAAATAAGCAATAAAATAATTTGTACAAATGTTTATTTTAACTAACACGAAGAAGATATAGGAATAAGAGTTTGTAAGAATGGTTAGTATAAAATTAGAGAAAGTCATGTGAGTGCAACACATCAGATTTTTGTTTTTTCAAAATATTCCCATTTTAACATCAATTCATTTTTGCATTTGACAAAACCAGTCCTTAAAGCATGTCACTCTTCCTGAGGCACTTACTACTGCTTCATCTGATGACGAAAACATGATCCCACGTATTTTATCTTTTATTTTTGGGAATAAAAATAAATCACAATGTCAGGACCGTATAGTGGAGCGTTCATGGCTCTGACCTTATGGGCATCCAACTACTTAGTTGCTAGTTTCTCTGTATGCGATGATGCATTCTTCCTTTTAGGCATTTCGCCCGAAATTTATAAAAACTTTGCGGTAAACATTCGTATACTAATCGGCAATAACGATATATTATTTTGTAATGCTGTAGCAACAATATAACTCGTTTTAGGGGGGAAATAGCAATCTTCTTACCAGCACTGCGAATTCGTAGGTTTATGTAGTTCTGAAAGAACTATTGAGCTGACTGACTTTTATTTTTAGGACCATAGCAGCATAGCGGATAGAAGACATAGTGTGAGCTCTTCGGGAGTTACTATGGTTCGCTCGCAAGATGGCACTGGTGTCGCGGTCGCTTGACTTTAGTTCACGAATGCATGGTGAAAATGGCTTTCATATTATCAGTTAGCATTTTAAATACCTAAAATCGTAAGCAGGAATATTGGAAATACTGTTTTGAAACATCGTCTTTCCTTGACACATAATATAGGATGGTATTTTACAATAATGGGTATTATAATTAACGAAGAACAGTTGGAAATATCTGCTTACATGATTTTACGCTGAAAAATTAAACCATAATGCAAATTATGTATTTTTAAGCATTGTATCTAGAACCAGCTTTTGTTTTTTACTTAAATAATTTAAATTGCGTTTATGTTCACAACAATTAGTAGCGAATTTCTTTTCTACTATTTTTAATTTAGCCCTCTCTTTAGATAGCAGGATTTTAATTCTAACTAAATTTCTATTGAGGTTTCTAATTCTTTTCTTCAGTGTAGCAATTTCATTATTGACACTTGTGTTTGTGACCTTGGAGGAATTAGAACTGTTTTCTGTGAATTCCTCATTGTTGAAGGACGGCGCGTTTGAAATAAGAACTGGTTGAGTGGATCCTGCATCTGGCAATTTACTGATTGTTGAATATTGCTTTTTCAGTAATTTTTTGTCTCTGCTTTGTGGAGATTTTCGGGATTTATGCACTGTAGTTAAGTACCTGGGTAAATTAGGAAATATACAGGGAATTGCACCTGGCTTTAACCGCCATTTAATTCTAGGGATTTCAACTAGTTTTCCATGCACAACGAATGAATCAACTTTCACTGAAAAGTCCTCTGGAAAATGTCACAAATACTAGATTTAACAGATAATTTAGTGTCTTTCCTAGGAATAGACTTTTCCCATTTGTAAAACAGATTTTTATCTTTAGGAGGAGTAAAAAAATGTCTAGCTTCTGAGCAGTTTGTGTATCCTGAACGACACCCGGGTACAAAACAAGTTGGCATTTTTAATCAATTATTGATGTTGCTTGAAACTTACGTTTTGAAGAACACACACATTTATGCACAAACTTAGAAGCAATTTCACAAGTTATGTACCTAATTACTCACAACACACAACGCATACGAATAAAATTGTCTGTACTTCCGAATCACATACTAGGCAGTTCGGTCGCATTTTAAGGCGACTGCGATCGCCACGCCGCAGTTTCGGTCAGTTGCCACAGGACCACTGATCATGTAGTGAACTAGCGGGAGAGCTCACACTTTCTCTTCTATCCGCTATGATAGCAGTAAATCCAAGATTCATCAACAGCCACATTGTTCCAAATAACATTTGAATTGTCACCTTGGAATTTTCCCAGTTTTTTTTTTTTTTTTTTTTTTTTTTTTTTTTTTTTCCCCACCAATCAATGTGTTGTCGTTTTTGTTTGAGAGTCAGCTTATGTGGAATTCACTGACAGGTGTTTTCTCATGTCTAACTGTTGATGTAAGATGTTTTGGATTTGAGTTATACCAATGCCTAATGCCGCCCGAATAAATTTATAAGATGTCCGTTCATCTTCTTCAAGCATTGCTGCAACATCAATATTTTCATCACTTCTTGGGCTTTCTATCGAAATTCGTCGCTAAGAAAAAGACGATCTCTTTTTAATTTTGAACAGAAATTATAAATTGCTGCCATTGATGCGAGTTGCTCGCCAAATGTATTTTTAAGTCCATATTCACGTTATATATGGGCCCAAATGACCTTATCGATAGACACTTAAACCCAGTCATACTCGCTCGCTCACTTACTCACTCACCCAGCCATTCACTCCCTCCCTCCCTCATTCACTCACTCACTGACTCACTCCCTCCCTCACTCATTCACTCACTCACTCCCTCACTCACTCCCTCACTCACTCACTCACTCACTCCCTCACTCACTCACTCTCTCACTCAATCACTCCCTCACTCACTCACTCACTCACTCACTCACTCACTCACTCACTCACTCCCTCACTCACTCACTCACTCACCCAGCCATTCACTCCCTCCCTCCCTCATTCACTCACTCACTCACTCAGTGGCCTTGGTAGAGCTTGGGAAAACAAGAAGGAAAGGAATAATAATGGAGAGAATAATAAAATTTTGGTATAAATGTTTGGTTAAAGAAGATGGAGAAATTTTAAAATTGTGTATGAAGCAACAAAAAAATCTAGAGAATGAAAACAGTTGGTGGGCAGGGGTTGGAAAAATTATGGAGAAAATAGGAATGGGAGATATATGGAAACTTGAAGAAAGAAATGAAAGTAATGTAGATAAACTAGTAAAGTGTAGGGTAGAAGACATAGAAAGACAAGAGATATGGGGAAGTTTAGAAAACAAGAAATCATTACAATTCTACAAGCAAATAAAAAGAGGATGGGGGCGAGAACCATATGTGGATTATTGTAACAGACAGGAAAAAGAAGAACTAGCGTGGATGAGAACAGGAGTAATATTTTTAAGAGGGTCAAGAAGCGGTAAAATAGGAATATGTGAAATGTGCGGTGAGAAAGAAAGTATAGAACATTATTTGACAGAATGTAAGGAATTAGCATTATGGAGGAAAAAGGTTTGGGAGAAAAAATGGGGAAAAATAGAGGGGAAAATGGTAGCCATAAAAATGTTAACAGTGAAAGAGGAAAGGAAGGTTAGAAGTATAGGTGAGTTTTTGAAGAAAGTAAGAGAAAAATGGGCAAGAAAAGTAAAGAGTGTAAATGAAGAAGGCAGAGTGGGGGAGAGGGACAATTAATTAATATAAGATGGAATAGATTGATCAGAGCTACCTGGGAGGCAAATGGCCTGGGTGCCATGCAAACCAAGGTAGCAATAAGGTTATGTAAAATTGGTATGTAGTTTAGGTTAGAGTAGGATAATTGTAAAAGTTATGTAAAAGAATTGGTACAAATAAAATTCATTCATTCATTCAATTCATTCACTCACTCACTCACTCCCTCCCTCACTCACTCCCTCACTCACTCCCTCACTCACTCACTCCCTCACTCACTCACTCACTCCCTCACACACTCCCTCACTCACTCACTCACTCACTCACTCCCTCACTCACTCACTCTCCCTCCCTCACTCACTCACTCACTCACTCCCTCCCTCACTCACTCCCTCACTCACTCACTCCCTCACTCACACACACACTCACTCACTCACTCACTCCCTCCCTCACTCACTCACTCACTCCCTCACTCACTCATTCACTCACTCACTCTCTCCCTCCCTCCCTCAGTCACTCACTCACTCACTCTCTCCCTCCCTCCCTCACTCACTCACTCACTCACTCCCTCACTCACTCACTCCCTCACTCACTCCCTCACTCACTCACTCACTCCCTCACTCACTCACTCCCTCCCTCACTCACTCACTCACTCTCTCTCTCCCTCCCTCCCTCACTCACCGACTCCCTCCCTCACTCACTCACTCCCTCACTCACTCACTCACTCCCTCCCTCACTCACTCACTCACTCACTCACTCACTCCCTCCCTCACTCACTCACTCACTCACTCACTCACTCCCTCCCTCACTCACTCACTCACTCCCTCACTCACTCATTCACTCACTCACTCTCTCCCTCCCTCAGTCACTCACTCACTCACTCTCCCTCCCTCCCTCACTCACTCACTCACTCACTCACTCACTCCCTCACTCACTCACTCCCTCACTCACTCCCTCACTCACTCACTCACTCCCTCACTCACTCACTCCCTCCCTCACTCACTCACTCTCTCTCTCCCTCCCTCCCTCACTCACCGACTCCCTCCCTCACTCACTCCCTCACTCACTCACTCACTCCCTCCCTCACTCACTCACTCACTCACTCACTCCCTCACTCACTCACTCACTCACTCACTCCCTCCCTCACTCACTCACTCCCTCACTCACTCCCTCACTCACTCACTCACTCCCTCACTCACTCACTCCCTCCCTCACTCACTCTCTCTCTCTCCCTCCCTCCCTCACTCACCGACTCCCTCCCTCACTCACTCACTCCCTCACTCACTCACTCACTCCCTCCCTCCCTCACTCACTCACTCACTCCCTCCCTCACTCACTCACTCACTCACTCACTCCCTCCCTCACTCACTCACTCCCTCACTCCCTCACTCACTCATTCACTCACTCACTCTCTCCCTCCCTCCCTCCCTCACTCACTCACTCACTCACTCTCTCCCTACCTCCCTCACTCACTCACTCACTCACTCACTCACTCACTCCCTCACTCACTCACTCCCTCACTCACTCCCTCACTCACTCACTCCCTCACTCACTCACTCCCTCCCTCACTCACTCACTCTCTCTCTCTCCCTCCCTCCCTCCCTCACTCACTCACTCACTCACTCCCTCACTCACTCACTCACTCACTCCCTCCCTCACTCACTCACTCACTCACTTACTCCCTCACTCCCTCCCTCACTCACCGACTCCCTCACTCACTCACTCCCTCACTCACTCACTCACTCCCTCCCTCACTCACTCACTCACTCCCTCCCTCACTCACTCACTCACTCACTCACTCACTCACTCACTCACTTCCTCACTCGCTCACTCATTCACTTCACATTATATAGATATTAATATGGATTTAGAAACCTAAAAAATCATAGCTTGGAATAGTTCATTAGTCAAATTCATTTTTGGGTGAACACAAAATATTCAAGTGATAATTAACAAACTCTTAGAGAAAATCGAACCAAATCTACGGTAATCAGCTCGGAAAAAAAAATACATTTCACTATATTACATTTAGTTTGTCTTAGAAACATAGCATTCTAAAATCATCAGTGTCGCTCTCATATGTGTCTGTAATTAGGTATACTTTGTGTTAATAAAATCGTGAACGTGATATTCATCATTATCCTGCAGAGAATTGTGATCATTAGTGTGATTATTAGCGTAGAGAGTCTTGCAGAGTAAACATAGTTAATTGTGGCCATATGTGCAGAGTGCAGTGATCGTTTTTGCATGCGTGCACGAGGACGAGGTCCACCCCTAACATTAGGTAAGGTCGCAAGTGGGTATCTAAAACGCATTTGTAGTCTCGTCTGGCACCACCCACTGCGGCGCTCTATTCATTACCGGTCCGTCATTAAAAGGACATTTGGTGCGAGGGTTATCATGGACCCATCTCCGTCAACTTGCTAAGTTATTTGCTGTACGGACCCACATTTTACGCCGGTTCTTCTGATTAGGGGCCAAAGACGGTAGCTGAAGGAAACAAGCAGGCCAACGTTCTGGCCATTCCGAGGTCCAAACTGTGTTACTGTGGTAACATATCCAGGACACTGATCCTTATCCAGTGGCGCCTTCCTCTTGGAATGTATTCCTTTTACAGCTTCACCCGTAAAAAGAGGCCTTAACATCCGTGTGCAATGCGATACAAGTGTTGCCATCGCTACCGTTACTTACGAAAGAATCTGCAAAGAATGCCACAGTATCACAATTATTAAAATAATTAAATTTCTCGAGCAGCAGACTTAGTTGTCTTAACGAAATACAGTTGAACTTGCCTTATATTAAAGCAGTTAAAAGTTATTCGTTTTTATACATATATTTTTGTAGGTTCCGCCAAAATGTAATTTAGAAACGTGTTAATTGCATTTATAAAATTTCAGTGAAAAACAACGGAGTTTTATGTAATTATACACTACCTTATAAGAAACTCGAGGCGCATTTTCCTTATCTCTGTTTACAAAGACGCAAACTGAATGGCCGGCTTTCGGCCGTGCGAACAAAAGACAAACACGTTTGCGACAATGTGGTAACAATTAACGAGAAGTAAAAATAAAAGTAATCAAGAAAGCAGACCAGCTTCAAGCGACACTAGCAATAATGGAAATGACTCAAATCTTGAAATAGCTAAAGTGAGTGCAATGTTAAGTGCAATAAATGTGTGTAGGGGTTACACCAGTGTGAGAAGTTGTAGTAAAGAATTTCCTAGCTCATTAAAAATTTGTAAAATGAGATTATGCACTTAATGCAAGAAAAGTGGAACAAACCAAATTAACTGATTTCTTTAAAGCACAAGTTCAAAGTAATGGTTTCTTCATGCATACCTTTGTTGTTTGTAAACGTTTACATATGTAGGTCCACTGTCTTATTTTTTTCTTTTTTAAACAAATATGATGCATTATCAAAATCTCATTTAAGTAACTCGTAGTTGTGAGTTACAGGTAATCTTCCCTCTTCCCCTTGATATACGAATGAATCAGGATCAACTGCATCTCTTACAGGGAAGATGTCAAAACAAAGTGTTTCTTTCACATGCCTTTGTCTAACCAACATCAAACTTCCAAACTCCCTTTAAGGAAAGTTTTTTTTTTAAAAAAATTGTATTTTTTCAAAACTGGCTAAGAATTTTTATTAAATTATCACATTGTAAAATATTTTAATTACAAATGAAATGTATATATTGAATTTTCTGAAATATCCCCTAACTCCTCTTCATTCTGGATGACTTTTGAATAACTGATAAACCGTAAGAAATAGACACAATCTTACTTCACAAAAGAAGTAGAATCGTCGAAGCACACAATTTATATCAAATAATTTCTTTAATGAACACAACTATTTTCGAGATAGGTGTTCCTTGTTATTGTTTTAAATTTTCAAACAGTTGTACTTTTCTCAAATAGGAAAAAAGAACGGAATGTCAAAACCATCACATAGTAACTAGATCTTAAAGGATCTGACTATCGCTTAAGGCTACTGTATTCTCCCATTTCTATTGTACATGCAGGGAAATATGTAATAAAACATTTCGATTGCCATGAAATAGATGGAAGAATATGTGTTTTTTTTAAGAATAGTCTGTACAAGAGTGAGAAGAGAATGTCATGTGAGGTTAAACGTGACATCTTTTTCTCTCTACTTCATGCAAATTGAGATGAATCTTTACTGAAATAATTTATTATAGATTTCGTTGTAGGTACAAGGGGGATAGAGAAAACCGAATCGATAGTCCGATCTTTGAAATGCAATCTTTTTTCACACCACTGCGAAAAAGAACTATCGAAAATCACTGCTCCAGAGTTTCTCTGCTTCTCGACAGACGTCTGATCCTAGGAATACTGGATTTTTGATGGTTTGAATTCGTTAAAAGAATTTCACTTTTTCACTTTAAAATGCTCCCCATTATCTAATTTTTGTTCACTTTCTTCCAAACTTGCAGTACTTATATGTTCTTTGAAGGTTGATACGAGATCTGAAAAGACTTTTCTTGATGCCAAGTACGTAGAGTTTATAAAATCAAGACTGCTATAACGTTTATTATTCTCAGGAAAACCTATTATATACAAAATATTTAATGTTATACCGTAAAACAGTTATTCGAGGAATAATATACAAGTATGTGTTCTCTGTTTTTTATCACCTGAAGTATTCCAAAGTATTGGTTTTAAGATTTCTTGCAAAGATAGGTACCTACCTACATGGGACTATGGAAATTAATTTTGTGTATTTATGTAGAACAAATCTGTGTTAAACTTTAAGGTAAATAGGTTGAAAATTTTAGAAAATAGCAGTTTCAGTTCCACATATCCTTAAACAATGGTCTACAGCTACTTGTTGATGCTTTCTTGCAACAAGTATTATTATTCTTACGAAATGCTAATGGGTAGAAAATATACTGTGGTTATAAATACAATTTTGTTTTTCAAAGTTCTGTTAGTTTCCTTGCTATTAAAGGAAGACGAATAATTATATTCTTTAAAATTAAACTGGACGCAGGGAATTGGTAATTATTAGCCTGTATTTTCATTTAAGATGAACCATTTTAAGACAGTGACATATGTTGAGAGAAAGGAAAAGCAGATCTCTTGTGGAGACGGGTGGTGCGTGGACTGAGGCCGAGGGTTATGCCCTTCACGTTATTTTTTATTGGCCACCCCCGTAGGACAGAGAAATCGATCCCCAAAACAGAAAGTGAAATTATGAACGACAAAGGGAAGGTGTAGGCAGCGGCGGCGGGATATCTTTTGTGTGCCCATGGGGTGGATCCGCGGGGTGCTTTGGGCCCTACCAATTAATGACAATCGCCCCAATTTATCACAACGTGCCCGACCTACTTGCAGTCACGTGGAGGAAACTGACAAGAATTTTCCAGACTGGTGGTTTTCTTGCTGATCGCATCTTAATGAGTGCCGAAATCTCTTAACCGGTTGAACCCCGATATTTTCGCAAGATGAACAAGGTTCCGCCTGCTAATGGTTCAGGAAGACCCTTGTTTTGAGACGCTTTATTGAATTTCCGTGGTCAAAGTGGCGGGTTGTGTGCTCTCAAAATGACAGTGGTTTCGGTAATGGTTAGGGTTTAGATATCCTCTCAACGAGGTGCCCTTCCCACACACTTGAGCGATTCTGGCTCCAGATCCATTCTTTTCTTGTTAAAGGATTTTATGAAAGGTAAGATAACATTTTCTTCTTGGAAAAAAGGAAATGTCAGAAGACTTTCAAAACTTGGAAAAACACATCCTCTTTTGTAAGTTTAAACCACCGAAACTACATTACTGAATCTTTATAAGGATCAGTGAAGTGAATTAATGAAGCTAAAAGTTACCCCGAAGATCTCTTGGAAAATTGACTTATTTAAATAATTGGCAAATTCAAAGAGTTAGCAAAATATTCGAGGAATCCATCTTCATATCTTCAACATTCGCAATCAAAATGCGTCTTTTGCTTTCTCATTACTTAGCTATTGTAGAACGGTTGAATTCCACCCAAAAATTTGAAATTGAAATTTCACAAGAAATACATGTTTTGACGTCCCTCGAATCTAAAAAAGAGCATTTTAGAAAATATACATATGTTTTCTCCTTCCCTCTTTATGCACGCAGATTATGTGTATATGTGTCTGTGAATTCATTTTCTTGAAAATGGTTCTAACGATTTTGATTAAAATGAGATATTTTTATGACAAATAAAATATATATCTTGAATTTTCTGGCTACAGCCCTGTAGTTCTATTCACTCTGGATGACTTTTACATAACTGGTAAACCGTAAGAGATAGACAAAATCTTTCTGCACAAAAAGTGTAGATCGTGCTAAAATACACAATTTATGTCTAAATTTTTTTTTTATATAGAGTGGACCCTTTCGGAGATATGCCTTGTTATTTGTATGAATTTTTGAGAACTTATACTTATGTCGAATGGAACATCGTTTTTCAATTTTTTATATTAACCGTGCAAAGAGAACAGAATTTGAAAGCTTTAAAATATTTAACTAGCACCCAAAGTCTACTTCATTACCATATCCTCCTTGTACCTACAAGAAGATAATTTCTGCAAATATTTATCTCAACTAAAGCGAAGAAGATATAGGAATGAGTTTGTAAGAATGGTTAGGACAAGTGTAGAGAAAGTCATGTGAGTGCAACACATCAGATTTTTTTTTTAATATATGTCACAAATAAGGCACCAAGGCATTAGTAGTTATACAAATTTTCCTGCAGTATGTCCAGTAGTTTTTAGGATATTAGTTTTTAATTAATTATTTTAATGCTAAACAATGTCCGTATAATATAAGAACTTAAATAGTTTACTTATATAAACATGAACATGTACAGGGTGGAAGGAAAGTCATTACATTCCTTCTAATATGTGCTTCGTAGAAGCATTACAAACAAAACAGCCGGTTTCTGTTCCAAATCTTATGCGTAATTCTACAAGAATGCACGAAGATAACAGTTTGTTACTTGCAAGATGCGTAGAGTAACATTTCTGACATGGCTTCGGTAGTAATTATCAGACATCACACAGGATTTCAAAATAATTAATTATTTAAAAGACGTGAAGGAATACTTCGAGCAATGAAGTGAAATAACTCGACATCGTTGCGTTGAGGTTGGTCAGGGAATTACCTAGTTTGTGGATGTAAACAGGTCGGGCGCTTTCGCTGTCGTGTACTGTTTTGGAAGCTAACGCTTGTTATTGTCCTACACTCGCACAGTAAATGCGGAAGGACAAGGTGGAGTATGTGTTTATGTTCTCAAGACGCACCGTTAGTGTGTTTGTTTATTTACTGAGCTAGGGAAAGTGACATCCACACAATCTGCAGTGTTGCCAGCTTGTTTTCGACAAAACTAAAATATCTCCATAGGAAATGGTCAGAGACAAAAACGTAAAGTACAAAATGAGTTCCAAATACCGAGATCTATCACTGGATTAAATTAATGTAGTGACTTCTCTTGCACCCGGTATATATAGGAAATATAAGGAACTTGAACAAAAATTACATCGCGTGGAACATTTCGGAAGCACAAAAATGTGAAAAACTTAAAACAAGAAAAAGAGCATTGAAATTCTGAAGGGCACCTGCCTTGTGCATCTACACCTATAAACAAAAGATGAATATTCTGAAGGATTTTTCTCAGTTTTCACCTGTGTTAAATATATTGTATTTTAATCAAAATTGTTCGAATCATTTTTGAGAACATCAAAAGTTATTGAAATTTTACATATAAAGGGTTATTTGGGGGTGAGGATGTTTTCTTCATCGTGACGCATAACATTTTGGTATTTAACTGACTTTTCGTTTTTGAACTATGCTATTCACAGACACTCGCAGAGAGATATTTTACCAAAAACGCTTTTGCCTTGAATTCATAAAGCCTCACAACATGTGTTTTTGGTGAAATTTGATATTGAATTTTGAATGGAATATAATATTTCATTTAGATAAGTAGTGGAGAAGGTAAAAATATTATCCAGGCAAATCATAGCAGCTGAGATCCAAACAAGCCTTCCTAAGACGTACACCATATTTTCAACAATCCGCAGGTGGGCACTTGCTGTGCAGCTTCCTCAGAGTCCGGGGAGGGGGCAGACAGATGAATTACTTTGTGACGTCATGAAATTGCATTTCACTGTCGAATGTGTGGTCAGGACCATGAAACTGTATGGAGCTTGGCATTTTAAGTAATGCTAACTCTTCGAGATCACAGGTAAGGCAAACTCCTGAGCGGGAGGTCCGCGGTTCGGATCCAGCCAAGAACGTCCCCCCTACTGAATACCCCCCTTCCCCCATACATTTTCCTTAGTCCATATAACGTAAATGTCGGGAAGATGCCATAAAGGTAGACGGAAAACGTTTTCTTTCTAAATACGTCGGTCTGGGTGGCTCAGTTGGTTAGACGCTGGCTTACTGATCCCAAGGTCGCGGGTTCAAACCCGGCCCAGGCCGATGGTTTTTAAGTGTGCTTAAAAACGACAGCTCCATGTCAGTAGATTTACTGGCATGTAAAAGAACTCCTGCGGGACAAAATTCCGGCACACCGGCGACGCTGATGTGATCCTGGCAATTGACAGCGTCGTTAAATAACAAAATAATTTTAATTTCTAAATACCACGGCGGCGCCTGGCCGAGAGGTTAGACCGTTCGCCTACGACCTATGCGGCCCGGGTTCGATCCCAGGGATCCGGAGTTGGATAAAGCGGTGTGGAGTGGGTTTTCTCCGGGTTTTCCGGTTTCCCCCGCCACTCATTGCACAAATTGCTCCATTATCACCTTTCCAATCGTCGATTTCGCCTGTATTTCATATCATTCTCTTCCTCACTATCATCCTGGTGCTTGGTTGACCACCCCTTCCAGGTCTTCACTCTGTCCGGTCCATAGGTTCCTGTGCTCCCCGACAGGCGTCTGACCCTAGACACTGGCTTGTATGGCCTAGAGTGTGTAAGTCCTACATAAGGGGAGAGTAATCAGGTAAAGAAGAAGAAAGCTTTAATACAAAATTCAGGGACCAAGACAAATGTTCGAATTAACGACGATTCCGAATTATATACATTCGCAATAGCAGAGTTCCGCTGTAATAATTTTATATATGATCAGTGCCTACTGTCTGTAGTGCCTTATGCAACACATGCCTTTAACTCTGCGTAAAGTTATCTGTTACGGAAAGAATAATTGCTTTTTTCATAAATATTTCAAATTTTATTTACATATAAATTAAACGAAATATGCATGTTTGCATTGAGTATTAGGCACTAATAACTTAGAAGGGGAAAGGTGCTCTTTCTGGCCACTGATACTGGATCACGATGGTCCACTTATAAAAACGATATTTCCAACATATTCTGTAGCCACTACCAAATCCTTAACGATTTCACACGCTCCATAAAAACACCCCAAAAAACAAACAGGGCACCCAGGTCTCCATAAAATTAATGCTCAATCATGCTCAAAATAACGACCCAAAAAGTGAGAGTATTTTTTTGTCGTTTCGACACCTGATCAGACATCGTTAGCACTTGACGCACTAAGTACAAATACAACCTTGTACTAACAAGATGAAAGGGTTGCCAGCAAAAACGAGCGGCGGTGCTAAACAAAAGAAAAACGTCAATTCCCATTTATTAAACAAGGACCAGCACACAACAACAATAAGGCGCACACAAAAACAAAGTAGATTGCTGACCTACTTTACTTTGTAGGTCCATTAGGGGCGCCACATGTCTGCCGATCGACTTTATTGTCTTCTTTTGGTTCGTGCCGCAACCGTGGTGGACCACCCGCCAAAAAGTTGGTGAAAATTTTGTCATACCTGGAGCCATTGGATACCCATTCTAACGTCTGCAACACGGGTCAGCGCAATAGGCGACAGCATTTAGTAAATACCTTGTAGCGTTTTGAAATTGCTGTTGGAAACTACAGGGATAGCTACTAATAGTCGATGTAAACTAGTTAAATCATTCAGTTAGTTTCTAGTTAAAATACATATTTGAGTAATTTATTAATTAGAAGTACGTATAAAATAGAACCAGTAACCCATTTTAAATATCTTGGTATGAAAGTAAATCGAAACAATTAATGAGAAGAAGAATCTAAAGAAAGAATTATTAACGGAAAACCCTACCATGCGCAATTAATTTTATGGGACTAAGTAGACTGGGTTGGTTTGGGCATATTAGAAAGGATGGATGTATAAATGGAGCTCAATAGAAGGAGTAATTGGACGACCAAACGCTCGCTCGTAGGATGATATACGGAGAATGAGGATACAGGACTGGGAGATTCCAGTGACGGACAGAAAGGAAGAAAATTGATGAGGAGGCCAACACATTGAAATCTCAAACTGTTATACCTTATGAAGGAGAAGCTAGGGTCCAAAGATGCTATGGTGGTAGCGTGTCAAAAGGTTCCGAGTTCGAATGTCGGTGAGGTTAGAGTGAGTTATCCGGATAAGATTTCTTCCGAGGTTTTCCTTTATATGAATGTCGGGTGGCATTAAGCTCTTTGGACCTCGAGCTCATTTGAGCACCATTTGAGCCACTTCATTCATTCACCGTCCGATATGACACTATGTTGGAAGACGTTAAATATACCAAAAGCTTTAAGTTGAAACAAGACCCCTGTGCTGCTACCTCACGGTTCAAGAGCTAGAAACTCTGTTACAGTCACCTTATTTCACTGCCTAGTCTCTCACTATCACTTATAGTTTTGAAATGTGGAAGAGTTTCTGCAGAAATGTGGAAAATATCCTGATATGTTTAGCCGTCTCTGCTTCGCTGGTTTTTGTATTGATACATACAAGCGGATGTTGGGAAATAGGAAAACCTTTGCAATCCAGAATTTAAATAGTAACTTTTCAGTAATAAATTTTTTGAGATTAGGCAGTTAAGGATTACCAACTGCGATGTGGAACATAATGCTATATTTTTCTATATTCCATGTTTGAACTTAAACCTCACACACTATAGGGCTCAAAGAGTCCCAGGTTACCTCACTTCAGTCTTTTCAGAAAGCGTCAAATTTAAAAATAAAGGAAAACTATTCACCACAATCCACGTTAGAACTCGACTCTTGATATTGTTAGACAGGTACGCTATCTTATACCATTTATGTGTAACTTTATAACCAGGTAGTACAGCATTTCAAAGGCATTAAAATTATCGCTCGTTTTGTTTAAAATAATTTGGATCGTTAAATTTTTTCTGAAGTTTTAAGCCAAAACTGCATTAAAATAATCGTAAGAGTGCTATAGAAATATGACGAAATGAGGTCCATCAGTTGTTCACTGTGGCTGTACAAGACACACGGCCTTTGTTGATGATGGATATTAAATGTGGACAGTAGTTGGTGCTAGTCTTCGGACCCCTGCTGGGCTCACAAGAAACAATTTGCTGAGTTGCAGCCATTTCAGGTGCAATATTTATGTTGCGACTGAATGAAAAAAGAAAATAAAACCTCCTAGAGATATTCCCAGCTGAACATGGGTCATCCTCGTGTGGTACTGTTTCTTCTGTGTCAACAAACTTAGTTTCTCCCCCCCTTTACAGTAATAATACTGAGCTGGATAGAGATGAGTCATTCAATTCTATATATTTAGCAGAGATGTATAAAAATATGATGTGTTGCACTTACATGACTTTCTCTACTCTAGTACTACCCATTCTTACAAACCCTTATTCCTATATGTTCTTCGTGTTAAGATAAACATTTGTACATAATTATCTTATTGCTTATTTCCTTGTAGGTGTAAGGGGAATATTACAATACAGTAGGTTTTGTGCGATAGTCAAATGTTTTAAAGCTTTGAGATTTCGTTCTGTTTGCACACTTAACATATAAAAAATAAACAACAATGTTCCATTTCACGAAAGTTTTAAGTTTCCCGAAACTGCGTTTTATGGTACCTCAGTTAATATAAGCTCCTTATTGTTTCGATCTTTATTTTTCTTTGCGATATGCTTATTCTGCTTCTTTTCCTTCTACATTTACAGTGTAGAGGTGGTCCCATCAATCCCTTGTAGGGAATGTACTTAGCATAAAATATGGAGTTCTTTAGTTATATCATCAGAAAACATTTTATTGAAATAAAATATATTACTATAGTATTCTGGAGCTCGCGTTATAATTGATATCAAACTGTCCACTGTTAGAAAAGGAGACTAGACAGAGAAAGGGAAAGAATTACGGAATGTTCCCAAATGAGATGCAGGACATGACTGCAATTAAGCGGAAAATTCGTGTGCTTCGAACATCTCTCGCAGAACGCACAAAATGGTGCAGAACGAAATTCGTGGGAACTTTAGGTTGCCTTTTGTTTTTTAGTGATTGATAAACTGGTTGAGTACATTAGTTGAACCGGTTTCTAGCGAATAGAGTTGTTTAGAAATAATGTATTGACTGATTAATGGGAGCAACTTCGCCCGCACATGATGTGAATTGAAGTGTATAATAAGTAAGGCCACTCTTGCAGTCACATCCAGTTTCGGACGCGTGCCTTGGTTACTGCGGCGAGAGAAATGCTTTCAAAGGTTACGTACGGGAGACCTTTCGCGCCAGGGAAGTGACCCACATGATTATACACCTTTACTTCTTTAGGAATATCGGTGTAATTACATATTTATTCTTAATTTGTTCATATGCATGTCGCTGAAAGTGAGAAACACAATATGACCTGAACGTTTCAATAACATTAAAAATAATTATTAGAATTGATAGTAACGTTATTACAACTTAAGTTAAATGGAACATAAAACAAAAACCGCATGTGACGTATTCACACGATTTTCTTTACTAACACAAGAGTAACATGTGTTCATTATATATTCTAATATCATTATACTCACCATAAAGTTATACCCAGAAATTGTTTCAAATGAAGTAAGAAGGTTTCAACATTCTGAAACGGCATTCAAATGTTTATTCCTGATAAGAAAAAAGGAAGAAGAATCGCTTCTCGGTTAGGTGATGCTTGGAGAAGGTCTAAAGTTCCAACAGGAAATATTGTAATAGGGTAACGTTGCGGGAAAATAATTAAGATAAATTCTATATTTAATAAGCTATGCGTCATTGCTCTCCAACTTTCTTCTGTGCTCGAGTGCATTTAACTCATGTCTAAGGAGTTACGGACGCCATGACAACACCGTAGGGCAAGTACCCTTCTTTTGAGAGGGGAAAAAGGTCAGGGAAGTAATAAATGCAGCTTTAGGTCTACAAAAACATGCTGCATTTGTGTGCACTGGGAAGATATTCGGAAGGAAATAGTTTTGTCTTAAAATTTAAATGAATATTAAAAATCATCGGAGTAATAATTTGCTTATGAAGGACACAAGAAAAATACATCACGAGCGTTCGCGTTGGATAGCGTTGCTATACGTTTTCCCAATAGTAAGCTTCTGTCTGTCTGTTTAGACTTCTTTACCACACAAAATTCAATCAAATAAGTTCATAGGACATTCACAGACCGCTCATATACAGATACATTTTATTTATTATACGTATAAGTATATTAAATATACGCCATTTTATTCAAGATCATTAAGCCTGTTTTTTTTTGAAAAAAAAAAAAAACATTCCACGTAAAGGGTGACATATGAAGAGAAAGTTTTATTGAAAATCTTCGTATTGCAGCCTTGGAGAATGTTCAATTTAAATGCAAAATTTGGTACTTAACCGCGATTCCGTATATATGTTCTGCTATTCATCTGCAAACTCAAGGGCAGACGGATGGAAACACAAACACACACACACACGCGCGCGCGCGTGCGCATGAATATATTAGGGCAAACACTTCCTACGCAGTTGGCAGAATGATGTATGTTAAGATTATGAGAAATTTAATACTACGTATAGCCGAAGGTGAATGTAGCAAACTCGGGATATATTAAGACTAAAATTCTCCTTTCAGTCATCTATCTAAGTTTTTAATTGGTTTTCCCAAAGCTCTCGGATGAATGCTGGATTGGTTTACGATTTCTGTGATTCCCGTGGGCTGCATGGTAGCTAAATGGCAATAAAATCGAAGGAAGTAGAAAAGTAGAAAACGTTAAAGCCGATCACCTTTAAAAAAAAAAAAAAAAAAAAAAAAAAAAAAAAAAAAAAAAAAAAAAAAAAAAAACCTAATGATACAGTATCATCTCTCAGACCGGCTCTCAAAAACAAGAAAAACTTCCCAGTATTATGTTCAAATAAATGGTTATAGATATTGAAGTCTATGTACAGATTTCATTATAAGATAAGAACATGGCAATGTTTAGGTGAAATGTATTTTTCCTGCTGTTTGTGACAGTTAAAATTGCCTTAAAAATTCTCCCTTGGGCCCAAGGCAGTATATTTAGCTTTGTAAACAATGTAGTTACGAAAATTTGAATCCAATGCTGATGCTTCTGACACTACCAAAGTACAAAGCAATAACAAAATGCAGAGAAATAAACACATAACCTTACTTAAAAGTGACGTGGAGAAAAAAAAAAAAAAAGAAGAAGAAGAACGAGCGTTTCTTTTAACCAGATCGATGTCCAGCTCATAACTCTACCGAAACGATGTCGCACTTCCTTTGTCCACGTTGATGACCCACTGATGCAGAACTCTCTCTCTCTCTTTCTGTCTGATAGCGAGACACTAAACTGCAGCCAATTATGTACCGACCTTGTTGTAGGCAGACGAGCTCGTGTTGCAGTAGATATTAAGGCTACCCGAATGCCCATTAACGTCTCACAAGTTGATACCCTCTCGTATTTCTACCGACAGTTTCTTCCGCAAAAAGCAGAGAACAGGGGAGGTGGAAGAAAAAGTTATGATACACCTAGTTGCTAGGAGTCGCCATATGGGACGCTGGTGATTTCAACGATGGTATAAGAACGCAACTTCTGGTACATGTGCTAACGGAACTACTTGGCACGGTTCATTACATTTACATACATATGTACAAGGTACTCTCGTAAGTGAGGTTTCCACTTCTAAACAACCCTAATTCAAATACAAAATGTTTTCAAATTGCAGAAACACGATTATTTACAGGCATACCTACAAGTTATTCTAATATATGCTCTACAAATTAATCATATAAAAGATTGTTTCTCTATCACCTTTCGGTTGATGATAAATATTTGTCAGAAGTAGTTAAAATTATGGTAAAAGGATTGCATAGCCTGAAACAGCACTAAATAGTTACTTGCTCGCTAATTGCATGCTAGCTGTGACACGTGCTCTTTGCGGAAATAAAGGAACGGACTTAAATATTTCAACGTATACTATTTAAAATGTGAAAATCTTAAAGGATCAACAAGGAATATCCCTTATCATTCTTCCTATAGCAAGGTTCTGTCTGTAAATATGGGCCCGAGACTGACCTTTTAAGTATATCTGTTTACGATGTACCTAAAAGGTGTATAATGAAAAATCGACATTGGATTTTTGAATATCTTAATTACCTGGACGGTAGAGAAAGATATGATGCATTCAGTGGCTATATGACAAATTCACATGTATCTGTTGCATATTATACCTATAAGGTGCGGCGTCAGGGCGGGTTTTCTCCGGGTACTCCGGTTTCCCCCGCCATCTCATTCCACCGGTGCTCCATCTTCACGTATCATCAGTGTCACCGCCTGCGGTGCCGTAGTAGTAAAAGCGGGCGTTAAACACAACAACTATAAGGTGCGACGGTGAAATATGGCGGTTTTGAGTGACGTAACCAGCAGTGTTGTTAATGGAGTCTCTAAACCATGCAGTTATTTTTATCATTGTTGTGGAAGGTAATAATGGATATCGGGCCAATGGCAAAATATGTAAAAAGTGTAAGAAATTTTAAATTTCTGAACGTCTCTGCTACGTACAGTAAGTAGAGCAAGTATTGTATTCGACCCAAAAATTCTATGTCCAGATTTCACCGTAAATACATGTTTTAAGGCCCCCTGAATCCAAAAAGATACTTTTAGTATGAGGTCCGTGTGTGTGTCAATCTGTGAACAGCATAATTCAAAAACGAAAGGTCGGTTAAAACCAAAGTTGGTATTTAAGTTTAATAACTTTCAAGGATGTGGCACAAAGACTGAAGAAAATTCCTCCAACTTAAATTACCCTTTAGGTGGAACATTTTGCAAAAATTTTGAAATCCTCAAAAATGACTAACGATTTTCATTAAAACGACATATGTTTAAGATATTTTACGGCAAATGAAATGTATATTTTGAATTTTCTGGCTATGGCCAATGTAGTTCTGTTTGTTGTGATACTTTCACATAACTGGTAAACCATAAGAGATAGACCAAATCTTACTACATAAAAATGTAAATCTAGTTAAACACACAAGTTATGCCTAAATTCACTTTTTTGTCGAGTGAACCATTTCGGAGATATTCCTTGTTGTTTGTGTGAGTTTTGGAATACTTAATACTTTTCTCAAATGCAAGGCCGTTATTCACTTTCTTATCTCTTGGCGTGCAAAGAGAACAGAATTTCAAAGCCATCATATAGCGACCAGTTCTACAACATTTGAATATTGCTCATAGCCTACTATATTTCCGTCTTCCCCTTGCACCTAAAAGAAAATAAGCAATAAGATAATGTCTGCAAATGTTCATCTCGACTAATGTGAAGAAGCTAGATGACTAAGAGTTTGTAGGAACAGTTAATACAAAGGTAGAGAAAATAATGTGAGTGCAATAAATGCTATTTTTTAGTTGAAGTCGAAACTCATGTGTAGAGGAGATTTAGAAATGAATTTAATATCGAATGGCATGGAGTTCCTTTCAGAAACACTGTCCTAACATGGGTCAGTGCATTTAACAATTATGGCAATGTTTGTGATAAGTTTTTTGGTAGTATGAAAAAAGTCCGCACACTTGAGAACATTGCGGTATAGCTAAGTTCAACTCGCTCCTCAAGGCGTTAGTCAATGGCTTTGAATCTACCGGACAGAAGGCTTTGCCGCATTCTACATTATGACCTCAAATTTCACTTTGTGCATCGAGTTATGTAAGGCAACTGATAAACTTCCTCGAATTCAATGTTTACACGGTTTATTGACATTGTGAATGCTAATGCAAATATTCTGAACAGACTCTTTATGCTGGATGAGGCACATTTCCACATTTCTGCTTAAGTAAATGGAATTTTCTTTAGTGGAGTGTTCTATAACCCTGACACGTTTGGAAAAAAGTACTACGTTGCCAAAAAAGAGCGGTCTAGTTTGTTGTCGCTGCCTTTGGAATTATCGGCCCATGTTTTTTCGAAGAAGGTGGTCGCACTGTGACTGTCAACACAGAACGGTACAACAAATGCTCAAAGTGTTGGAAATTCCTGATGAAATTACTTTTGATGGTAATTCCATTCCTTTCTTACCATCGCTAGAGCATTTTACCATGAATAATACTTCAAAGCTGCTTCTGAATTTGATACTTCCCTGTTTAATGTGAAACGATTCATAAGAAATCTTATATAGTAAGATAATAATCATTTTTATATATGTATTTGTCATTGTAAGAGATAATTGTGTGAATATATCATTTACTTTTTTATTTTTTATATATAAGTTACTACGCTTTCTCTTTGGGCAACCCTTACTTGAAGGGACTTTTCTTTCATTGGGCAATGATGTGTTGGAAAATAGCTTCTTGTACAAAACTGCTTCTAATCATTTCGATCTAGTGCAAAACCTGAATCACATCGTTTATTAAAGTAGCGCACATTACTTACAGTCGAGTATAATGGATAGCAAAAGCACCAAGGTGCTACTTTTCCATTATGTACTTTTAAAAACGTTATTTTTGACAGCTGCTTGGCGATGAGAAGAAGTAATATGACAAGATAATTTCAATGCTGGTGTAAGGATGTAACTGTGACGCACAACATTTTTAAAGCGCTCCTGAAATTCACTTCACAGAGCATTATGCCATAATGGAGAATGCTCCAAAAGATTTCAAATCGTTGTGTTTTTATTTACATTCCAAAGTCAATTACTGGGACAAGCCGAAGAACAGCTGGCCAAGATCGCAGTTGGTTAGCAAAGATACAGCGTTTTCTATTGTACACAAAAGCCAGTCATCCGGTGACAAAGGACTAATATACTAACACTTCCGGTATACTATTCTCTAAAACGCTTACACACATGCGGTTAATACGGTGGTGACACGTGTTTTAGTAGAGCGCTTTTTAATAAAGTAATAAACAAATAAATACATATAGGTATGTATTACTTTCTTTATAGTGTACTTATTAATTAGAGGAAATATTGCATTCTAGCCAAACATTTGATGTGAAGATGTCAGCGGAAAGCTATACTTTGAGGCTCTATGAACCTCAAAAAAGGGAAAAAGCACCTAAACAGACTCTCTTTCCAATAATCTTTTTTGTCATCAGGCATTTTCGGGACATTCTTTGTTATTGGTTGCTATTTTTGTGCTATCACTCTTCAATTGTTTCTCGCGATGTGATGAAATGAATGGAATTTCTAGGACAGCATATAGCGATTCGGTTTCCACTGTCTTTCTGGAACCTTCAACTACAAATGTTTGTCTCGATTAGCATGAAACAGATCGAAAAATAAACTTTCGGAAGAATGATGTGTAAAAGAAAACAGCTTATTAGTAGAAGGTAGATTATAAAGATAAAGACTTTGTGTAGAGGAAACATGTGAATGTAAACCAGGGCTCTGAGGGTGCATTGCACGGTGCAAGGTGCAAAATACGACTATGAAAAGTTGACCTCGGTGCAAACTTCCACTCATTCTCTCCTTAATCTCATCCCGCTCACTTTGCCGTATGTCTCTCCTTTGTCGCTATCAGCGCTGTTTCTTCCTCTGTGCGTAATGCTTACTTGCAATTTGCAGTATTAAACTGTTAATTTGTTATTTTGTTACCAAATCTGGTAATTTTTAATGATATAGTTGTATTTTTCTTTTTTTTGCAAATTGTTTATTGCTAATATAGGAATTTAGTTGTTTTCCACTCGATTTTGGTTCGTAATTAGTTATTTACTTAGATAATATTTCTTCACCTGTATTATATGTGCTGGAAACTAGGACAATTTCCAAAAGAATGGTACCACGTGAAAGTAATCTCACTTTTTGAGAAAGATGATAGAACAAACAAAAATAATTATAGAGGGATAAACCTGTTAGACACCAATTACAAGATATATGCAAGAACGTTAAATGAAAGATTAAAAATAATAGCTGACAGCTTAATATCAGAGGAACAAGTAGGATTCAGGAAAGGAAGGTAAATCTCTTTATGAAGAAACCAGCATATGCCTTGTTATGAGAGGAAACCTTACGAAGAGATTCCCACTAATGAAGGTGTTAGACAAGGTTAGTGAAAGAAGTTAGTATCAGCAAAGGACTTATGTTTGTGTGTGTGTGTTGTGTGTTGTCTGTGTGTGTATGTGTGTGTATGTGTGTGTGTTGTGTGTGTGTGTCTGTGTCTGTGTGTGCCTGTGTGTGTGTGTGTTGTGTGTGTGTTGTGTGTGTATGTGTGTGTGTCTGTGAGTCTGTGTCTGTGTGTGTGTGCCTGTGTGTGTGTCTGTGTGTGTGTGTCTGTGTATCTGTGTGTCTGTGTGTGTGTCTGTGTGTGTCTGTGTGTATGTCTGTGAGTCTGTGTGTGTGCGCCTGTGTGTGTCTGAATCTGTGTGTGTATGTGTGTCTGTGTGTCCGTGTGTGTGTCTGTGTGTGTGTCTGTGTGTCTGTGTGTGTGCCTGTGTGTTTATTTGTCTGTGTCTGTGTGTGTTTGTGTATGTCTGTGTGTGTCTGTGTGTCTGTGCGTGTATCTGTGTGTGTGGGTGTGTGTGGGTGTGTGTGCGTGTGCGCGTGTGCGCGTGTGCGCGTGTGCGCGTGTGCGCGTGTGCGTGTGTGTGTGCGTACGTGCGTGCGTGTGTGTGTGTGTGTTGTACTTTATATAGATGTGGTTGTAGTACGCACAGAAACTGCCCTTCTCATATCTTCGGGGTGACCGAAGTGAACTGTGAAACTAAATATTCCTATTCCCTCCCCGTAAGATCATTTGGTCCTTAGTTTTGTGTTGATAATACGTACGTACGTACGTACTAAGTCGATGGTAAAGACACCAAT
Source organism: Tenodera sinensis (assembly GCA_030765045.1). Taxonomy (NCBI): domain Eukaryota; kingdom Metazoa; phylum Arthropoda; class Insecta; order Mantodea; family Mantidae; genus Tenodera; species Tenodera sinensis. The sequence continues at coordinate 31,926,553 of CM060969.1, read as the reverse complement.
CCATTCGGTCACCTTACATATATGTATGTCCTTGGCCTTGGTAGAGAGCCTCTTCATTCAGTATACCAATGCATAGGTAGTGTAGACGGATGCGTGAGTAGACAATGGCGAATGTGGAATAAATAAATAGTGAAAGGAGCAAGCGACTGATTCCGCCAGAAAACTACAAATTTAGCTTCCAAAAATGTAGAACGATGGTGTTAAGAACTTGAAAGTGCTGTAGGTATAAGACCTGACGGAAACAATGAAGTAATCATAGAACAAAACGTGCAACATAATGGTGATTCTGAAAAATTATGGAAAATTAAATAGACAAATCATTAAAATACATTAAAAGGGAAGCAGTTGAAGATGTAAGTGAACGTCCATGGAATCTTCTTCACAAAGAGGTAAGCCGACAATAGCTGTCTGTTTGTAGACAGGATGTTTCAATACTGCCCCACAAAGTTTTCAACAAATGATCACTTTGCACATATGACAAATAGACGCTATATTCTGTTAATTTTCATGTTGTTAAACAACAAATCAAAGGAGGTCTATTTCACTGCACAGTCTTTATTAATAGGAGAAACTAACAAACTAAATTTTAAGTTAAAGCTCTCAGGAATGGATTTTGAGGTAGTTGATACTGCTTTTCCGAATGACAACATAACTTGTCGATTCCGTGTTAGCCAAGCTTGGTGAAAAAAATATCAGAGCTTAGGTTTGGAACTACAAACTGGAGTATTGCTAAATTTCAAGCCCGATGTACTAAAATAGTTAGACTCATTGGACGTCGGAAATTTTTTCTTCGGCCATTTTATGTTGCAGATGCCTAATTTCGAAAAAAGTGAAACAATTCTGTGATTAACAGACAATTACATTGATGACAATATCTCCTTCCCACCGACTCTCTGGGGTGAAAAAGTGCTACTGCACTTTGAAGATGACGTATGGAGCTTCCACCAAAATTCAACAATTGTTTTTACACGTCATACACCAACATACTTGTGTTGTAGAGTGTTATCCAAACTACAGAGAGATAATAACATTAAAATAAATTCTGCGTCATTCTCTCAGCTAGTACTGAAAATACATATACAAAAAATGCGATGTGTTGCACTCACATGACTTTCTGTACTCTTGTAATAACCACTCTTACAAATTCTTATTCCTATATCTTCTTCGTGTTAGTTGAAATAAAAATTTGCAGAAATTATCTTATTGCTTATTTCCTTGTAGGTT